>VWYH01008155.1:100074-112041 GCA_013399365.1 Pampusana beccarii | reverse complement strand
AAAAAAAAACCAAAAAAACCAAAAAACAAACAACCCCAAAAAACAAAAACACCCACACCACAAAAACAACACCACACACACACCACATGCAACAGACTTGAGAGCTTCAGTTGCAGTAAACTGTATTTCCAGAGCTGAGAAAAATCATTTAAAGGCAAGTGTAAAGCAGCTAGCTTGAAATAGGAGCCCCACAAACTAGAAAAGCTCAAAAAAGCATATTTTTCACAAAGATAAACCATGCCTTGCTGATCTACAAGAAGCACTGAAGAACTTATCCTGGCTATTTTTCACTAGATGTAAATTGTTTGGATTTTCAAAGACTTTGGAAAACAAAACAAAACAAAACAAACACAAACAACAACAAAAAACCAAAACTATCAGCTTGGTAATCTTGGGATAAAAGGTACGGTCCTGTCAGCATTTAATTATTAGTCAAGGAACTGACAAACCAAGGGTAAGAACAAAAATTAGTTCTTCATGTGGAAGGTGGGATTGTAGCACCCTATGTTCAGCCTAGCATTAGTGTTGTCAAGTGCATTCATGAAGCACTGGAAAGAATAGAAAAGAAGGTAACCAAATATATTGCCCATATAAAATTGTATTAGTCAACAGTATGGAGGCCCTTGTCTTCACAACTACCCAGGCAACTGGACAACACAAATATCAGATAAATTTCACCACAGACACATTGAAGTCTAATGGAACAAAAATATAAATATGCTTACATACCACTAAATACCAATATACTGAATTAACTTCTAGACATCAAAAAAGTTCTGGAGACAAGAATGTCATATCCCTGTGCTTAGCAGAAAAGTCATTCCAGACTAGACAAAACCTTAGAATAGCGCTTCTAAAATTTTGAACTGCAGTATGAAAAAATGTTTGACTATGGAAATTAGAATGCAATTATAGAATGCCAGGTTAAAGTTTAAGTAAATTTACTCACTAAAATAAGGGCATGAATTGTGAGCATACTTAGAAATAAACACACTGAAACATTTTGCTGATTTAGAACTAGGTGTGGGGATGTAAAAGTCCACTGAAAACAAGAAACATGAGAGAATGTGTAATATTTTGTAGGGTGACCTACTACACTATTTAAATAGAAGAGAGGTTAAAACAAAGAGAAGTTTGGGTTATGAAAATAAGGACATTAGAGACAGGAATTCAGAATTAAGATTAAGGACACATCAGCTATTTAGTTATGGAAATATACCTTCAAAACCAAAACAGTTCAGTTACTGTTTATCTGTTTGGGAAAAAATCAATTTCAGATCCATGCACATTTAAAGCTCAGGAAGATGAATGCTACTTGCAAAGAGTTTTAAGCTATCCACATAACCACGGTATTGTAGACCCTGACCTGTGCTCTTCCATCCACTTTCATATCTTGTACAACTGGACTGCTACTCAGAGGGCATGATCCATGTCTTAGAAAAATCCAGAGTTGTTTCACAGCCCCATACAGCTTCTGCTATAGAAGCAGCAGCAGCCTTCAATGGTTTAGCTTTGCAAAGCAGCAAAACGGGGACCAGAGAGGAAACTGAGCAAGGAAATTAGAGAAGTAGGCAAAGCTGCCCAAAGTAGGCAGATCGCTTGGGATCAGCTGTTGCAGCTTGGAAGTTCTGCTACTCCAAAGAGTTTTTAGGCCTGGAATACTTTTTTAAACCTGGAAGAATAGAAGACATATAAATGAGATTTAAAAAAAAAAAAAAAATCCCTTTCATTTCACAAAAATCACACACTGCATCAGGCAGTGAAAACTATACCTATTTCAGGCTAAGGGTCTATTTAACACTGAGCAAAGGCTAAAATGTGTTTTGCAACGGAAGCTATGATTATATAGCAAAAAAATCCCAAGCACCATGTCCTGTGGAGCAATTCAAAAGAACATGCACAAGTCTTTGGAAAAAATGGAATCAAAATTCCGTTTTTATTCAATTTTATAATTCTAGTAGTCATAACTGTAAATAACACTTATAAATTATTACAATTGTTTACAAATATTTTGTAAATAAACAATTTTGTAATACAAATATTTTTGTAATAATGTATAATTGTTTACAAATGTTTACAATTATTACAATTATATGTACAGTTAAAATTGTACACATAAATTATATTCTGATTTTCAAAGATATACTTCTAAAAACAAAAAAAAAGGTCAGGAAAGGATAAATTTGAGAAAAGGTCCTCACTCCCCATTGTTCTATACTATACCGCTCTTTTTGTGAGACATCGTGATCATAAAAATGCCATAATGAACAGTATCAGTTGTACATCATAGGGCATCATGAAGATTTTACTGTAGCAAATGTATCTCTCATATGTAGGCTCAAGCTCTTGTTTCCATTCTCTCAATTCTCATTAAGTGCTACAAGTGTTCAGGTGCACACTAGGATTTCATTGACTTGGAACAGAAAACTTGGATTCAGTAACTCAAGAATTTCCATTTCAATAAGCCTGATGTGAAATATTTCAGCCTCAATCTTTCTTGACTTAGACACATAATTTGCACATCACAGATTTCTGCTTTGGGTTTTTTGTCAGTTTCAGAATTTCCTATTGAAATAAGACAAGAAATTCCCACCTACAATTACTTGAGAAACATCAGTTGGTAAAATCCCAAGTAGAATTAAAGCCTTATTGCACATGCTGAGAGTGTCAATACAGAAAGATGCAAACTTGTCATTTCTAGTATGTGTTGTGCGATTGGAAATTCTAAAGTTAGATAACACATTTTTGCTACACGTCCCTACAGTTTGGAAAGTTTCTCCAAATGGAGATTCATTTTCAATGTGTGTGTGTAAAGCAGAATGTTGGGACAAAGTATCTACACATCTCTTTTTTTCTATATAAAAATGCACTGTCTCCATATCCACTCAACCTACAGTTGTGGTTAGCACAAGAAAGAGGGGTGCTTACTTAAAGGACTACTTCCTTGCAGATATAGTCATAAATAATTCAAACTAAACTATAGTACATAGCAATTAAATGAGCAAAGTACGTGCTGTAACGTTCCACCGTTGTTTTTCAGTCCTTTCTTTGTACAGCAGCATTCGATCTCCAGCCATTCTCAAGAGCTCTCACCCTTTGTGAAAATTAGCACAGAGAAGCTGTATTTGGGCACAGAGAAGCAGCCAAAGGAAAGCCAGGACCATATAGTACGTTATGCTACTGAATAAGAAGAGGTGTTTGTAAATATTTATCACAGTTGCAAAATACTAAAAGGTTCTACAAATATTTTTTGAAAGCAGCCTCAAAATAACTTTTCTAGATCAAAGCTATGCTTAAGAGCAAGGAGTTCACCTACTTTTTGTCCCATTCCCAAACCTTTCTGAACTTCAGATTTTTTCATCATGAAAACTTGACAATTTTGCAGGTAGTTAAGGACAGTGAGAGAAAGTGTTGCCCACTTTCCTACATTACTGATTCCAGACAGCTTTACAAAACCATTTCAGATGTTGAGCCCAGAGGTTTTCTCCCTTACGAGGTAAAACCAAGAGCTGACCCCAGAGGGAAGATAGCAGTCTCCACTTCTCATCAAGATAAAGTCAGAACCTTCACAGCACCAGATGGTTGTACAGGGACAGGTTTTGGCAAGGGGTTGTGCCCAGCCCACCCCGTGCCTTGGAAAGGCACAATTATTAATATGGACCAACAGAGGATGTTTATATCAGAAAGTGGAGGAGAAAACCAGCTCACCAATAGTTTGTATTTTACCAAAAAATACAGGAGCAGCTCATGCTTTAACAGATATCCAGAAAAATACCAAATGAAGGTGCCAAGGACCACCATGGTAAATATATTGCTATAAAACTTATCACAAGAGATTTCATCCCCACCAACTTATTAAGGGCATGCACCTGAACACATACTGTATTACCAGACATTTTTATGTCTGCTAACTAACTCTGTTAATCTTATAAATCAAGGGACTGATCAAGCAAAGGTGTCACCTGCACATTTACATTGTCTAAGTAAATCCCACTGTTGTCAGTGAGGTAACTCATAGCCCATAAAACTGTTCCAATGCAACAGACGCAAAAAGACTATACCTCAAATTACAGGCGATAGAGAGAAGAGACTGACACCTGTTAAAGCATCCACCCAAAATCCCAACGTCCACTCACTATTAATGAGTCCAAAACAGAAACTAAACTCCATGTCCCATTTAAAGACAGGTTCTGGAGATAACAAACATGAAGGGAACAGAGCTTGCTTTCACTTCTTTATCACCGCATATACATGGTTCCCACGCTATCTTTGAAGTGCAAGGAAATCCCTGGAAATCAGATTCAATGTAAATACCTCTATTTAGGCAGACCACAATCCCTACAACTCTTTATAAATCCTCTGCTGGTGGCTTATCTATTTATGATTATTAACAGAAGGAAAACAAGAGCAGCCTTTAGGCTCTTCTGAACTCTGCAGATCTTTGGTCAAACTGACCAGAGGATCACCGTAGCCTAACTGGCTTCCCCATGGCTTTCTGTTGGTTTCTTTTTTTTCCCTGCTGCATAAGTAAGCCTAGAAAAGAGGAGGAGGCCTGCAGCACAGAGCAAGTATGCTAATGCCATATCATACTGACTGCAATGCCAACGGCAATCATACGCGCACCCGCTCACATGCTTCTGCCAAATAATCACTTAAGCAAACATCAACTACAGAGATTAGCAAAAGCATCTGACAATGTGCAAATCAGACAAGAAACATGGGCTGAAGGGACAGCTTAGGAAAGTGAGGATTTAATAAGTGAAATGACATGAAATTCCTGAATCAAAGCTTGCAGTGTTTCTGTAAGATTGCTGAAAATCCTATCTGTTGGCCTTAGAGGGAAAGCTAGTTATTTTTTTCCGTCCCTCTGTCCCTACTGCATATCAGCTGCACCCAGACAGGCTTCTAATAAAAGCAAGTGACTCTTGTGCAAACAACATCTTTGTGACCTCTGGGAAGGCAGCAATCCAAACAAACAACCAGGCAGTCAGGTGGCACACACTATTGGGAAGCAATCACTGCATCTCAGAGGCCTTTCCACAGCACCAGAAGGAAAGCTAAGCCACAACCATAGAAGACTATGCTTCCAGGAGAAACAATCCCAGGCAGATAGAACAAGAAATTCACACTATTTCTGTTTAACATGTTGGGGTGTGGAGGCTACTTTTGAACACATAGTTTTTGCTGTTCAAGCTAGAGGAACAAAGTGTTTTCCTATCAGAATTAAGGCAGAGTATCAGAATAATCTCTTGATTTACCTTTAATTTTTACTAAAAGGTGCTTCATTCCAAAGGCACTTTCAATGAAAGTAATGAGATTCTGCTGTAAGAAGTGTAGGAAGAGTCACAACCATTTACTAGCATTATAACTCATTTGTGTCTTATTTTGAAGAACTTGTCACCAAAACAAAGGGATGAATCTTAGGTTGAATTCTACAGTCCTTATTCTGATGAAGCTCTTGCTGAAGCATCAGCTTTGCCTGAATAATGGTTAGAGGAGGTGTGCCTGGTTTAGTATTAATCTCTGCTTGACAGGAAGAATATGATTCTTAGGGAACTGAAAAAGATCTCAATATGGAAACAGAAGAAGTTCAGTTGTCCAAAAGCAAACTGACCTTGCAGTGCCATAATGCTACAGAGACAGCACTGTATTAGAAGTGCCATCTTTCTACCAAGGTGATTTCTAAGTTATTTCCTATCTATGTCACTTTCAAAGACAGCAGACCTTTCTTAGGAGATTCATCCATTACTGTCTAAAAAAGTGCCTAGAAGAGAATAACAGAAATGTTAAAATAGAGATATTAAGCCAATGTCGCTCTTCCCATTGTTGCTTGCATGCTGTAAACCTGTTAAAAAAAAAAAAAGGAAAAAAAAGACAAAGCACCTGTATAATAGTTATTTTTAGATACAAAGTTTTTGATATGAGAACTACCTACACAAAGTATTAAGCAGATTTTGGATGCTCCTGTCACGTAGGCAAAGACGCTCCAGACTCTGAGCCTTCTGTTGCTGGCTACAGATGGGCACAAGCATTTGCATTGCACTATAAAGGCTCTTTTGCACTTCGAGATACATGTGTGAGAAGCATAGCTAAAAAAATAAATACATAAATAAATCTGTTGTACTAGTGATCCATCAAGACAAGGAAGCCTTAAATGCAATAGTCAGAGCATCTTTAATTGGTTATGAAACTAATGCCATTGTTTGTACGGCTCTGAGAAGCAAAACCCAAGAACAAAACAGGTTTTGTGCCTGATATCCAGTGACTGAATTTGAGAAGCCAGTTCAGTCATTTTCATTGCTTGCAATCAGATAGGGACATTGTGACTTTCACAGATAGCTATATATTTACTGCTTGTGTCGACACACAGGGAATTCCTCCTGTCTTATATATCCATACAGCACGATTATCCGTTTTTTACCTTTCTAATCCCTAGGTATGGTATAAGGCAGCAGGCGGATGCAGGTAGCAAAGTCAGATGGTGAAAAACAACACCAGAGTGGTCTACCTAATGAGCTCAGAAGATCAGGACCAGCTTTGCACTCAAGCCTGAGAAACAGGCTACCTCAACCTCATTGCCAGCATCCCCAGTGCTGTGCCCGTCTCCACTGCCAGCTGGACCAGCCCCACTAAGACAACAGAGCATCAGCCCAGGTGTGTAGAGAGAGGTTTGCTGAAGGAAAGAAGATGGTTTTAGTCCTGCGAGGAGAACTTGAACAGACTGCGAGTTCCTCCAAAAATATTGTTTGAAGGCAGCAAATAGTCTATTTCATTTACACTGTTAGCTGGCTGTGGACTAGTACCAAAACAAGCATTTGGACTGAGGTATTAGAGAACTATTTCTCCTCTATCTCTTCCCTCCCCACGGGCACTTGACAATGGTACCATCTACAACTAAATAGGGGATGTTTACAAGGTCCAAGCCACACTGGAACTCTGTGCAGAAGCTAATGAGGAAGGAAGATTTTTATAATGCTCTTGTGAAACATTTAATGAGCTCTGAAATAGTGCTGGCAGGCCTCAGAGGAGAAAGGTCTAGTTCACAATTGAACTTTGCAGTTTACTAAATGGCAGCGGACTGGAGCCCCAAAGCACTATTTATCTTCAGAAACTATTTTTATCAGAAAAACCCCAACTCCTGTAATGTACTTCTGCTCTGTAAGTCTTCACCCCTCTGTTGCAGCTGCCATGCAATCAATGGCATTTGCCAAGCAATGTGCTCCTAGGGTCCAAATTAACATATTAATGCATTTTTTGTAATGTAATGGAACTGGATTTTGCCTCAGACACAGTCAGCTCTACTCCTCACCTCCAAAGGTTACCCACACTGAAACCAAAATCTGTTATTCTGATAAGGCAAGGAAGGGCAGAGGCTTTTTGGAGTGGAGGGACAGAGGGGGTGGAAATCACCTGGTTGCACCAGTAACACATCTAGCTCTTTATTATATTCACTTTCCCCCTTCTCCTCCCACATGCAACTGCCTACAGCTGTGTTCTCTCAACCTTAGATCTGAAAGACATTAAAAAGCAGTCTGCAAGATGATTACAGTTTCTAGAAAGTCACTCCCACATATGTAAGCAAGCAAGGAAATGAGAAAAGCTTAGGGAAAAAAAAAAAAAAAAAAAGACCAAAGTAAAAAATCATCATGGTGCCACTGCAGGAGGTAGAGCCAGATATTTTAAATGGTTCAGTGATTCTATTCCTTGGAATAAAATGAAGTGAGGCATATTGGCCAACAGAGTGTCTAGTTTGGTAGGTCCCACTGACCCTTTCTACCATGATAAGGTAAGACATTGCTGAAAACATAACAAACAACTACTTCAATATCACTATGTCAAACACAACCTGCACCAGGGCCTTTTAAGTCTTAAGGGTCCTTACTTTTCACTAGTAAAAAAAGTGTAGGAATTTTAAGCAGCAAATTCCATGCTGAGTGCCAACTCTTATTTCCATGGGCTGGATCAAGCTAATGCAGTGGGATTAAAGAGCTTCTCCAACTGATGACCACCTCTGTTTGACACAAGATCAACAGTTTGCAAAGCATAATTAAATAATCATTAAAAAAAAAGAATCTACTGGTCTTTATCTAGTGTATATTACTCTTGGCAGAAATAACAGGTATCAGTCCTTTGGAAGGTAATGACACACAGAAGCTGTGCCTTTTCTTATCTTGTTTAGTTGCTGCTGCGCTGATCCACAGACACGCAGCCATACCACTTCTTACACAACTACAATGCTTTGTGTGTTATTATACTAAAAAAACAAACATCCACATAAAGAAGACACTGCTCACTCCTTTAATTTCATTTTTCCACAGTGCTTCTGCTGAAGCAATTGCTGTGAGACAACGGATTCAAATTTCCCCCAACTCTCCTCAAATGAACATTGAACACTTGACAATGGCCACTTTTCTATTTTCCTCTCCACGCTCCACTGGAGAGGACCCTCTATGCATTCAGAGCAGCACAATGGAGAATGATTTCCAAAGCATTAACTTGGAGCCATTGAGACTTGGAAGTTTTCAAAATGACTCTATTGTGCTCAAAGGATTCTAGACTACCCCAGCTACTCTAGAAGAGAGTCTTTCTCCCTTTCTCAAAAACATCCATCCCTCGAGTCATCCCTGCAGTGCATTGTTGGGGCTGATTCCTTAGTGTAGCAAGTTCCATCAGTCAAAGCTCAACAGATACAAATAATATCAGGATATGGATATAAATTAGTGCGACAGACCCTAAATAGTTTTGACAGGTTTAGTAAGTATATATAGCAACACAGAATGCTATTCCTGCTGTCAGACATCAATATGTAGACAGAAGATTGGGGGCACCATGGAAACTCAGTGACATAAGAGTGGTATTGATTGGGTAGAAAATGAGGCTGCAATTTAAGTTTAAGGCTGTCAGAGACGCCAAGAATGGAGAATGACCTCCAGCAGTGAGTTTTCAGCATAAGCTCCCTGTGAACAAGCTAGTCCAAGAAGGATAAATCAGGGACAAGCTCACCAGGGATATGGGTCGACCGAATGCAGGCTACCCTAAGCAGATGAGAACCACTCTGTGTGTCTGTGCGTTACAGTGACCTAGTTCGTTCAAAGACAGCATTTTGAATGGTTTATTATAGAGGCTTGAAACAAAGAGATTTCCTCAATTAAAGTCCTGAAATGAATCCTCAAAATGAAAATGCTTTCGATACACTGATCAGCAAGAGGCTGTAAACACCGAAGTAAAGTGTACGTTGTTAAAGACTAGTTCCCACAGAAAACACCATGGTTGGGAGTGTAGGTAATGAGGGGGCCTGAACCAAGCAGGAGGTTCCGTGAGGAATGCCAGCTCCATCCCTACTGCCCTAGGGTTACACTAAAACATTTGTTACACTGTAACACTTGATAAATCATACCTTCCCTGCCACAAAAACACGCTAAACCAAAATAGAGCACGAATCAAAGAAGTGCATTTTCTGAGCTCCCGTAAAGGATTATTCTTAACTGTTATCTCAGGACTCAGGAACAGCCATTCCCAGAATGATCCTGAAAAACAAGGGACGTGTCAGGGAAGTACCTTGCTGGAGTTATGAGTGCTGGAAGTCAGCTAAGTAATAATACTGACATTAGCGATGAAAAAACAAACCTACAAAAAAACATCCATCAGTACAGCTGTGTCAGGAATAAGATAAGCCTCCAAAGTGTCCTCAGTATCAGTATGGGCGTAGAGGAATACAGGCATGTGGCACTGGGATAGCAGCACTACGGTTTGTAATACTATAGTAAGACCAACCTTCTGCTCCAAGGATGTATCAGTCACAGGCCACATATCAAATAACTGGTGATAGACATCTGGATAATTGCAAAAAGTTTGGTTTTCCTAGGCAGCTCCTACACTGTAAACAAAGACTTACTATTTGTAAAAGAAATATTTGTTGCTGGATTCTCTTTTTTCTACCCAAGAGCCTGCTCTGGAGCGCACTGAAGTCAGTAAGTTTCCTTCAGTTTCATCCAAAGCTTCATAAGTAGCAAATCACCAAATAGTTTGGCTTACTCTGGAGAGAGCAGTATATTAAACCCCAACTTTCCTTCTCTTTAGGAAGAGTCACTAAATTTTTCAGCAGATTTTTTTTGTTGCTGCCTATGTTTGTTTATCCTCCCCAATGAAGTACCCTCTCCATTCACTTCCAAATTTTCATTACTACAGCAAATTAAAAAATTTTGTCACAAATATGAAGGTTCCTTTTTCCCTCTGGATCACTTCTGATTAAAAGGTCAGACTTTTTTGTTGTTACTGTTTGCTGGGGGTTTTTTTATCATTATTCTTATTTATTTGCAGGGAGGAAACAGAAATACACAGGAAAAAAAATTGCTTTGTAAATCAGCTCATGCACACTGTCCAGAAAAGGTAAAAGGTATTTATTTCTTTACAACAACTTTTCCCATCTTTTCCCTTCTCTCTCTCATTCTCTCTGTCACTTCCCTCCTTCTCCCTAATGCAAGAAGTTACACACTCAGGCTATTTCTTGTCCAAAAAGTTGAGTTTTGCTAAAAGCTCAACAAAATCAAGGCGCAAAGGGAAAACAAGGAAAGGGCAGAGAGTTCAAGAGCTGATGAGCCACGAGTAAAGCACTCTTCCACTGTAATACAAGTCATTTAGAGCAAACAAGATCCAGCTAAAACACCTACAACTATCTCTAGCTGCAGGTTTATCTGGCAGAGAAAGATTCAATGCATGTCGCAAATATTTCCACAATGCTCCCAAGAACCAACTAGTCTCTAGGGTTTACCAGCTTCAGAGTGTATCACTGAGATAATGCACAGTAGACATTCACGGCCAAGGCAACTACTTGCAGTGTGGAAGAGAGGTGTGTGACAGCCAACTAGGACATGTAAAAAGAGCAGATGAGCTCCTGAAGAATGAAGCCTACCTCTCTCTCCTGTATTAGAAGCTCTACCTTTACAAAGGAGAGGATGAAAGAGGGTAAGGAGTTAGAAGCATAGGTATTGGAGACCGTAACACATTTGCAGAATAATGTGTGTGCTCAACAGGAGGAAACTATGTTTTCACTGTTAACTCAGCTTTTCTTCCAACCCATCCCTCCTGGGTAAACGGAAGGCACAAACTAACAATGGCTGTTTTAAACAGATCTATCACAACTTGCTAGATTCAGTTGTTCCATCAGACGTAAACTAGGGATAAGAAGGCAAAGTCCCAAGAAAAATACCAAAGTGCTCAGTCTGAGGGTACAATTTAACCTCATTATCCCGAATCTCAGCCGGGACATTCCTGGCACAGGGCAACTGAGACCTGCAGGGGGTTTGCCGCTCTGGGGTCACTCCGCTGCCCTTTTGTCCTCTCGAAACGTATCAGCCCGTGGACTGCCACCTCCCTTCCCTGCTGGGTCACGTCCTTCACCGCCACCTCTCTCCTTCTCACCCTGCCTTGGCTTTTTAACGCTCCCGTACACCGGCCCACCGCCGACACCCCGAGCGCGGCGGCCGTCAGGCGGACAGCGGCCGCAGCGTTCCCCATCACGGCAAAGCCCGGCGGGGAACGAGGCGCCCTCCGGCACCCTGGTCCTGCTCCCGGGCAACCCCGGATGCTCGGCGCCCGCCTGCTCCTCGGGCAGGTGTCTCTGGGGCCGCAGGTGGTCCCCACCACCCATCTGGGTCCGGGCTCCCACCCAACCCCGTGGTCCCTCTCCCCGGCACCCGCCGGGCGACGAGAAGAGGTGAGGTGGGACCGGGGCTACGGAGCCCCGCTGGGACAAGTCCCCTGGAGCCGGGATAGAGGAGGGGGAAGCGCTTCCTACCCTGCCCCTGGGGAAGCGAGTGCGGGGGGCACCAACCCTCGGGCGGCCCCTAGAAGCCCCCGGGCTCCCCCTCGGACTTACTTCGGGCGGCGAAAGGTTCTTCTCCCGCAGCTGAGAGGGGCGAGCCGCGGGCGTCCCCGGTGAGCAGCGGCTGCTGCTGCTGCCGCCGC
>VWYH01008155.1:0-99948 GCA_013399365.1 Pampusana beccarii | reverse complement strand
CGCCGCCGGGAGGGGGTGGGACGGTGGAAGGGTGGGGAGGGGGCGGGACGGGTGCGCTCCGCGGCGAGCGGGGCTCGGCGGCAGCTCCCCCTGCGCCCGCCGCCGCGGGAGAGCCCGGTGGGGATAAGCCCAAGCAAGTTCCCCTCCTCTTCTTCACGGCACCCACGGCTGCTGAGGTGGGGAGCCGAGGGCGCGGGAGCACCTCACGGTACCCCCCGGCCGATGCGGGGGCTCGCCAGGTCTTCATCTACCTTTCCAGGCACAAACATGCACAGCTTTTGCCCAGGTAGNCCCGCAGCTGAGAGGGGCGAGCCGCGGGCGTCCCCGGTGAGCAGCGGCTGCTGCTGCTGCCGCCGCCGCAGCGGGTCCCTTCGCTTCCCCACGGACGGGCTCGCCGGCTGCCGCCTCACGCCCCGCTCCTCCCGCGCCCCGTCTCACTCTCTCGCCGGAGATTTCTCGCCGAGATTTTTATAGTGGAGGCAGGGAACCTGATCCGCGCTTTGACTCAGCAGAGCCCGGGCTGCGGCGAGGCTACGAGAGGAGGGAAGCAGGCGGGCGCCGGAGCAGAGCAAGCGGCCGCGCTGCCCCCTCGTGTGATGCGGTGGGGGCCGCGCCCGCCGGGCGGGTCAGCCGCGGGGCAGCCGCGCNCGGCACCCACGGCTGCTGAGGTGGGGAGCCGAGGGCGCGGGAGCACCTCACGGTACCCCCCGGCCGATGCGGGGGCTCGCCAGGTCTTCATCTACCTTTCCAGGCACAAACATGCACAGCTTTTGCCCAGGTAGCCTTTGGCTGTCGGGGTATGGGGAGCTTTAACTTCAGCGGCTCTGACTTCCAGCTTGGCACTTAGACCGTGGCAGGATTGGACTGGAAATCCTGCTGGGGAAAGGGGTGGGGGAAACAAAGAATGAAAACAAACAAACCGAACCGAAACAACAACAACAACAAAGTGCCCAGCTTTAAACACACAACTTCTAATTTCAGCTTGGGCTGAAAGTGCCATGAGAACAACTTTTGCCATGGCGTTTCAACACTTCTGGTTGTAGTGGTTGCTGGAGTTATATCAAGGCTTTCATTTAGAAGGAGGCTTTTCCAGCTTTTAGGTTCATTACATCCATTGAATAAGAGTGTTCCCCAGTCCACAGCTTAATTTAAAACGAAGTGGACCTGTTCCAAACTCCAGGCAATTTCTATGTAATTCCTGATTCCCCAGAGCAAGTCACTGCCCTGATTTGAAAGACTGAGCCCATTGACTGCTTGGGTTTGCAGCTCTCAGCTCCTGCTCCAGGTTAGCACAGAAATCCAGTTCAGATTCTTCTCCTGTTTCCAGAGGAATGAGCTAAAAAAGTAATTTGTCTGGCACCATACACATTGCATCATCTAACACCTACCATCTGTGACAATGAAAAGCACTGTGCAGCTAGTCCCAGCATGGGCAATTGCACCCACCTGGAGTCTTTCCTAGTAAAGTAAACTATTCCCTTCCATCCACACCTTGGCATCGTCTTTTCATCACACAGTTATGTGCTTAGTCCTGGCATGGCTGTTCAGGATTTGCACCACTGGCAACTTTAATGACAGTGATGTAATTTAAAACAACAACTTTGATTTGCAGTGTAAAATGGTGGCTTCAGATGGAGAGAATACTCTTTCTAGCAGCTGGATGAGTGGAAATGAGCACTCAACAGTACCCTTCATCTTTGTGTTTCAGACTACACATAGTTGAAGGGATCTTTGATAGCTAGCTTGTACCTTCCTGAGAGTTTCTCAAAGAAATCCTGGCATCACTGTGCTAAACACCACAAACATCTAGAGCAAGACACTTTCCATCAAAAACCACCTGGTAGTGGTTGACACTTCGAGCCCTCAGAATTCCTCCATACAACCACAATAATGCATTTCAGATGGTCAATCACGTCTAAGTAACAAAGAGAAAGTCGGAAAGAGAACAAAGACTGATCTGCAAGGTCACCTTGATTATAACCAAAACAGGTTGCATCAAAGCGGGTCAAGAGATTTCTTCCTTTCCTTACAGAAATCTAAGTCTTAGCTAAAACACTGAAAACTTGACATTTTCAGCTTTTTAGAAAACGATGGAAACTGTCTGCAGAAAGCAACTGCTTTTCACAAAGATGTGCATGGTATTAGAAGCCTCCTTTGTCCACCACATTTTAGAAGCAATGTCAATAGACAACCTTTGGCCAAATTTGCTCACAGTTTTTCTCCACACCTAGTTTCCATAGCTCAGAAATTAATTTCCTGAAGCTGAGTTTACATGCACGGAAACCAATTTTGTGCGATACAGCTTGGGTTTTGATTCGGAAAGTCCAAACCAAAACTACAGAAGAGGTTAACACAGCTGCTCAGAGGACAAATTATGGTCTGAAAAAGAAAATAATCCAGTTTTTGATTGACAAAAAGTGAATGAGTTTTAATGTTAATATTATTTCTGTCTCAATGACACCTTGAGGCTTAGCTGAGGTTTCCATTGCAATAAGCACTGTACAAATACAGAAAGATATTCTTTGCCCCGGATTGCCCACTGTGTTTGATGCCTTTGATATTAATGGAGTATAACAATTGAATTTCTTGACTGAACCTTTGCTATTGAGATAGAACTTGTTAAGACGTAGAAGGAAGTGAGACAGTTGGTTATTATAGCAATCTTGAGAGGACCACCATGTCTCCTTTTGCCAAAAACGTCATCAACGATACGTTAATCACAGCCTCAAAGGTGCCTATTGTACTGGTTCCCAGGCAGAAAGAACAAGACAGCACGGAGAAAAGAGATTGAGGGGAGATAGACTATGACCATTTACTTGCTAAGGGATATTTTCCTTATTAAAAGAACTGTGAAGATGGAGAGGTTCATCTCAAGAACTTTTCTACTGTTTTGTCTCTCCTGGATTTGTTTTCCAGCCAATGCTTCATTTCCTACATGGTCTCTGGAACTACAGCCTAATCTACATTTCTTGTGTCATACAGAAAAATCCATACTGAAGAAAAAAAAAATAATTTGGTTATTACTTTTCTAGCCTGGACACATGGATAACCTAGAAAAGAGAATTTGCTTGCATATTGACAGTCATACTTCTTTCAAAATCCTCGACATTTGTTTCCAGCTGCTGGTTCCACTCTGATCAAAAAACAGAGGTTAGGAATGGACTGGCAGCTGTAGAAGTCCAATTTCTACTTTCATGTATCCTTTCTTAGCTACCCAAACCAAAAATTTTCAACTTAATGAAAGAGAGAGACAGGGCTGAATTTTCTCTTAGAAAGGAAAATTTAAGGTTAGTGCTATGAGAATTTACAAAAGGGTTTCCGATAGATACCACGTTCAAATGCTCCCATAAACAGTCCAAAAATATTAGGTCCCAATTGAAATTCAAATTCAATCAGTACATCTTCAAGGCAATTTTGGGGACAGAAGCTCCCAGCATTAGATGTAGTATGTGCTAAAATGTAGAAAGCCACCCATAATAAATTTCCTGTCAATTAGGTGTTGGTGTTTTGTTGTTGTTTTTTTTTTCTCTGAAAAGACCCAAACATCAAATTTTCCCTTTGAAGCTGGGTTTTTCAGTACTTTTAGGTAATCATTTCACAAGCCACCTGAAGGAGATAGTTACTTGGATCTCATCAGCTTCTAATAGGAGTTTGTTTTTTTTTTTCCCAAAGATGCCCTTGAAAATTTCTGACTCTAAGGCTCAGACTACAAAATCAGAGGACAAGGCTTTCTCCAGTTTGCTCCCAAGAAGTGCTTCACTGTTTTTGGTCCCACTACTGGGTAGAACGAGGCCATACTTTTCAAAAAGCAGACACCACCTTTTGCACACCAGTTAAAAGGTCAGTTTGGGTTGAGCTTACCTTCTTCCAGATGCACTGTAAATATAAATTTGTTTCTCTCAACCTCCCTAGCCATCAGCAACAGCAGCTCCAGGAAGACATAATGTGATTCCAGGAAAGCGATGAGGAGAACTCAACAATAGTTTAAAGATTTTTTCATCTTTTCCTCTTTGGTTGTTCCCAAGCTATTGAGCTGCCAAACCCTGGCAACTGAGTGCCCTGTACTTCTGCACTAAGATCAGATTTCCATTAGTGATACTGAATTATTTAGTGAATGCATTGAAGATTGAAATCAACTGCTTCTGAGCTGTGTACCTTCTCACTCCATCTTTCAAGTCCACACAATGGCAGGCACATTATCACAGAGACTATAAATCCTATAATTAGAATAGAAAAATCCATGACCTTCAAAAATATTAATTCATACCTCACCCTCTAGTATTAAAGTAATCCAGGATGTAAAAAATCAGATTTCCCAGTTGTATGTGGAAGAAGGCAAACAGATAGTGTGAACCCAGAATTGCTATCTTTTAATGCACATATGCTAAAAACTTAAGATATCTGAAAACACAGTCAGTGTCCCAGAACTTGGTCTTAGACTTCAGTCTCCAAACCATGAATACGTGTTGTAACTTTACACATTTGACTGCGTCTATTTTCTACAAGGGGATTAATGCTCTTGTGCTCAAAATTATTCATGTGCATAAATCTGCATGTTGCAGTTTGAAATCCACAAATATAATGCTACACAGCAGGCCTTACCAGATCTCCAGCGTTTAAAAGACTGCCACTCATATGTTGGCTTCTCTCACTATTTTCTTCCTTTGTGCTGGCGGTCCTGGGAATGGAAGTCTTACATATCCAATACTTGAAGTCTATTACATCAAAAAAAAAAAAAGATCTTAGCTATGGTAAAAAAAATTGCTGCTTTCACTACACTATCACTCTTTTTTCCTATATAACTAAGCATGTTCATTTCACTCCAGTTTTACAGCTTGAAGTGAAGTAGAAACCAAAATAAAATGGCATTTTATTTTGAAGGGGTGAGTAATGGTTACCATTTCTGTTCTGTTTTCTGTTTTTTTTTTTTTGTCACTGTATTTCTGTGTAAAAATCAAAGCACAATGTAGAAACAAAGTGTTCTTCCATTGAAACAAAAGAAATAAACCTGACATTTTTATTTGGTTTCAAACTTCTGGAAGAAAATTACTGAATGCAAATTTCCTTTTCAGTGTCTTTCAGGAAGAACTTGATTTGCTAACACCTATATTTTCTCAAGGCACTATACCCAAATGCCTAAATACTCAGTGAAAGGACTGGCTTTAGAAGTAGAGAAGGTAGTATTTATAAATCTTTGTTAAGACAGTCAGCTCATATCAGTTGTAGTACTAAATAACTTTCTTCTAGGCACTGAACTGAAATGGTCAATTTTATTCTCAGTGATGAGGCAGTGATAACAAATTAGGGGCGCTTACGACATAGCAGGCAAATTATTGGAAAATGAAAAGCATTCTGATCCTTTGCCTATGAACTGAATGATAACACACAACCATTTGCCATTTAAAAACAAAACTATGGTAACCACATTTAGAAATACATAATCAGTACCTTTCATGCTAATGATGTTTAAATAATTAAAAGAAGTATTTGCAAATATATTTCCTTAAGAATTAGTTACCACTATTGTGGGGAACAACCATTAAGATGTTCCCTGTAGCCACAGTATGATGCAGCCAGCACAGTTCTGAGCTGAGTATGGGAACAAAGAAGAAATCCCACTTATCAAAATGTTCCCTTACTTTTTAAATTGATTTGTTCATCAATTTTTAGAGGGTTCACCTATGTAATTATAATGATCCTAAGCTTCATATTTAAAGACAAATATAAGTGGTTTTGACAAGTTTCCCTTATGTGCAATCAAATGATGAGATGTTCTCCTCCAGTGCAAGTGCAGAACAGACAGCTAAATCCTTGATTATGAATTTTAGTGAGATCAAGCAATAAAAGGAACACTGAGAATATAATATTGACAAGTAATTATCAAACATGTTCAGAAATAACATTACCAAGACTCCTTTATAACTGGCTTTTCCAAGACTTCATTGGCTTAGCCTTAGTCTATAGTTGAGCTCAACAACTCAGTCTTTCAATGGCTGCAGTACAAACTTGCATGTACCAAAGGAGAGTTTTTTCTTCACTTCAGCTAGTAGTCTGTGCTGAGACTGACAGTTGTTGAAGTAACAGAAACTCATCAATAAAGTAGGACACAATAAACTTCAGGCCCTAAAAATTGTCGTTCCCAAGGATGATAGGGTTGCAAAGCTCTCCAGGTGATTGCTTGCTAGCTAGTTATTTTCACCAGAGGATAACATAAAAAGTCAAATTCTATTAAGATTAAGTAGTACCCTTTCCCTGCTACCATTTTTAGAAATAACTATGGCAAATGGGAAATTCAGGAGGTACCTAATGCATAGATACAGACACACACACACATAATGATAAACCAACATAAAGGTCTGTTGTTAGAAACATAAGAACTGGAAGACAAACAGCTATAACCTGTGCATGTACAATGCCTCATTACTTAATGTAATGGCCGCGATTTTTCCACCTTAAGAACAAAATTAGGTACATCTGTTCTTAACTTACTGGCAATTTCTTGCTTGAGATTTCAGCCAGTTGCATGGCCCTCATAAAGCATAATACATCTTTGATGGAAACTCCTGTGGGATGCTGTTAGCTTCAACGTCAGCTTGATCTAGGTTTTCATGCTCAAGAGTTTAACAAAACATGGCATCATCATTCACAGACCTAGACCTGGACTGGTTGTTATTAAAGAAAAAAAAACGAATGCATTAAAACCCTTTCACATTCACATTAAAGATTTTATACTGATGTCAAAGTATGGGGACTAATATGGGCAATGCTAACATTTCTTGCTAAATGATATGAGATCTTCCCCAAAGACCCATTTCCCAGTGTTATGTGATTGCATGAGACTTGCATTTTTCAAAAGCAAAAAGTGAACAAGGAAACAATGGTGAGAAATTCCTGATTCTTCTACTCCTGCTTTTTACAGGGAAAGTTCAGAATACAAATGTTAAAAGGCTGTTTGAAAACCCAAAGTTAATAAAAACGTTCACAATATGTGTGAAACTCTATAACATAAACTTATATGTCATAATATATACTACATGTAAATTTTTTAAGTTCGGAGCCTGTCTCCCGTTTTATCACATTTTTAACTCTTGGAACTGCCAGTATAGTCAGAAGGACTTAAGAAAATAGCCATACTTACATTACATGTTGTTTACTTTTGTTTTGTCCTCCAGCACATTCTTCACTTCAGTGGTTCCTTCTGCACATCATAAATTAGAAGAGGGTAGAACACAGGGGAAGATACCTTCTTTTGCAGAATAAATTCTGATGTCACTCAAACAATCCTAATTTTAGGCTTATTTTGACAAAACCACTGTAGCTGTTTCTGGTAATCATTTTGTCTATACGATTCTTAGAGTGAAATTATGGAGATTTTAAAAGGAAGTGGGTCTGATCATACGTGCTTGGTTCTACTTTGAGGAGCAAGAACAATCAGGGTAACTCTATACAATCTACACTTGGTCTTTGAGTTTATTTTACTGAGAAATGGATAGGAAGCAGGGTCTCATCCTCTCTGAGATCCATCAGGAACTTTATGCCTTTTGAAGATCCCACAATCTTTTAGCATTTGACCTGTTTTTGGCTGTGATAGAGTTAATTTTATTCCTAGTAGCTGGTATAGTGCTGTGGTTTGGATTTAGTAGGAGAAGAACGTTGGTAATGCAGCGATGTTTTAGCTATTGCTGAGCAGTCCTTACACAGAGTCAAGGCCCTTTCCGCTTCTCACACCACCCCACCAGTGAGTGGGCTGGGGATGCACAAAAGAGTTGGGAGGAGACACAGCTGGGACAGCTGGCCCAACTGACCACAGGGATATTCCATACCATATGACATCATCATCAGTATAAAGGATGTGGAGGAAGAAGGAAGGGTGGAATGTTCAGAGTGATGGTGTCTGTCTTCCCAAGTAACCATTACAACTGATAGGGCCTTGCTTCCCTGGAGGTGGCTGAACACCTGCCTGCCCATGGGAAGGAGAGAATGAATTCCTTGTTTTGTTTTGCTTGTATGTGGGGCTTTTGCTTTAGCTATTAAACTGTCTTTATCTCAACCCACAAGTTTTCTTGCTTTTACTCTTCTGATTCTCCTCTCCATCCCACTGGGGGAGAAAGTGAGTGGCTGTGTGGTGCTTATTTGCCAGCTGGGGTTAACCCACAACAGTATTATATATGCAATGTTTAAAACAAAGGAAAACAATATTAGCTAAGGTCTGTAGTCCCTTTTGTCCTAATTTTAGCATTAATGCTAATTAGTGTGCACCATTATTGATGAAATTATAGATGAACTTGTACTTCATTAGAAATAGTCTTGTTTTTTCAATTTACTTTTCAACACTGCAAGAGACAGCGTAACCTTCTTAAAGCTCTTCAGAATTGTTTTTGCCTCCCCAGGCTATTCTTTTTTTTCCAATTTTTCAGGCTAAACACCAAGATATTTCAAAATACACCTTTCCGTCTCCATCTCTGCATCTCTCCCCTCTTCAGCATTCTTTGCACCCTCCTTAAATAACCTGCATGCTTCTCTTTATCTCAATGATGCTAATATAAGATTAGCACAGCGTAAATAATGCGTACCTAGAAATTGCACCATTGTCAAGGAGTTGAAAGCAGCAAAACCACAAGATTTGTGTTAGGAACCACTGTTAACTGCCTAAGGCAGTATGATATTTAATGAAAAGTTCATAATATTTAACAAAATGTTCATGCTTCTATTATAATTTACCTATTTTTCCTCCATCATATTTTTTCAGGACAGAGAAAACATGAGTCTTTAACAAGGAATTTGTATGAGTCTATGACCTTGCATCACTGTTGTTGTCTTAACTGTTTCTTCAGTGATATTTTTTAGATTTTGATTAACTCTTTTTTTTTTTTTTTTTTTTTGTGACATCTGTTTCATTTCAGCTGTCTGGGATAGGAAATGAGGAGCACTTTCATAGCTGGATCGCCTGTCTTTACTTTAGCATCTACAGGTACCATTCATCTTCCAGCTGAAATACTGTTTTGGAATGTTGTAAAGTGATACTCCCTTTATGTCTCAAATTATTCCTACAGTGTTGGTCAAAAAACTGAGAAACACCTAATTTTGAAGCATAGTCATAGGACCAGATCATAATTGTAATTCAATGCTCTTCATATAATATTTATTTCCCCTGGTTGTTCTGATGATGAAAGAAGTGCTGGGAATTTATGAACTTGTTTTAAAAGTGTGGGTTTGGTTGTTTTTTGTTTTGTTTTGTTTTTTTTAATTCATGAAATTGAAAAATGAAGACAGGAGAAGTCCCTGCAAACTGATACCTGATCTGGCCAGGAAGAAGTCATCCTTCATGGAGTTCTGGTTTATTAACAGAATAACATTTTTATTCAATCCTACATGAACCTTCACAGCTGGATTTTTCCCCACAGCCTGTCTAATACTCAGATTCATTCTGTATGGCATGCCCAGATCAGACTGGAGGCAGACTGGAGGCAAACTTGAGGCAGACATGCTTTCAAACTCTCCTCTCTGTGGTGCCTATTCTGACCTGTGATTTTCCCCAGTAACATAATAAGCCAGCTGCAGAAAAATTACCCAGCACTTTGCTAGAACAATTGATCTAGGAAGGACGTTTAAGGCAAATTTTGCTGGGTTCACTGTTATTAAAGAAAAAAAAAAAAAAACACAACAGGTAAATCCATCGGAATTTACACCTTCTCAGGCTGTGATAACAACATGTTCAGAAAACTTCAAGACTTCTGGTACTCAGCTTAACTGAACATCAAGCTATCACTCAAGACGTCATAAAACTGTTGGTGATTCAAGCTTTCCTCTGATTACATCTTTTCAAAATTCAAATCTCACCCACTAGCATTATTGAACAGAATTTCAGAACGGCCAACAATACCATTTTAACATTCAGGTGCTTTGTTCTTTGGGACATTTGAGAAGAGGAAGAGCACAGAATCTGGAACCACTTGAGAATACAGACCACTGTTAAGCTCAGGCTGTCTAAAAAATGAAGACAGATTAAAGGAAATGGAAAGAGATTTCATGTTCACTGTGTGCAGAATTACTTGACCAACATTGTGAAAACTCTAACATTCGTAACTGTAGAAGTCATTAACCAAATATCCTCCAACTTGAAGAAGCCTTGTTTCCTTCATCTCATCAATATTTAAGATGTGGGACAAGACTGAATTGCTATTTTTGACCACCATTCTTTTGCCATATTTTGCATTATGACCTCTGAAAAGCATTTGCATAATTAACATATGAGCAGATTAAAGTAGCCACTTCTGCTCGAGGTTTGTTTCTTCGTTATGGAGAGCAGTTCTGGTTTTTTTTTTAATTAATACTTCAGATTAACAGCTAAGAATGGGCATACTTATTTCAAGAAGATGAGTTTGAAAAGTTGAAGCATATGAAAAAAGGCTTGCAACAGTAGCTCTACCTGAAGTATAACTAGTTTTACTTAAGTGTCGTTTATAACTTCAGCACATTTCACATGAGAACCGAAAGCTTCATCAATATTATTTCTTGCTGTATACTGGTGGTAAAACTGATGGTTAAGAAAAGTTAAATCCAGCTCTTTTTTTGTTTTGTTTTCATCAATGAGTGAAACAAATGCTGAATCTAAGTTCAAGCCTCTGGATGTTAGCTTGCCTCTCTCTGTGTATGTGTAGGACATGAATGGGACACCCTCTGCCATCAGATTTTCAGCCTATGCATTATGCCCACTCCCGTAACAAACAGTAGTAGCATTTCTTGCTCTTTTGTCTTGTGGCTGCACCAGACCTCATTAGACTCCTTTATTCCATGGTTATGCAATAAAATGGTGACAAGAAAATGACTGAAAGACTGTGGTGGTTGAGGCCTGAGTCAGACTGCTGAGTTGTATCTGCAGCATAGCATCTGCACAGGAACTTACACCTAATACCTTGTGGCAAGAAGATGAGGAATTACTCACCTGTCTGCATTGGAATTGCATTTGTTTCTTCCAGTCAAGCACACCGTTTCTCCATGGCCACATTTAGGTAAGCATGAACACAGCCGTACCCTGGAGCAGATAATTTTTTAACTGTTAGGCTTAGTTCACATTGAGATAAAACAACTTTGTTGTTGTTGTTGGCCAGTAGGCTGGTATTTGAACTTGTAGGGTAAGTAACTCTGTCTTATTCTACGGACTAACAGACAACACAAGCCCTAGACCAGGCTCTGTAGTGCTTTCCAAAACTATGCCTGCTTTAAAAGGGACAGAAGAAAAACAAAACAAAAGAGAAAACATTTCTATATCTATTGTTCTAAGGGCTCAGAATCAGACTTTTGCCTGGTGTCATGTGCATCAATGGAAAGAATGTGGCCAGGCTGCAGGCTGTCCCCTCCTTCTCCTAGTTTCCATTTAAAGGCCCAACAGATTTGAGAATAACAAATCTGTTTCCTATTTTCTGCACAATAGGGATGCAGCTTTTAGCTTCAGGGAACAAAAAAAAAACAACAACACAAAGCAAAGTGCATAAGTTCATGGAACAACCCTCAGCACAAGAGAGACTGCAGAAACTAGAAAATTCAATAGGAGACACACAGTGCAATAAAATTTGCCAGATGTGGAGTTAATGTAGTGGGAGTCAGGGGACTTGCAGGTCTCTTCTTTTCTTGTAGCAGTTATATCCTGGGTGCCTTTAAGTAACTGAAAGAAACAGCTCGTTAGCTGACTGTGGTGTGTTCAGGCCTTGACTCTACAAGTCACACACGTTTCATGGTGCCTCAGATTACCGAAGTGGGAGCAATAACAGTTCATTTGTCTATTCATGATCCTATTTCTTTATAGCAAGTACTTTTTTCTTTCTGTCTGTTTTTACATAAACTCAAGGAAGGCCCTGATAAAGCCTAAATAATGGTCCTAAACACAAGGATCTGTCCCTGAGCACCCTGACCTAACTTCAAAGTTGACCCTGCTTTGAGTGTGGGGTTGAACCAAATGTCCCCACCAACCTAAATTAGCCTGTGTTTGTATTTCACAGCAATAGAAATTCAGTGTGTGTTTTAATAAGCAGACAGGTTTGTCATGAAAGTCAGCACGTTGCCAAACTGCAGCCTTGGGATCCAGGCAGCTTCCTGCAGTTCCTAAAACCTTCTTGTGGGAGGTTACTCGTGGTGAGCCCCATATCCATCTTGGATTCAGCAGGTTTATAGATCTATGTACAGCTGGTGAGCCATAACCCATCTCTCACATTGAACAGGAGGTGCAGTTAAACCTATTTCTGATATGAGATACCTAAGAATAGGAAAGACAATTTGTGAAGGCAATGAGTCACTCAGTGAGAGACAGCCTTTTCCTTGCCTTCCCAGATAAATGTGGGCAGAGTACCTAGAGATACTTTGACTTGGAAAGGCTTTGAGCAAGTCTCCCAAGTGGTAGCAGACATGGAAACCTTGAGCAAAAAACTTAACCCCTGCAATTAAGGAGCTTTGCCATGTTTAGCAGAAGAGGATGTTGCATACGTTGTCTGTGAGCAAACAGTCACTACAGAATATACTGAATTTGTAGCATCTATCTCTCCTCCCCATGAAACAATCCATCAAGTGTTGACTAAATTCTGTGGCTGCAGAACCTAAGTGAGCTTTCTTTCCACGTAAGTAGGAAAAATATCTCTTATTTTGTGTCCAAAGGAAGCCCACAGTCATTTGCTTTTGTTTGCTTGTGTTGTTTCTGTGATGTAGTGTGACATATGGCAGAACCGCAAAAAAACTCTCTTATTAGTTAGGAAAGAAGTGAAGCAGCAACAAGGAGGTTCCATATGTCTGGGTAAGACAAAAGTGCAAATCTGAGACAATTGCAACAAAACATTCCAGTCTGGAAGCAGAAGGTTCATTTCTGATGTCAAAAGCTTCATCTCCCCAAGAGACAGGTAGCAAGAAAGAGTCTGAAGTGAAAAATTATCCTTGGCCAATTGCAATGATATTTCTGAATTACCCACCATTCCCAAGTCCTTGGATCCAAGGCCTCCACATACATATAGTAATTTTGACAGATGTCTTTGAGAGGGTGGCTGAGTTGAGACACTGAAAAAGGCTGTAATTTACAAGGAACTGTGAATCTGTATTCTGGGAAGATTAATATCAGTGTTTGCTAATTTAAAAGGTAAAAAAAAAAAGATAGTCCAGATACTGTATCACTGGCTTTTAAAAAATCAGAATATAGACAATTATAGAAGCTTTAAAAAAGAAATATTAAACATGAGACTGTTGAGAGGTATTAATATTCCGAATCAAATAGTGCCTCATAATCCTTATTAGCCCTCATTCTCTTTCCCCCATATATGCACACAGATGCTTAACTTCTGCCTACAGATCTGACCTCCTTCATTATTAAAGGGGGAAAAAATCCTACGTGATCTGCAGAGCACTGCAATACCCAACTAGGTCTCCCAGGAGGAGGTCACATTTTAGAGATGGGCACTATGGGTACAATTCAGCTTGACTGGAAATACTGTGTAAGAATTTCAGAGTGACTTGTGGAGTTACGCACTCATGCAGCTACAGTCATACTGCTCACATATTTATATCAGAGGAGACTTCAATCTACAAGCTTCAATCTGCAAGTTGTCCATTGGTTTACCATATCATTGAGTTTGGTCACATCTGTGAATATATAGCAAATTTCAGACCCTTGCTGCAACATCAGGTAGCACGAAACTGAAAAGTGGAATGGAACAGCTTAGGTGACTGAAAAGACTATGGAGAACTTTTAATATCTGTGTTGCTCTGAGAAACTGTTATCCAGTGCCTACTTATTCTGCAATCATCTTGGATACGACTGGTTATATCTGCCCTTCCATATTACATTTGGTAAAAGACAGGAGT
Source organism: Pampusana beccarii (assembly GCA_013399365.1). Lineage (NCBI taxonomy): Eukaryota > Metazoa > Chordata > Aves > Columbiformes > Columbidae > Pampusana > Pampusana beccarii. The sequence goes on along the minus strand of VWYH01008155.1, from coordinate 86,106 downwards.
GAGAAACAACGGAAAAGAATGACCAGCCAGAATAGCAACTCCATAAATTTATATGGTGCCTTGCATCCCAATATTACGTACTTCAGGGATGGTACTGAGACCCATTAGCAAAAGGCAGATACTCCTGGAGCTAAATATATGTTCATAAATGGAGTGAGAAAGAGCAGAGATTGTTAGAATATCATCAGTCCTGTCAGCAAATAAATTTATGTGATACATACATACATCAACAGAAGCAGGCAGGTAATCACACCCTGTTTTTAGCAAACACAGTCCTCGGCCTTCTGGCTAATTGTGTCAGCAACAAAACCCCAAACCGTAGGCACCAAACACTAGTCTGAATCACATTACAACATTTTTTGAGCTGTGGTGGTTCAGGCTGCATGAAGCTTCAGGATCCAAAATACTATTCAGAACTACCTTTTTAATTTTACTATTTCGTTTTTAAATACCTTCTTCATTTTCCTATCACCCTTAAAAAACAAAAACAAAAATATAAAACCAAACCAAACATAAACAAACTAAACATACCAAACAAAAACACACACAAGACCAACCAACCAAACAAAACCCCAACCAAAAAAAAAAAACCAAACACCCTCCCCCCCCCAAACACACAAACAAACAAACCCCAATAACAAAACCCAAACACCTCCAACTACTATGTGCCTTGCACCTTTTGTCCAGCATAACATCCACCTGAACTGACCTAAACCCACCCTTTGGAGAGAAGCCTCCTGCTTTTCTCTAACTTCTGCTGAATGCTGCATCCTGAAGCCAGAACTTCTCAAACGAGAGTGAAATACCCTGTGCAGTTTCTTGCCAAGTCATTAGCTGCTTTGATGGAAAATGTGGAGTAGACTGCGCTGCAGTCAAAAATCTTCTGACAGTGCTACTGATTTTTGTTAACTCCTTGTTTAGATAGCAAATTGATTACAGATATTAATCAAGCAGCGTTTCACCTGGCTTACTGTCACACTACAGATTGTCCTCTTGAGTTTAAGTCCCAGCAGGTAGCTCTCATTTCATATCTATGGGACACAAAATCTTTACTTTTCTGGGTCTTGGGATTCACAGCTCACCTTCCTACCTGTGGGCTTGCTTGCTTTACTGAATGAGAGCAGCAGGATCCATGCAGCTGGCACACTTACTTTAACTCCACATTCACATAAAAACAGTTCCTGACACACACACAGTCACATACACTCACACATCCGTAAGATTATGGACAGATGTGGCAAGAGAGGGAGCAGTTCTCAAGGTTTCCTTGTCCTGTGATATGCCTGCTGTGAACTAATGTAGCTGAAAATATAATACTCGTGTATCAATATCAACCCTTGAATGTGAAAATATGAGACCTAACACCTTGAAATTGTGGGATCACTTCCAATATTTACCTATTTTTAAATTTAACAACCTTGGCAGCATCTCTTACAAGAATCACTACCTAGTTTAAAAGATCCCTTGTGAGAAAGAAGCACATATTAACTGCAGGGAAATATTGAAATACTGAAGTCACTTGGCTGCAGTGAAACAGCAGGGGTTTTGGATTTTTTTTTTTCCAAAAACAAATGATCCTTCTTTTTTTCTTTTTTTTCTCCTGAGAATAGATTTTTTTTCTTTGTAGTTATGTCCCTACTATGAAAGGCTTAGCTTTTTAAAGAAACAGTTTAAAGTTATTACATTTCATATGAAAAGAAGGGTTGCACTTAAGAAAGTGCATTAGCCTATGAAAAAGATATTTTTATATACGTGTGCATATATATATATACACAAGAATTTCATCAGCTTTATGGAAGATCTTTATAGGGTAAGTTGGCTAGAAAGCCCTGAAGCAGCTAACTTAGCTGAAATGCTGAGGACAAGGACAAATTACAATGGATGAGTGAAGCAGCAGTTGGATTGTCTTCAGAGCAACACGCATGTGCAAGGCTACACACATTCAAGAATCTGGGGTGGAAAACTGGTAGGATGTAGAGCTACACTTTCATTTTTTTTTTTTTTGAACATACTACCAAGCAGCTCTACCTGCAGGTGGTGGAACACCTCCAGATGTTGCTGTGAGGGCAGCTCTGAGCACATCAGAGAGCATCTCTTCTCCACGCACATTCCCAGAGAGCAGCTGGCAGCCATTTGGTGCAGCTTTTACTGCAAAGGACCCCAGGGAAGTTGGCGCTTCATACCACTGTGCTTAAGAACATCAAAGCTGTGCTTGGTAGTCCTTTCTCACTGTGCAGAAAGGCCCAGTGTAACTCACAACTGGACTACATCCTCATCCAGCTGCGGCCAGTCCTGCACAGGCAGAACAGTTAGTCTTTTTAGCACTATTATCGTTAATAATAGTATTCCTAGGCCGTCTGAGACAGCAGGAAAAGGGGGCTTAAGATATCCTTTAAAAGAGACAAGCACGCAGATGGCTGCTGGCAGCAGCGCTGAGCATCAAAGGGCTTGGCGTGGAGGGGGGGTCAGAACCATGTGAGAGGGAAGTGTTTTTGTGGCAGGCGCTGTCCCAGAGAGACAGGGCAAAGGAAACATCACAAAATTATTCAGAAATAAGATTTCAGGATGTGAGAGCAGAGGGAAGGGAACTGTTAGGAAATATTGACTTGCACAGGAGAGAGGCCACAAAAACTTGGTGTCAGAAACGACACGGAAGCTTCTGAGTGGGTCAGGGAGGGCAGCTGCTGAAGACAAGAAAGCCATGACAGAAATTTCTTCAACCATGCCAAGCCGGGAAGAAACAAACAGAGCCATTATATGCTCATGGGTTAGTCTAAAATAATGTTAAACTGAGGACCTAAGCTAAACTGGGGGGTGAATCAGGGAGTGCACTGGTGAAATGCTCCTGAGATGCGCAGCTGAGACCCTGAGGTGACCTATATGCCTACGTTACAGTCCTGCTAATCTCTGCTGCATCTCTCCTGAACACACTGAATGCTCTGCTGACAAATCCGAGCTTACTGAGGGACCGAGAAGTTTTCTCTGGAAATACTGAGAGTATCATCAACCTCTTTTGCTACCATGAGCTTGAAGCTGGCTTATCCAAAGACCTAACACCCCCTTCGCTTCCACTCCCTGCCCCACCGCACACACGCAGAATTTCGACCCTTGAATCCCTTTCTGCCACTCCCCCTAACTCTTCACACCTTTCAAGTCACACCAAGTCTTATCACTCTGCCAGAAGCAGTAACCCAGCTCCACAGGCAAATAACAGAAGGAAACTCAGCCCAGCCAAGGCATGTGTTTCTTCACTTTTATTCTGTACATTTCCACACAAGTCACAATACAGAAAAAGTGTCCAAAAAGATTAGTAACCATTTCTTTCACTGTATACAGATTTCCTCCTTCCCCCAGTTTAAAATCTCCTTGTCTAGCAACACAGTGATCAAGATACTTTGTTTAAATAAGAAATGCAAGAAAGTCAGGGAAGAAAATACTTTCTCACTTTGTTACAAAAAAACCTCCCTCTTCCTGTATTCCTCATCACTGCTAATTACCTGGACCCTGATTCTCTGTTAAATGTATAGCTTCATTTCATGGGTGCTGCTGTGTGCCTCGGATTCCTTTTGCCAGCTGGCAGCCTCATGATGCACAGCACGGGGCATTATGCATGGGGTCAGGCAGCATAAAAGAGCCCTTTGTGATATTATTACAACTCCTGGAACAGATGTGGGTTCAGATAATAGGATATGTACAAATACTGGAACTCTGGATGCCCATGAAATGTTGGCTGAATATGCACATTAGTTATTTGGTTTTACTGCTCTGTTCAGGGGACTAAACACGTTGTGGAGTGGTCCAGATTCTGACTTCTGTCACATCTTGGTTCACCTGGAGTGAATTCAGTGCAGAAGAGGTCAGGATCTGGCATTTATCCTTCCTCCATCTTCTCCAGGAAACAGCAAGTAGATATCCACTGTATAGCCCAATGGAAATTCAGCCTTTCCATCACGAGCCTACTCATCACCATCCCATGTGACAATGGCCCCTTCTTAGTTTCGTTCCTTTTTGCAGGAAACACCTCTGGTTCCCTAGCTCTTAACTAACTGTTGTCCCCATTCTGTATCAGTTTTAATCTCTCATCTGCCAAGTGGCCAGGGGAGATGCTAGTGTGGAGGCCAGAGAGTCTGCTCCCTCAGATGTTTGTCTTCATTCCCTGGAAACCTTTTGCATCAACAGATTCAAGTGATGATTTCTGGGCTGTTGGAAAAGATACTGTGATACCTCAATGATAGGACAAAGGTGACAAAAAGAAGTATTTCTGAGACAGGCTCTCCCAAACGAAACACACTGTGCTCAATGAATGGAATGATGGAATACAACCAACTACTCTAAAATTCAGCAAAATATCATGCTCTGGAGGGAGGGCAACAACCTGAATGCTTTCATTGACTGGAAGTATCCCCTGAGTTAAAATTTTTAATACAAGATAGCTCAAACATGGAAATCAAGCATAAGAATTCCAGACTAGCTCATTAGAAACTTGTCATCCTCCAACACTCTTTACTATCTCAGTTTAAGGCAGCTAAACAAAACAAACAAACAAACAAACAAAAACCCACAAAACCACACCCCCCCCAAAAAAAAAAAAAACCCCACACAAAAACCCAAACCAAACCAAACACAAAAAACAAAAAACATAAGACAGGGCTACTCCCACTGTCCTTCAAAAACTGTTTCAAAAGAAGCAGGATACTATATGGGAGCAGCATTACAAGGCACAACAAAAACCTCATAAATAGCTAATAAATAGCAGGTTTTGGCCTCACAACACAAAGCACCTTACCTATGAGTGTATGGGGAAGTGATATTATTCCCATCTTACAGGTAAGGAAACTGAGGCACAAGAGGGCTAAACGACTTACCTAAACTGACTCAATGACAGTTGCAGGAATAAAACCTCAACACCTTGATTTGCTACCTTCTGATCTATCCCTTTGGCCACAGTACCTTCAGCGAGAAGTGCTGATGAGTTACAACACACCACAAGTGCTTTCCCTATTGTGCAACACAACCATGTGACACACAGTTAGGCTTGTAAACTGTCATAAAACAGAAGTGTATCATTAAACAGAATGATCATTTTTTGCATAACCTTTACATTTTGCAATAAAACCATGGGTCAGTTCTTGCTCAGAATAAGTCCCCGCTGAGCTACCACTGACAGTCTCATAAACCAGCTTCAGTTGTTACATACATTGCATCTTCATTAGCACACACTTGCAGCTCGGTGAGAATTTGTGTCCATAGGAAAATCATGCTTCCCCACAACGTATCTTGGTTTGTCCCAGTGCAAGGCTGCAAAGCCATAACTGTTCTAATAAGCTGTGCAGAAGCAAAGCAGCAATAACACTGGCACAAAGGCAGGCCTGTAGTTTGCAGCAAAATGTTCTGCTCACTGACTCAGAGAGGACACTGAAACCTCCATGGACTGCCAGAAGGTTTGTGTGGGAGATGCAGAACGCGAGTCCTCAGCTATATCATTGGCTAGACTTTCCAAAATCTTTCAAAGGCCTCCTGCTTTCAAAAGCCAGCTGCATGCAAAATGACCGGCACAGGGTTTACAGCACAAAATAATATGAACAGAAGAAAAATAACCTTCATTTCCCACTGTGAAAGCACATTTCACCTTGCGGAGATTTCTACAGAGAAACACTGGCAGTCGCATTCCACATTCCCCTCCCCAATGCACTGCACCCTGATGGGCCGGTGGCCAAGTCTGGCAGTTCCCAAGTCCATTTGGATAGGGATTTTGACCCTTGATTATTTCATTTTCCAACAGAGTTACAGGACACAAAGCATATGCAACCCACAGTGTGTGGGCAGCTAGATGGTACCCATTACAAAGGGCGATCCCACACCAGCCACTCTGAGAGGAAACTAGGCAGGAATCCCCATCCCGGGGCTGCCTTCTGCCCCAGCACCTGGAAAGAAACAAAAAGAGTTGGGAAGAGCCCTTAAGAAAGGAAGGCAGCTCCGACAGGCTCACTGATGTCTGTATGTATTTTACACTCCACCTGGCACATGGTAGGCTGTCTGGAAGGTGTAGCCTCCAAAGAGACATTTACTTTTGCAGGTACAGCACTAGACGGATCTTTCTGCAAGTAAGGTACTCCCCCCTTTCCCTTTCCACAGATCTGAGAAGTGCAGCAGTAAGCTGGAGAAAGACAAAGCTCCCAAGATCTGCTTAGTGCTTTGAAGGCTCAGCCACTGATTTTCTTTCCTTCAAAGCTGTTGCATGATCAAAGGAGGCAGATGGAGGAGGATCACTCTGCACTGACATGTAAACGGAACAAAAACTCTGATAAGCCTCTGCCATCTCCCTGTGATTTTTCTAAGATCCGTGCTGAGCAGAAAACTGTACGGTAGCAGGGCCAGCCATCTCGCACAAGAGACCAGCATGCTCGCTCACCAGTTGGAAGCAGCTGTCACTTCTCACGAGCACGTCATGGAGGGACATCACCACATTTGCCCAGGCAAAGATTATTTAACAGGAAAATTGCAAAGGGAAGGAACATGAGTGTAAAAAAAACCAAACAAACCAAACCACAAAAAAAAACCTCACCACAAACAAACAAAAAAATAAAAAGCTTTTTTTTTTCCCTACTGATATTAAAGCTAAGTCTTTAAAAGGTTGAAATCAACCACTCAGGTGTGAAATACCCAAGTCTATCATGCTTCCCATTTGCTTAATCCTAAGACGTTATAGCTACCCTCAGAGGTACCTGTAGTGCTGCAGGTCCAACTCACCGCTAGTACTGCAGAATTTCAGCATTCCCTACCCATGGCTGAGCATGGTCAGAGGACATGCAACTGTCTGTGACTCTGGTGAAGCAGAAGTGTCACAGAGGCAAGCACACGAGTAGAATTTTGATATTTCCAGTAAAAACTAAGGTAGCATGAGCTAGGGGAAAAAAAAAAAAAAAAAAAGAGATGACTGAAGACTAAAGTCTTTTGTAAGGAAGGTCTGAAAAGGACAGAGCAAAAAAAAAAAAGGAAGGAAAAGCAAAGAGCATTTCAGATTATTTTAAATCAAATTTAAATAAAATTATGTTCCATTTCCTTCCTGCCACTAGCTGCCATAAAGCTCACTTTTTTTCTTAGCCTTGAGATGAATGTACTGCTCCCACACCCCATAGAGATAAGGACACTACTACAACACTGGCAAGACCACAGGAGAAAACAACTCACAGCTGCGCTCATCTGCTATTGAAAAAAGCACATCAGCAATAGTTTTCTCATTCTGCTCAAGAAAAAGAGCTAGTCCTGGAAAAAGGGCTGAAGCAGGGGATAGAGAAGAAGGAAGACAGCTATTCACTTTGTGACCTGTAGCAATAATTTATTCTGATGTGGGATTATTTCCTTTCTTTTGGAAGCAAAACCTCTGGTATGGCTAAGGAGCAGGGAGAGATGTCATTGCACAACTTAGGGCTCTTGTCTTACTTTGTGAAGCCTCAAGATTTGCAAATAGAAGGCTGTGCCTCCCTAGCCTGTGTGGTGGTCCCTGTGTGGGCAGGAATGGGATGGCACCTGCGGATGGATGACGTAAATATTGAGAGCAGTGTGCTTGGAGAAGAAAGGCACCCAACTCACTCTGTTAAAAGTGGATACATCTGAATATGGTACATAATTACCCATTTACGGTGATATTCAATAGCTAACATTACAACTCCCTACCCAGAAAATTGCAGTACTTATAGAAACCATCCTGTAGGGCCCTATTCTGAGGGGCCAGCTTAGCTTTGCTTTTCTAATTTTGCCTTCTTTTTTTTGTGTGAATGTCATACAGGAAAAAAAGTCCTAAAAAAGTGGTACTCTCTATTAGAGTCTAATTAGCCAAGCAGAAATCACTCATGTCTGCTGCATTAAGCTCAAGAGCTTCTTGAGATTCTTCTCCATAGGTATGGAGAAACCTGACTGGTTCCTACATTTCCTATACAGGATCCACATTCCTGAATACGTGTAGGAACAGGGACTATCTTCTCCATCTGCTTGGCCACAGGCTGAGGAAAAAGTGATAATTGAAGGTCATTAAGGCAGTTGGAACCAGAAGGCCATTTTTCTCATTAAAATAAAGTGTAACACTAAGAAATGAATTGCTACTGTGGTTCATGCATTAGTAGTTAGATAATTGCTGCAGCACTTGTTGTAATGGAGCACTGGATTGCCATCATGCACACGTGGCTGAGTGGTAGGTTACACATCAAGCAGCCTTCTAGACAGGGACTAATTGAAGAGCCAGGTGTTATGCTTCACCAGCAGAAGGAGGCTGGCTCTAGATGAAGCAATTACACATGTAGTATTATATTGCTAAAAGAAGTAGTGTTAATTTCTTGCATGACAAAATGCTACAGCTTCTATGTACTGTGTATATGAACGCTGGAGCTGTTAACATATTGGTGAACTCTGAAATAGCATTCTGAAATCATGGTTTTGTTTCTAGTGGGTAAGGGCAAAATAATAGAAGAAAATATGCATTTTGCTTTCTCAGGTATTCACACTCTTGTATGTATGTACCAAGAGAATTACTGCTGTCTTAGATTCCCAAAATCTCCTCCATGTAAGGGATCCAGGAGCAGAAGCTGACTGCTTTTAAAGGTCTAGACGTCATATTATTTCATGAATTATAGATGTGTTTATGTTGAAACAAATGTTTTTGTTGCAAGGCTTCCCTGTGCTTGGACTCTAGAAGTCGTCACGTGCTACATCAGAATGAGAGGGTTTTTAAAATGAGCTGTGCGTCTTCCTCACCCTGGGTAACTAGATACATATGTACTGGATAGGATAGATTATCTGTTTTTCTTTTTTCTTTTTTTTTTTTTTAAAAAAAAAAAAAGGCAGTGTGAGAAACAAGAAACTGCAGCTGAGACTGGAATGTGGCACCTTATAAATAAGACCGGAGACAAGATGCACTCTGATGGCTGAATACAGTAAGGTTATTCAGCTCTAAGCCTGCCTAATCACTGAAGTCAAATGTAATGAATTTACTAGTGTGATCAAGGCCTGAGGGAGGGAATTTTCCCCTTTCACAGGGAGAGCAGCATGCATGGGCCAGGAAATCCCTTGGCCAAGGTGTGGAGTGCTGCTCCAGTGCACGTGTACAAGGGACAAGAGAATGCCACTGTCTGTGGGCGCCACCGTGGGCAGCAGTGCTAGAAACGTGCTGGGGAGGGCAAGGGAGGCCCTGGACCTCTAGTACCTCCAGAGGATCTTCAAGTAGGCAGTCCAGAGAAGCATGGTACTGTGGCACAACTTGGACTACGCTTAGCCATGGCCACTGCTTAGACTACTGCACAGTCCATCTCTCCCAAGCCAACCTTTACATAGAAGTAGAAGTGAGAAAAAAAACTGCCCAAGTACATGGCCTGCTTTTGGTCAGCCCAAGACAATTGCTGAGCTGCTGTAGTCTGCCTGCACTGGTAACTCCTCCACAAAGGCTGAGACATCCTGACTCCTCTATATATACTGTTTGCCCCAAGAAGTAGGTGCAGGGCTGGTTTATAGCTTCCCTTGAGGCATTTCCACAGTGCAGTCATGAGCTGCATCCTGCCCTTCCAAAGGGGGTTAAAGCACTGAAGCTCAGTACACATCCTCCATGTAAAATTCTGATCTTCATCAATATGCTTGCAAGTCACTTTTAGCACATTATTGAGTTGCTGTTGCAATCAACAGATTTTGTCAGGCAGATTGTGAGATCTTAAAGCTGTAGCTATCTATTACTAAGAAAAATAGTTGCCTGCACTGCTGTTAAGAAAGCAAAATGAGAAGATGAGTACCACAGCAAACCTTGTAATGCCACGTTTTATAGATTTACGGGTATCCAGAAAGGCACGGGTATATTATAAGCTGTTTCAAGGGCTGCCGAAATGGCTGAAGATACTCATATTTGATGCTTTAGATAAATTAGGAAGCTAATAATCCAACGTTGCTTTGACGCAGATTCAGCAAAGAGAAAAAAGAGGAAATAATGTCTGATGAATGGAAAATAACAGGTATAAAGGAGATAGAAACATTAGTTTTGATACTTCTCCATGGATGTTAGTCTGGCGCAAAAGAAGCACAAAGCAGGGGGAAAAAAAATGACAGACCTCAAATGGATCAGCATGAGGAACTGCTTCTTTCTTGGAGTATGTGGACTGCAAGGACAGAATTGTCCTTGGAGTGTTTCCAAGGCACCCCAATTCCAAGCATGTCCACCCATTTCTTGAGTACCATGAAACTCCCAGCAAGCTTAAGGCTACCAATGTACCTTGCCCATTTCATAGCTTTTGCTCAGAGTCGTCATCTCAACATGCTTTTGATATACTGGAAGGGTTAACACATAAGCATATGCTCATGAGGCATCTGGGATGGCTAAAAGGAAAATAGCCACCTTCTAGGTGTGTTAGTGACTTTCGCTACCACGTGTGTCACTGTCACAGCAAAGACAAAAAAAAGCAAAAGAGGCCATTAAATACTACTCAAACAAGCTTCGCATGCCCACACCACCAGAAAAACCATGTGTCCCATCTACTCATCAACACCAGATCTGCAAATACAGGTTGGAAGATCAATAGCAACAAAACATTAATTTTGCTCTATTTTCTTTATGTCTATGGTGCTTCTATACGACAGTCCTCATGTAGCAGGTGACATCTCATGTAGTCTGAACCCAGGCTACAGCACCATGAGTTGAGACTGAGCAATTCTGCTGCTGCTGGGAAGAAGCAAGGATGACAAGTGTCAGTAAAAATATCTGCAGACATCTTAAGTGCTAAAACACAGGCAAGCCATCACGTGAAACGGGAAAGAGACACTGGAGTCTGAGGCCTGTTTTGTAACAGGCAAAATTTGCCCTGAACTCATGTCTTACATGAGTCACTCAGCCTCACACCTCAAAATATTGAGGGATGCTGTAATTAGTGAGAAATGTATGACATTATAATGTTTTGGACAACACATAAAGATACCTCTAGCGTTGAAACATGAAATAAGAGTAACTGATGCTATTAAGTAACAAAAGTTTATTTTATTAACATAATAAATATTTTCTTTCCCTCCATTTAACTCCAAAATGAGAAAATAAAACCAATACAATGGAACAATCCAGGAGCTCCTCCGTTCTGCTGAAAAGGGTCCCCTTTAATGATAAATTAAAATGGGAAGCGACATTTTGTCAGTCCAGCAACCTCAATAGTTGAGCATCCCTAGGTACTTTGTCATTCAAATGGCACAATTCTAAGTGTGTGCACATATATGTATGTGTCTATATATATGCATACTGATACTTATACATATATATAGTAATATACACACATAAATAGACACAGCCACTGAACAGACACTTTCAGTAAAACAAAATGTTTCGCACACCATTTAAGTGGGTTCCCAGTTGCACACTGAAATTTGGGCCCTGCACGGCACAGGCACAATGATACTGTACTAAGCCAGACCCCCAAGTGCTTAAGAGATTCAATACGTACGTGTCACTTTCAACTGCTGCAGAGTCTGCCTGCTTCGGGAGGCTGTCCAAAATCAAGAATCATATCTCCCTTGAAAAGAGGTAAGGAATAATCCTGCAGCATCCCGGTCCCAAACTCTTTCCCTCAGTGAACCAACTTCTGATATCCCTGGCCATGTGTGAGCCATTGCAGAAAACAGTATGCATGCTGTTATCTAGAATCACAATACATTGCCAGCATCTAAAGCATTATGTTTGCAGTGCTTTGGGACACCTTGATATTAAAGGCACTACACAGAGCCAGATTCCATCCTATCTCTATTGTTGAGGTTTATTTTCATCATAGAGCAACTGCCTCCTACTGAGCACACAGCACAGGCAGCTTTCCAGAGGCATAATAGGCTCACTCTTGATCATAGCATCGTCCTCCAGCTGCTGGCGAAAAAGGCAAGCTAGACCGTCTCGTGTGCTCTAAGCTCCTTTGAGCAATCTGAATGGCACAAAGGAGCTCAGGAAATCTGTTCAGCCTGCCAAGTTCCCCCAGAGCCAGCCCCTGCTGCAGTCACCCCTGGGCATGAGGAGAAGACCACTGGGGACTGACAAGGACCAGACCCAGCTCCTTTATAATTCACATCTGGCCTCTGGAAGCTCTCTGTGATTACAGGAAGCCTTCACTGCTCCACCTGCTTCGTGGGACTAAATGACCAGGGAGCTGCAATGGGCTGACAGTCCTCTGCTCAGGCACCAGTCTGGCCTCAGCACGGGATAGAATCAAACCTCTGGTGTCATTGAAGCTTCTGCCTTTCCTCACGTGAGTAAAACAAAGGAAAAAGATAAAACTGATAATAATATAGTTCTTATTTTTGTCAAATATATAGAGGTATTACAGTAACATCTTTCCTCACAGCTGGGAAATTATGCAAGGCCTACCATGAAACCACAGCATTAGGATCTTCCTTGTGGAAATTTCACATACACCAAAATTACACTCTGATTTTTTATGTTAACAGTTGCCAAATCCTGTTCTAATATATACACATACTGACCTTTGCCACAAGCCCCTGGATGATTATCAAGGGAAGGAATTTGGCTTTCACATTTTATTTTTTAAACAATAAAGGTAAAGACAGAAAATAAGACAAAATACATTTCATGTCGCCATTGATCTATAGATTACAAATATATATAGTTTCCTTCCAGAGGAAGAAATACTAAAGAAGTATTTTGCTCATATCAAATGAACTTTCAAAAGGAGAAAATAATAATAATTAAAAAAAAATCAGCTCCTCCCTCTCTACCACAACAATAACTCTTGTTTTGTATTTAAAAAAAAAAAAAGAAAAAAAGAAAAAAAAAAAGATTGCATTCATTCCATTTCCACAACGCCTACCAAGGAAGAAAATCTTATCTGAATAATGACCTGAGTTATTTTCATGGTTTTCAAACTGCATGTAACCTTGATTATCGCCATCTACCAGACACCTACACCTAGCAAGGCGCATGAAAACAAACACTGGTAGACCTTTCAAAACAAAGCAAAATTCAATAATCGATTGCAAGAATTATGTCAAAAGCAGGCTATGAGTGTCTTCAGGGAACTGGTCAGACAAAGTGGAAGTGGAAGCTCTGCTGTTTCTAGCAGCTGAATTATCTATAGTGATTGAATCATAGAATAGTTTGGGTTGGAAGAGACTTTCAAGGGTCATCTAGTCCAACCCCCCTGCAATGAGCAGGGACATCTTCAACTAGATCACGTTGCTCAGAGTCCAACCTGGCCTTGAATGTTTCCACGGATGGGAAAAAACTGAAAGTATTTTGTGTATGTGTGTTTGCTTTCCCCTCTTTTGTGATTACAGTGTGATTACAGTCTCTGAGGTAAGACAGAGAACAGGTGAGTACAGAAGACACAGCTGGCCTTTACAGCAGCTAAGCAACTTTACATTTCCAGGCCTATAGTGGGTAATGAGGCAAAGAGCTGCTGCTTGTCCTTCTCCAGTGGGATAGCCTCTCTGAAACTTTCTTCTCTTGAGGAATCAGATAACTTACAGGTTCAGCCAAAGAAGGTTTTCCTTTTCCAAATGGGACCAGGTAGTGCTTGTTTGTTTGTTGACAGCGGCAAACCTAGGCTGATCTCCTTCCTCACTCCGGCCATTACACAAAGGGGACTGGGTCCATAAGTAAGTCCATCAGAACCCCCTGCATCTTGCACAGATCTCTCCCCACTGTGAAATTCACCTTTTCGAAAGTGAAAAAACAGCTATCAACTTTTAGATAGGCCTGAAACCCGAGCAGAATTGTCTCGGTCACTATACCCACAGTGGTGGCATGAGAAACCTTACCGGTAACTTTCTGCTCTGCCATACAATATCCCATATAACTCTTTTCCATACAAATTAATGTCTCATGAAGATGCGATAACCGTATACTCAGCAACAATAAGGAGGTTAGGTTTTGTTGTGAGAAAACTCCTCAGTGATTGAGCACTGAGGACACAGCTTCCCAGAGGATGGCAAGGGAGGGAATGCAGCTGGTAAAAACATTGGGGTTTTCATAAGGGCATCCAGAGCTCCTCAGATTTTTTGCTTCTGCCTGACCATTTGTGAAGACTTAACACAGAGATAACAGGTACTATTAAACTGATGAACAGTGAGGGTAATGGGAGAATAAAAAGAATGAAGGAAACTATAGGGATGGAGGAGGGCCTAGTTAGATGTTTTAATATTTCAGTTAGTTTGGTTCCCCCAACCCCCTTTTCCTTTTTACTTTTTTTTTTTAACTTTTTTTTTTTTTTTAAATAAATTGTGCAGATGAACATGGGAGAAGTTCATGCTACTTGCTGGAAGCAATAAAGGTAAATTTCCGTGGCCCATGGATTCCACAGACCTTTGAGTGTCCTGCCTCATCCATCATGGGCTAACTCATGGAACCTAATGGTTCAGTGGCAAGACTCAGTAGCCCTTAGAAACTGATGGCATGTCCTCAGGTATTTTCCACGACAGTGAGTGACATGTTGATTCCATCAGCTTCTTCCTCACATGATGCCCGAGTGCCTCAGGTGCAGCCTTGCGATTTCCAAGGATCCTCTTTGATATTTTCAGACATCAAACTGCTGTCTCCAGATCTTCATGGGAAACCATTTGGTAGTTTTGTCGACTGTCCAGGTAGGCAGCTAGGTCTGGGTCACCAGCTTGCTGAGCCCTGTCACGAGGGGTTTTACCCTATAATAAAAAAATATGAAGAGAAAGTCTTGTGCTATATATTTAGAAGAACAGATGAAAACACAACACAGAGAAATCACTACAAGAAGGATAGAAGCTAGTCCGGAAAATTTACACCAGCTTGTACAACAAATAAGTAAAGTCAAGTTTTTCTATCAGAGTTCAAAGATTTTCAAAGTCCTTGTGTTTAGGACAAATCATGCAGTTCTGCAAGGACGTGCTATTTGATACATCACACGGAAGCGCTCACATGCTGGAAGGAGCTGATTTTTCATTCTAAGACTACAATCCGTATGTGAATGAATATGATGCACAGTACTCTACCTAACACTTGAAAAGTGCACTTCACAGACTACACACTTTGCTTAGGATGTGCAGAGAGAGATGCCTGACATTGAGAGGAGTTCAACATGTCTCATTCTATCTCAAGTATAAATAATTTTTTCAGTGTATCTATTTGCTACTCTGTTATCTGATCTACCTTACGAGCGCTACTAAATTGGAGCACAAGTCTTGATCCTAAACTATGAAAAAATATTGGAATAACGTTATTGTATCTACACAAAACCACTCCTACTCCTTGGATTTCTCTGCAGGTGAAGATAAACAAGCCAGAAGCCACTTGTCTGGATTTCATCTGTTGCAGAAATGATCTTTTGCAATGTACTGTACTCTAATCTGAAAAAGAGATGATCTCTCTCCCCCTTACAGGCTACCCCATATAGTATAACATGGTAGGAATTGTTCTTAATTGTCTTGCTGCAGCAAAGGTGCTTTTGATTCTGGAACCCAGAGATCTCAGCTTCTGACCACAGGATGTTTATGTTCAGAAGTGCCAGAGGGGCAATTTCTGGACCATGTTCCCAAGTGATCAGATTGTTGTGTTGACAGAATATTCCTAGGGTTTAATTTTGCCCAGACATCTTTCTCAGCCAAGTGTACACTGAGAGAGGGTTGTGGTGTCACATCAGTGAGCATAGGGGTGAGGGCAAAAGAAAATGGTTAGCCATCCTCACAAAGCAAGTCAGACACAATAATGAAGCCTCACAGACGCTATGCAATCACAAACCAAGGCTACCCTAGGTGGTCCTTGCCCACAGGCCTGTCTTTTAACCACACAGGAGAAGGATGCTGCTATGCCATGAAGGTGCCTCATTCACATCCAATGCACTGAATAGTTTGAGGCCAGGCTCTTACTGTGATGAAGATGACCCACGTTGAGGACTGAACTGAAGTGTCTTGTACTCGTTTAAATCAATACAGTTTTCTAAATAAAAATGGCTTGTTTAAAAAGAGCTGCTCTTGGCACACACAAGGAAGCCTCAATCATACACACAGCAGGGACGGATGCTGCTCAGTCTCACTTGGCTAGAGTATTTTATAACTGGTTGACAGGGCCGGGTTACCTTGGAGTCTGTCTTTCTCAGAGAGGCTCCCGCATCCACCAGGAGCTGGCAGATGGCTCGATGGCGCTGGCAGGCTGCCTTATGTAATGCTGTCTCACCCCTAGACCAAAGTACAGAAACCAGCAGTGAGACACACCACACCAATGTACATTTATGAAGCATGAGGTGCAGAGGACAGACAGAGAAGGATGCTGTATTTCTGCGAGGTTCCCTCTTGCTGGCAGAGGAAGACTTGTGCACTCTCTCCCTTAGCATCTACATCCTTTGACTCGGTAGGAAAGCCTGCAATGCACAAATAGCAGACGAAGAACTTCTGAGGGGTGGGAAAGAAACATGCACAGGTTTTACGTATTCAAAGGACAGATCACCGCATTCCCATCCAACCACCAGTTCTGCTAACTGCTGAAAAATCAAACTAGCCACCTTCTTATTTCACACCAGGCAAAAGAGAAATAGTGTTTGTTTTTTCCTTTATTTCTTTCCTCAACTTCATTCTTGGATGCACCATAGAAAAATCCTGCCCATCAAAGCCATGACTGGTAGACTTGCTGCCCTAGTTCCAATACCCTGCTCTCTTGTACATACGAGAGCAAGGGCTGTGTTTTTGTTTTCCACTGCTGGCCTGGTTAGTTGCTGGGGAAGCTTTTCAAAAGAGAAGGCTGTGTAGTGAGAACAGATTTATTGCAGAGCTCTTCACTCAGACTGGGTCTAGGTGTAACAGGATTCTGAGATAGACTGGAGTAACGAGGTTAAAGAAATCTATCTAGATTAGCCTAAGAAGAGGAGGAAAGTATGCTTTAAGTGGGTTGAAAAGGTGTCCTTAATACTGGTGTCCAACAAATGGGGCCATTACATAACTTCGAAAATAATGACAAGAAAGACATAGTAGGACAAACCTTGCACCTACCTACCGAGAAAGTGAGGGTGCGTAAAGGAATTTCAACCTCAGTCCACAGCAGGGCAAGTTGAAATATTTATGGGCACCCTTGTAATTAATCTGACTCTGCTGCATGAGAACTAGATTCAGAATGGGACACTATCTGATTTCCCCGCAGGGATCGAAAGAGAAATTCATGCTGTCAGTTAGGGTTTGAACCTTCTCTTTTAAGAGTTAGTGGTAGAAGGACCTTTGTAAAGGGAAGCCCTCATAGCTGTGTTCACTTGCACTTTATTTATGTGGTTGTGCTATGCTCCTAGATGAAGCGAAATGTGCAGTCCATCCGGAATTCGTCACCTCCACATTCCACTCATGCACCTTATGCAGAACCTTTTTTGTGTTCTCTGTTAGCAGAGGAGGCCAATATTGGGTGAGGAATGGTAAGTTTAACCCCCATGAGAAAGGCTACTTTTGCTTCCCATATATTCCATATACTTCTCAGGATTACTTGTACTTCCCTTATGTACTCCTTGTGACATCTTGGTTATATAACAACACATAGAGCAGTTGGTAATTGGAAAGTCTCTTTTTACGTAAAAACAGAGGTGATCACGGTTCTAACTACTTCAGATAAATCTTCAACTGCACAAGTTGTGGCCACTTGGGACAGATAAGGCAAAGCACACTGACAGAACCAAGAAGTGATTGAAGAAAAGGTGTAGAGTAAGAAAAGTAACTTCCTGATTTCTGGAATTTACCCTTCAGGTTGCTTCCTCAATAACTGGATTCTGGAAACATCATAGCACAATACAGGACTTGTATTCCTCTAGAAAGGTTAAGGCTGCACGGGCAGTAATAGAGAGAAAGTGCTTTTTAAAGTACAAGAAACATTTGGTTTAGTCCAAAAAGCCACATACGAGGCGGTTGCTGTTTGGGTTTAGGGGGATTTTTGTTTACTTTTTTGATCTTGAAGAGATGTGTCATTTTATAGGCTCTTTTATTTGAAAGTTTGCACTTGAAAAATGAGAGAGGTCTGCTAGGGTAATGCTCGTAATGCGAAGGGCAGAGTAGATCATACTTACGTTTCACTGTCTGTCATGTCCAGTAATTCAGATGGACCTGCAAAAAACAGTCAAGGTATGTCATATAACGTTTGTCTGCATGACTAAAAGTGTACAACTACCAAGAAAATATTCCTGGTACAAATATGTAAAAGAAGTCAATTTAAAGCTCAATTTGCACAAATATGCCAAATTTCCAGGTAATATTTGTTTGTTTGAGCCCTTGCACTAACGAAGTTCTGAACACACAGTCACCGCTGGAGTGTCAGCACCAGGGAGCAGCTGCCTCTAAATTATACTGGAAATGAATATTCATGGAGTTTATTTTCTCACTCTTCACCTTGCTCAATTAAGTGGTTCACAGAAGTACAGTGCATTGAAAATCCTGATATACTGGAAACCCTGATATATTGCAAGTTAAAATCTATTGTTAGTACTAGAGGGAAAATGTCATTAGGAAGTTGAAATTAGCCAAATTCCATCCTGAATGACATCCCTGTGCTACTCCATTTAATAGCATTATACAGAATGTAGATCAGGGTGGAATATTCCCAGCAGTCTTTATATTGATATGCAAATCCTGTACTCTACTGGTTAGCAATGATCAGGAAAGTAAGATTAAGAAAAACAGAAAAGATTTTCATTAAGTGGGAAAAAAATAATGCATTTATGCTAATGTTCTTTTGTCCTTGATATTCACTACAGGCAGATGTTTATAGCAGCGACTTCCATCACTGAATTACAGGCTAAGATCTGGATAGCATTTGAAATGAGAAAAACTTTTCCCTTTGCAGTCTGGCTTATTCTTCTTCTCTCTACTGCTCTGAAGCATAGTGCCAGATGGTACGGGGCAGTTAGCGAGGGGAACAGTGAAACTTTACAGGAATTTTCCTTCTGTGCATGAATATTTCTCTTCAGCACACTTCGACTTTGAAATTCAAGAGGTCTCAAGAGCTGACCGCAAATCTCACCTGCAACTGAGGAATTTCACACTGCTTGCTTACAAAGGCCTACACATAACCTCTCTACACTCCTTTCACTCTTAGTTTATGTCAAAATGTATTAGAGCAGCCTGTCTCCCTCACTGCTTCTATTAATACGACATACTCATGCAGTATCATTGGGGACAGCTGGCTGCCTTGGCTCCTGGAGCTGCAGGTAGCTCCCTCACTTCGTCATCTGTCATCATGAGGAAGGGGTGGTCAAAAAAGTACTGTGCTTAGTCCCCAGTGCACAAGGCATTATGTACCTATCATAGCAGTTCTCCAAACTCATTAGCCACTGTCAATGTTTAAAGCACAGCATTCTGACTCTACCGCCACATATTCTCATCTCTGCATTTGGTAGCTATGTGTTCGCTCCTCCCTACCAAAACGAAGAATCATTCATGACCCCTGAGCCCACACAAGCATGAAGAAGGATACAGGGTGCTAAGCAGGGCCTCTTGTTGAGAAGAAAGATAATGTCTGAGAAACTAAAAAGAAAATAAAACACAAATGAAGAAAAGGACTCCTTTACATCTCCCAGGAGAAAATCATGTTCCCTCAAAAGCAGAGGCAATTCCCCATGGTATGCTGCAGTGCCATGTCCCAGTGATAGGCAACCAGGGATGGCCTGCAGTGTGTTAGAAAAGACACCACTAAGCAAACTATTATTTCTGTTCATGGATGGGACAAAGTAGGTTGTGATGCTAAGGTGGAACAGGGTGACTAGGTTGGCTGCATTGGGCAGAGAAGTACTTGCCCTGGTAAGTGGACAAGAATGAAAAAATGTGTTAAAACATTAGGAGGAAGGATGGAGAGAAGTTAGAAGAGTATGACCTGAGAGGGAGGAAAAGCTGGGGCAGAGTAAGTCTGGAGAGGCACAAAGATGAGGGTGAAAGAAAACTGGTCTGGAGCAGAAAGAAACAGCAAGGCTGGGACAGAGGAGCTGAGGACTGAGCGGGCAGCCTGTGAGCACAGACCTTAGGAGGTGACAGGTACATCCCACCTGTGTGCAAAGGTTGCTCTCCCGGATGCTGTCCCAAATAAAGCACTTAACGGGAGTGCCCCACTCTGTCCCAGTCATACAGAAGTGCCAGATATTTGGGTTAATCAATTAGCAGAACATTGTGATACAAGGATTCGTTTCATTCTTTCTGACTTACCTCCAAAACTGGAATGTCCTAACTCACACATAGCCTGAGCTGTGCCCTGTACTTCTTTATTTTATTTTCAGTTGTACTTCTCTTAAACCATCTCACGCCCTCCTCCTAATTCCCTTTCCCCTCCTTTTTGGACCTCATTTTTACATCAGTCTCCCTGGCGCTGCCAACCGACCATTCTAAATCCCCCTCTGCCCTGGGACAAAAGCTGCACAGATGTGGAAAGGGCTGGCACTGGGAAAGCTAACGGCACTGTCATCCTGACCCAGCGGGGAGGCGGCTGTTTTACTCTGGGACAAGAGGCAGAGAAAGAAAAGGGGACCAAGGCGCAGAGAGAGAGAGGACAAAATAACCCAATAGAAATCCGGAAGGGAAATGCATGAGTGAGATTTCTATCAAGGAAAACAGCAGGGGGGGAAATAAAAACAAAAGACAGAAATGTGTGGAGAGGTGGAGGGAGGGAAAAAAAAAAAAATAAAAACAAAAAAAGAAAGAGAAAGAGAGAGAGCAACTTGGGGGCTAAAGAATGGCAGGATGGGGCAGGGGGGAAGAAGTTCGCATGAAAGAAGCTGAAAAGCATGACACACTGAGGGGAAGCCCAGCTGAGATCACTCTCCTTCTTTAACATCTCCAATAGACTGTCTGTGTAGAATTATTAACTTTTTTCCTTTTCTCCTTCTGCCCCCTTTCACTCCACCAAAGCCCTTCTCTAGTTTCTCAGGAGGCAAAGCAGTCTGAGCTGGGGATGGGAGGAGAGAAGGGAAGGCAACACTCAAAAGCAGCTGCCTTTTAGCTGAGCTCACTACAACATAAAAGAGAGGCTAAATGACCATATTTCAGAGGCATTTCCAAAATATACAGCACCATGCAATGCAAAAGTCCCCCAGGCCGCAGCACACCCTGCCCTCTCCAATGGATGTGGTTACAGCTGCCCACAGGAGACCCACAGCTATTAACCCGTGCCAGTCCCTTGTCCTGTCACCCCTTCATACAACTGGGGAAGAATGGTATTTGCTTTAAGCAGTGTTGTTGGACATTACCAGCATTTCTGAGTGTTTATCTGTCAAAATCACCTTTGTTTCATAACTTGAGATTGTTTTCTGGGGGACAAAACTGGATTTGGTTCCTTACCTTCAATGAAGGAATATTTTTAAAATAATAGTAATCGGCAAAGTCGGAACTATTTCAAGCCTTCTACCAACTGCACACTCCTCATTTTTACCTGATATGAAGATTAGCAGTGTCTGGTTTTTATTGCTAGTGTCTTTTAGTTCAGAATTTCCACTGTAACATAGAGGGCAGATGGGTTATGGGAGCATGCCTTTCATAGTAACTGTCTCTCAGCCATGTTGACCTAAAATTTGGTAAACTTATACGTTCAAATAGACTATTTTATACCTCGTGCCTCCTAGAAAAACTAATCTGCTTTCTGCTTACGTCTCTCACAAATGTCCACCACCATAAAACATTCTGCAAATCTAGACATACTAGCAAACGTCAGGCAAACTCACCGTCCTTCAGTGTTGCTTTCTGATGACTATTCGAACCTTGTCCCTGACATATGTCTCTGTAATGGCAAAATTTGCTTTCCAAAAGCCTTCTTTGGAACTCCTGAATCTGTTCAGGGTGCAAATCCAAATTCACTGATGGCTCTTCACTGTTGACTTGCAGTGCTAAGAGTGATGAAAGCATTCTCCTCTTACCAGAGGATGCTACCTAATGGAGCAAGGACATTGAGGTTTGAGGTCACAGAAATGTTCAGGATGGGATGCGTTACTGACTGACTGTTCCACCAGAAGTTCCCATGACAAACTCCTAAGTCAACTGTAAATTTCTTTTCTCTCTTCTGTTTAAAATTAAAATATCCTAGATGAATACCCTACAGAATTCTTATCTGTTTTTTGAGCCTCTATAGAAAAGAAGAAGACAAGGAGAAGGCAAATCTTGGAATGTCTTGTATAATGGTTATAAATTATAAATAGTTCAGAACTGTCAGATAAAGACTCCAAGCCAAGTTTGATTCCAAATACAGGCGATAATTTAGGAGATCCTTTTTCTAACAGAGCTTCTTAAACCCTCCTTAATTCTGTTTGTGTTAAGCAAGTAAACAGTTAGCTCTTCTCTAATGTTCATGCATTATGGGCATGAGACAGCTGCCGACTGCAGCACTAAACAGATGTGGTTCTGATACCTATGAGCTTGACCCTCAGTTTCAAGCTAAGTGTTCCTTAGCCTGGCTATAGACAGATCTTAAAAGGTGACCCTCCTACTACAAGCAGAAGACCCCTGATTTAGGAAGGCAGTTTTGAACAACAGATAGGTCCGTGTACCTGCCCTTCCTGCCCAGGGGACAGAGAGAAACTGTTTTGCAGGAACAGGAGCCAGCACAACTGTTCCTGCAGCAGCAAGCTGCTGTCATCCTGACACCTACTACGTTGGTACTTCAGCTGCTATTCCAGGCTCATGCTAGTCCACCGCTAAGTATTTGGCAATACTGCACTGCAGTCTCCTTATGTGACTCATCTCTGCCTTTTCTGGTTTAGGAAGGGTTATTTTTCTCCCCTTGACATCTGAAATCATTCTGCTCAAGATCACAGAATAACCTCTCACATTAATGTCCCCTGAATGTTTGCAGAAAGCATAAAGCCGTCTCTGCAAGGACAGTCACTGCATCACGACACCGTTTTCTCTCCTCCATAATCCCAGTGCTTTGGGCAGGGGGGCATTCGTCACTCCAGTATCATGTTCAATTCATCCCAGTAGTTTCACACTAGGCAGTTAAAATTCCTGGTATGGTGGGATTTGTCTTGTTTTGTTGTTTTTTAAAGATATTCAGAAGGTTTTCCCTGTGTGATTAATAATAGGTTTTCTGTGCTGTGTGCTGGAGGGTATTTTGCAGTGGAGCTCTTATTAACTATCTCCAGTCATATATGGGGAGCAGACAAACTACAGAGGAAGTATGGCTGGGCAGAGGTAATTGCTAGAACAGGAATAAGACCCATTTTTATCAAGGGTGGGTATCAGCAGAAATGAGAAACTAGATACAGGGAAAGCACCTCAGATATTAGTAACATTGGACTGGGTCTTATACACTAATTATTGTTGAGAAGACGCCAGATGCCAGAGAATGCAGCAGAAAAACAAGGACATTATGATGATGATGATTCAGCAAGAGAGCTCATTTGTGACTGAGAAGTGCCCAGGGTAGAAATGAGTTTCATTAATTGCTTGGTGGGAGAAGAGAGGAGGCCCCTATTAGAGCATTGTCCCATGCACTCTCTAATCCCCAGAGAATGTTAAATAAACAATGCATTTGGAGAAGCCCAGAGGACATATGTCTGGAAAGCTGCAAAAGCTTCCTGCCATCCTTGGGGATAAAGCACGGAGAGAGGAACTGAGCTGACACTTGATCAACCTTCTGGTTTGTCTTTGTCCAACAGTCCGTAATCCCTCACATTTCTCTATTCATGTCAAAAATTCCTTGCTCACATCCTTACCAGCTTAAACGATCTCATGTTAAACCTTCAACAAAGGATTGGTAACTGAGTCAGATTGTGACTAAGCTAAGGTATATGTGTCTAAGAAAAATAATGGAGAGGCAGCCATGACAGTGAATTGGCACAGGTCATGTTCAGTGTAAGAGACCAGAGGCAGTAAGAAAATTAAGTGAAATTATGTCTGTCTACAGAATTCAGGGGCACATATGTGCACTGTGACTATTGAGATAATAAGTTAAACAGGAGGGAGATTTAGCACTAGTAAGGCTTGTTACAACTGGTAAGAAAACTAGCCAGTATTTGGATATAAGGCCAACTGCACTTAGCTACCCATGTGTAGGTGTCTACACATAAAAGAGTAAAAGAGCAGTTCAGACCCCCTCAGTCAGGTATTTGGGGCAGAGTTCAGCTGCCCACACACAGATATTTTGTGCCATTCAGTATGCCTACAGGCAAGCCTTGGGATGCATTTGGAATGACAGGGATACTTTCTTGGGCTCTACCTACCAGTCCAGTATGGGTCTCCTACGGGCCTTATACGTTATCTTGTCAATCTATGCAGATGTCCTGGATGTCCAAGGGCAAAAGACACTAGATAGTTATGTTTAGCTAAACAAGTGAAGTGCATAGGTAACTGTCAGCTGAAACACTTGCTGGGCTCCAACGACTTTGACCTTGAGTAGGTCTCCCTTGAGCTAGACATGCTAGAAGTCTGTTGCTATTAAAGATGCTCTTCTCAGTTCCATCTGCCACTGAAAGAGGACAGAGATCTCCTCTAGTACCTCTGTCATACATGAGCAGATTAACTGAGTCACAGATGTCTGTTGACAATGCAGGAACTTAGATCCATAGATCACCTGACACCTATATGTAAATGCTTGAAATTAAGAGTCAAGCTTGAGTTAAATTCCTCCCCAATTAACACAAGCCTTAACAGATGGATTATCACTTCTTCCTTTGAGTTGTGCTTTTTTCTTCTCCCTGTACAGTTTCAGCTGTAACTTTCAAGCATTAGTTAATACTTATTCCAATTGCCAGAGGCAGTCTCTGTGTTTAGGGCTAACACTACTGCTGAAATAATGTAGCTGATTTTGACATCTGGAAGTCCAAATAGTCATTGATATTTTAAAGAGGAATCAGAGAAGAGTTACGAGAATGTTTAAAGGACTAGAAAACATTTCCCACAATGCAGAAGGCTGATCACTGGGACTTTAGCTCTGTGTGCAGAGAAGTGACAATATTACTGTACCACTCTTCAGCAACCAGTGAACAAGACTACAGTAGTTCAACAGGTAGACACTACTAAATGTGACTGCTTCAAATGTATTTACACACACCGATTGCTGCACAGCTTGTGGTAGCATGCCTGCAGTCCTGTTACTGACAAAGATAAAAAGAGTTGAAAGGAAAAAAGGAAAATGGCATGATCACAACCTATGAATATAAAATGGGAATCACAATTTTTTGTTGTTGTGTGGTCTTAAATTTAACAGAAACATATTATTGGAAGGATGGAAGGGAAGTGAGGCAAGTCCAGACTAGAAATAAATGCACATGTTCCTAACCAGTGTGTTATTAAATACTGAAATAATACCAGTGGTTGGATGGGCTCTCCATCACTGTAAATGTGCTCTAATTGAAAAACAAATTTGTTCAGAGGATTCCTATGCCAGAGGTTCTAACTAGAGCATCACTCTGCTTCTTCACAGCCACACAACTGATGCAACTTTGAAAACACCCATCCTCTTCAAAAGCCACTTTCCCTTTATCTGGATCTCATTGCAACCACATTCCTCACATCCTGCTCACACGTAGTGCAGGTGGACATTTTGTTGAGGGTGACTTGAGATGATTGAGGGCACTTCCAGATGCACAGTGCGGTTTTACCTGACTGAAGTACAGCTCTCTGTACCTTTGCCCGCTGTGACTCACCATGCTCCAGGATGTATTTCACAATCTCGCCATGCCCAGTCTTGGCAGCATGGTGCAACAAGGAGCAGTGATCAGGTCCTCGGATTAACAAATTGGCTCCTTTTTTACAGCATTCTATGAACTGGAAAAACAAAACAAAACAAAACAAAACACCACAGAGGGATAAGATGGGAGGAGCAGAAAAACAAATATGCAGGAAAATTATTTATTTTCATAGGAGGTCAGTACAACAATAGAATAAAATGAAATAAAATATTGCTTTAAAGTCAGCTCTTAGATCCCAGTGAAAAGATATCTGAAACCAGAACTATTGACAATTGTATGGTTTAAGAAGAGCAGTTCATATTTCCTAAACAATGAGACATTGCTAATCTACTGGTGATGAATTATTACTTGCCAGCAATGCTTGCAAGCCACTTCTGGTGAAGTTGTTGGGATATTTTAAAATATATGTAGTTGGTGGAAAATTTTTTGCTTCTCTACTGAAAATTCCAATTTTTCCTAAGCACAGGAGATAAATACTTTCTGACTAAACCAGAAAACTCCAAAACTCCACAAGCAGGTGGGACTCAGCTACCCCAGATCTCCCTTCTCACTCTCCATCTTCTACCTGGGGCTGGTGGAGGGGGAAGCCCTATGTGGGATAAGAACCGGCAAGAAATGGCATTGGCCAGGTCTCAGAAATGCTGTAAACTCTGGTTGGGGGGGGATTGCAGTGCAGATTGCTGCAGAAAAGAGGAAGAGGATTGTGACAGCAGGGCATAATTTATGATGTGGTACATCTGAAGAAGGGCAAGAAGTTTCCCTGTCAAAGCAAACTCAGGCAAAAAGTTTTCAAGAAGGGAAAAGGGGACAATATTTTTGACTGCTGGTTGAAGGACCGCTCCCTAGATGCTGCAGGCACAAGCACAGGGGCAGAGGTATAGAAGGGGCATCTGCAAGCAAAGAGTTGGCCTAACAGTACTGTCATATTTACAAATGGCTCCAAGCTGGTTTCTTGCAAATAAAATTGCAATCATTAATCACAGTCCTCATTCAAATTTGAGGGTATGTTTCCAAATCCTGACTTGGCTACTGAAAAACGCAGCCTGAATAACTGTCAGACATGGAACTTAAGACTTTGGGCACAAAACATTCTTGCATGCGTGCCTTTTCCTCCCAATAACTAACAATATCAATGCAGCACATGCTTTGGGACATCCATCAAATGATAAAACAACAAGCTGAGGTTTGTTCTACCTGGTCTGGTAGTTGCCTAGGTAGAAGTTAAGAAGCCTCTAGCAAATCTAGGGCCTTGGCCACCAACCTTGCTGCAGTAAAATATCCTTACTGTGAAAAAGGCTGTGTCAGAACTACCCTGCTGTTCAGTGTTGCATTTGCCAGTATAGTAATTTCCCTGTTATTAGCTGACACATTGCTCTATGCAGTATGCTATGAATCCTGGACTGAAAGGTGCCCTATAACACCAGATCCTATTCACTTCAATTTCACATCTCACCTGACTGATGTGTTCCCCTAATAGTCAAGTTTTCCTGGAAAGACTGTAAAATGGCACTTGTCAGCAGTCCCCACAGCAGTCTATCTATGTTTTGAGCAGAGGTGTGATAAAATTTACAGTATATCAGACCTGCAAAAAGCAGTGAAAATGTGGACACTCAGCGCTCTGTACTTACCTTCAGCAGATCACCAGCCATGACTGCCTGTAAAAGTGCTGCAAAAGACAAACAGAAAGCTAATATTAGGCTGAAAGCATTATGCATGGAGCCTCACAGCTGAGAACAGAGCTCACAGTATGTGCAAGTTAAGACCAATGCCTCAGTTCGCTTTCATTCTCGTCTACTGTCAAAACCAATGTGAACCCTGCGCTGGCAAGCAGATGGAAGGCCGCACAAATGCTGTAGGGACATGAAGTAAGCATTTTTAATGCCGCCGTGGAACCGCACGCTTCTTCTATGTGAGTTTTTTGCCTTGAGAAGCTTCAGGGACCTTTCAACAGTGTCCACAGGGTGGGCCCAAGTCTCTAGTACCTGAGCTGTCACTGAAGACGTCAATGTCCAATACAGGAAGCCTGAAGGCATCCTTAGACCTCTCAGACTTTATTCATATTAACAGTTGAGTGGTCAGACAGTCTCAAAAACATAGAGAGTCTCAAGCTGCAGATTATTAGGTGACCAAATAGAAATTTCTTAATAATTATTTGTATCACAAAAACATTTCAACATGCCAGTGGACAGCAAGTCCCTTGGCTTTGGCAGGCAGGGTCAAACAGAGAGTAGGAGCCAGTCCCCATACTTTTAGCCCTTGTAATTTAAACAGACACAGAAGGAAAGGGAGGCAAAGAGAGGTAAAGGGAACAAAGGCTCACAGCAAGGCAAGACAGAGCTACATACAGAGCCAGGGGCTGCCCACTACCTGCAACTGTCTGCCCTGTGCCCATTGAAGAGAAGAAGAAAGGCAAAAGCCTGGGACCCTGTATTGCCCTATGTATAGGCTGCATTGAGCTGAAAACATCGTGGTGGCAAGTAACCACAAGCATGAGAAATTGTTTCAAATCTACTGCTATGCAGCTATTTCCTCCTTTTTCCATGCTCTCCCTATCAAGATACGTACGTAGTAAAAAAACAATTATGAATAGTCTTTTTGAGAAAGCACTTCGTTTACATCTTAGAAACCATTAAACATCTGCCTCAGTTCATACTTTTTCAAGAATGTCTAAGCCCATTTCTATCTTCGAGTCTAGGCAGCACAATCAAGTTAAGCATTTGTTCAAGTGCCATTCTTGATAAAGATGCCAAAAGCTCACATAGGGAGGAACAAGAGGGGGAAGAAAACCATAGTATAGCCTTGCCTCTGAAAAGTAACACACAGGAAACTGCGCAGTGTGAATTCCATGAGGAGCTTGTTACAGCTTCAGAAATGACATGTCCAAGCTAAACACTGCAGAAGAGGAAGGGCATGCAAAGCCAACTCAACAAATGTGCCTTTCTTCGAAAACACCTGGGGCTGTGCATGGCTTTTTTCTCGGCAATGCCTCATTCCCCGGCCACGCAGCAGCAGAAAAAGCAAAAACCCAGTCCAGCTAAGTTTTAACTTGAGAAAGTAGTAGCAGCAGTTTCTGGTAGCATTGGATTTAGGGCAGCTTTATAGTGACCATGAATTAAGCTAAGTTCCTGCAAATCCCCCTGTCATCTGTGGGAGTGAGGAAACACAGATTTGAAGAATGGAAAAAGACAAACACCGGCAGGTAAGTGCTAGAACTTGAAAAAATAAATGTATATCTTTTTTCTTCTTTTTTTCCCCTATAGTTCTAATACTGGCTCAGCCTAAATTAATAGCAGAGCAGAATTTAACCCTTGTGTCATTAATTTCATCGTTTTTCTCCTTTTTCGCCCATCTGGTCTCACTGCCACATTTATTCAATAGGCTACAGCAGTCTGGAGTTGTATAAATGTTTTGCTCTCCTCACGCATGCAAAAATCAAGCGAACTGGTGACACCAGCTTTTCATTGCCTTCTACATCCAGTATTTTAATAAATGGTTTCCCTGAAGTTACTTCCTAAGAGGCAGAGACACATTTTCTTACACAAATCATGTTTAAGATTATAGTTTGAGAAAAGCCACAAGAGAGATCTTGAAAACTACGAAGTGAAAAGAAAAACCTGGCAAGACATGAGAAATCTTCTGCCTTGAGTATCCATAACCAGAGGTTGGTCTGGCGATAAGGCTATTAGGATAAAGCAGTTTCAACACATTCAACATAATTAGACCAATCTTTTCTTCTTTTTCCTAAGTATCCAATCCAGCAAAGCATTTAGGCAGGTGCTTAGCTTTGAGCTAATCACATTCTTTTCACCAAGTCTACCTGCACACTTAAGTCCTTTGCTGGAGTAGAACCTATTGCATAAATGAATGTATTACAGATCAAAACCAGCTGGCATAACAAGCAGGTTAGACTACAGTAAAATAATTCAGTGTTGTAAGACAGAGTGCTAGAAAACTTAGAAGCTATTGAACTAGAAATGGAGAAAGGTTCTTTAGATCAGGGAACACATTTACAGCAACATATGAATATTGCATAGCACACTAACCCCATAAACCCAAATGAGATTGCTGGGCATATTGAGGAGGAGGGTGAAGATGGCAAAAATCACCCGGTTGTTAAAGAGGTGGTAAAACAAGCAAGCAGATGGCATTGACAAGAGAGAGTAGACTGAGAAATTGGACAAAAATGCTGTTAACATGCAATGCCAGGCTACCTTAAAATTAAAACCTTAAAGTGAGAATTATTTTGTTTCTTCTGATCGACGCTGCAGCACTGGTGTAATATATAACATGAATTATGCGATTGTTTTATCATATCATAAAATAACTTCAGGTCTTAAAGATGCCTCAAAAATTACTTGATTTAATAAATATTTAAATCAAGTCATTATTTTCTCAACTTCTCCTAAGACAAGCATCTATCATGACTAATAAAAAAGTTTTATTACCTTTTTCATTTATTTAGCAAGCAGATTTATTGCTGATGAAAGGAGACAGCTTGACAAGACTGGAGACTGAAGTGCTTTGTCCATACAATGAGGAAGCACTCAGACTGCTGCGGTGGTAGACTCCTCAGGCTGCCTTCTCAGAGCAGCTCAACCCTCTCTAACAGTACACCCCTGCGGACAGACCTTGCTCCATCTCTGTTCTACCACTGACCTCCCTGATGAAACTGCCAGCAATGTGTCAGTTGCTGCCCAGGGTGATGGATCTTGATGGAAACAGTTACCTGCTAGGATATGGACAGCCAGAAAGGCAGACTATGTATGTAACAGCTGCTAGACACTAGTAACTTCTAGTTTCCAGTGGGTGAATTTTAAGACAACGTTCTAACCACCTCTCTGAGCCAACTTATGAAAGAAACCTCATAAAAACAAAACAAACACACACACACACACACACACACACAAATCCAACCAACCAACCAACAAAACCCCAGAAAAAACAACAAAAGAAACCCTCCACACACTTGACTTGTAGATTGACCAGTTACAAGTGGATACTGCACTAACAGAAAAAGCCATGTTAAAAAGGCTGCTAATTGAATTCTGATAATACTGCAAGCTAGTGCACCTTGAGATACAGGCAACACACCTACTAGTGCATCCACACACACTGAAAATAATACTTTTCCTGTGGCATGTGCCACTTGTTATTTCTGTGTTAGTGCCCACTGTTTCTATTGGAAACAGCAATTTTTATTCCATACTCTAAAAACGTATGTTAATGTCACTGAGCTACAATAACCATTTTTGTTTCTCAGCCATAAAATCAACCTACTAAATCACAGTTGCTCTTTGGTTCTGCATGTGAAGTCAGCAGCATTAAAACATTGCTGCAAAATTAGTCATTAAACACTGGGGAACAGATAATTAAAAGAGTGAGGTATTTGTACCCAGTAACTTCAGAAGCTGCAAGATGCCTAGGAAGTCTCACAGGGCTGCCTGGATGGCCAGAAGGGAAAAGAACCCTTCATAGAAAGCAACACAGGGTCCCTGCAATAGTTCCTGTTGTGCATCTCCCTCCATGGACTACAAAAGTTCTTAGGAAAATTACCTCCAAATTGCAGTACCTAAATTAGGAGCCAAACTAAGAGAGGGGATCCTTCAGAATGGCACGATGCTGGGAGACATGTCTGATCACCTGTGAGAAAGACAATCAAACAAAGGCACAATTTGGAGTCCTCTTTTTAAGAGTTTCCTAAGTCTGTTACTCCTGGAATGAGGCAATGCTCATGGTCTCTGAAACTTTGGGAGCTCTTTGTATAACATACAGGTGCAGCATGAGAACACCTTATAAATGCAAGGGCTAACAAAGACAGACCCACAACTGCAACATATCAAAAGAAAACAGCAGGAGTGAGACAGAAGTCATCACCACTATCTTCCTCACTTCAGAAGCAATGAAAATTCTCAGAAATATCATGGTTAAGGTACAGTACGGGAGTAATATGTCTTTTTACATGAGCAAAAGTTATCCATAAATGCTAAATATCTTCCAGATTTCACTGGTCAGATTGCATACCTTATCTGACCCTTTCTGTGCCATATTTGCACCCACTACTGCTATACAAACTAAGCCACAGTGAATGCTGATAAAAATCCATGGCTATTTTAAAGCTTTCACCATCTCCAAGCAATTCTTTAGCAAGGGTCTAAGAACCATCACTGGAGCAGAATGATTTAAAACTATGTTTTAAAGTCCCACACAAAGGAGGACTCATGTCCATGATTAAAATGCAGCCAGTCTGAGATCTGTAAATGAAATGCAGTGTGACAGCAAAGTAATATTTGCAATAATACATCTTACCATGGGTTAAAAATCACTAAGTTAACAATTCATCTGATCAGTGTATGGTAACATTTAAGCACACGGGAAATTATGGCAGAAATCAACTACTTTAACTCCAACAGAACTAGGGCTCATAAAATCTGTAGCTCTTGCAAAAGACACAATAAGACAACTGACAATCTGAAGTTATCAGGACCTTGTAGAAGCCTCATTTATCAGGTAGCGTCTGCAACTCTCCGGCCCCTTCTAAGGCAGAGCCAACGCATCGATTCAGTATTTGGAACTGATATGCCATTTGCATTTCAGTGCTGGGTGTTTCTTACTGGTTAGAGGCAGCTAATAAAAAATATGAGACATTAGAGCCTTGGTGTGGGGCCCCCAGAATTTGAGCCTTAGTGTCCACCATTGCCTCCTGCTAGGTTTGCTCAGGAGAACTCTTAAGGAACACCTTATGAAATACTGCCTTGCTCAAACCTTGCTGGGCTGATAATGAAACTGCAGCAGAAGGTGACATCATCAAATTTCTTGAGAGTTATTAAACTTAACTTGGCCTATCATTATCTTCCAGAACACCTCCAGCTCTTTATTGCTGTTGTAGACTTTGTGAAATTCAGAGTCAGAAATTTAAAATAATTATTGTTTTACACATTGAGAATTTAGAAGATGATCCTGACTAGAAGAGTGCTTTTACACAGCTGGAGTCTTCTGAGTTGTTAAAGATCAGCATTACAAAAATGATAAGAAAACCTCATTTAAGCACTTGCTCTTAGTTTCCCACTAGTTTTATAGAAATCAATAACAACTTCTATTTCAATCACTCCAAAAGCTACACTCTCAAATGTGAAGTCCATATAGATTATCATTCAGAGATACATTCTTTTCTCTGTAAACAACTTGCTTGTAATAGCTTTGTACAATCTAGTGAAGATCAAATCTAAAACAAAAAACTGGTAGTACTATAACTTGCCCAGAAATATACAGAATTAACATTTTTCTACTCTAGCCATGATCTTCAACTTTGGCTTGCTGGTGAAAGGGGTGGAGGGCACCATATAGAAGTGGTTTGTGGACTACTTCGTTTCCGAGATTACTACGAAAGACAAGCATCTAAGATATAGAGCAGCACATGCACTTGAGTTTTCTGAAGGGTCTACCAGTCCTATAGAAAAGTTTTAGGGATCCATGGTGAAGAAAGTTTGCAAATCTCCAAATTTGAGCTTTTTACAAACCCTTTATCTCTTCCTAATATTTAATCTGCTTTTAAAGTTACAGAAAAAAATCCCTTTAAAATACATATGCCAAACTGTCTACATAACTGAGAAATTAAATTACAAAATTAATAACACGTCATTGCAATGACTGTGAGCTTACAGGACTTTGATCTACAGACAATCTCAAGTCTTACCGAAGTTGATGATGCTTAAACATTTCTCCTTGAAGCTAAGCTGAGTGGAAGGAGAACTTAAATGTTTCTTCATGTATTTAATGCACCTGCAAGTACTGGAAGCAGCTACTGAAATCCATGAAAAAAAGTAAATGGATGTTAAGCCTTGCGGGTTGAGGAGTCTCCTAGATGCTGGCAAAAAGGCCCAGAAATAAATGCTTAAATCTTTGTGTGAGTATAGGAGAAGCAAAGTATAGGCAAAGAGAGGAGAGGCAAAGTATAGGAGAGGCAAAAATAAAAGCATCAAAAGCAAAACGTCCACTATGCGGACTTGCTTGAACTTCCGCACAATGAAATATCTTCTGTGTCCACTGAAAAAGAACTTTACATCAAACAGCTTTCTGACTCTTACAACCAAATTTTCCTCCTGATAGAGTGGGGCAAATGTCCCTGAATATAGATTAACTAGTTGGACCAAAACAGCTGCACCAGGCCCGTACACAGGACACTCGCAGCCTTTGGAGCCTGTTATTATAACAGTGTACAACTTATGCCAAGATAAGGAGACAAATATTTGGTCCTATCGTAACCATCAGGACTGAATTTTTCCTTACAACTTTGCACAGGAAAAGCTATGTTCAGGAAAAAAATGTCAGTTTCCATGAGAATACCATGTAAATACAGCCCATGTTCTGACAGGGAATCTGACTGATCATAAAGCTTAGAAGTGCTCTTTGATGGTAAAACTCTTGGATACATCTGTGCTGAATGTTAACGTCCATCTTGTTTTTTATGCTTATTTTTACCTCCACACTGACTTAAGGCTGACATAGAGTAAAACAAAATATTTCTTCCACCAAACAGAAGAATGTTGCTGCATGATTTTTAAACTTCGGTGCTAGAACAACTACAGCAAAAAGATGGCTAGCTGACCAGAAGAATCAGTGTCACATGTCCATGCTCAAGAAAGAGGCTGCATTATAACTAAACAAGAAGCATTTTGGTGGGGAGCTTGATTGTCTGTAAGCCTGAAGAGACATCAATTCATGAACACAAAAGTAGCTTAAAAAAAAAAAAAAAAAAAGTCTCTCGCTAGCCATTTTAGAAATCCAGCCCTGTGTGTCAGCAACACCACTTTCTCGTCTAACATCTGACGTGAGAAAGGAGATGCTGGCAGTCTACATCTGAAGCAGCTCTCTGGCATGGGAATGGGGAAAGGTCCGTGGACGTGCTTGAGGAATTCTACCTCAGCCTAAAACCTGCATAAGACCCATGATGGAAACATGACAGCAAAAACACATGCACTTTAGAGGCTTCCTGCTTACAACGTAGTATCTCTTGTACTGTCTAAAACAAAGACTTGTTGATTTTTAAAATGTTTCCAAAACGTACCTGTTTGCTGCCACTACCTACTGTCCTAAAGAAACAGGTGATAAACAAGATTTCCCCACAGGATTTCAGCTTTGCGAAAGGCTTAGGCTTCTT
The DNA here is from genome assembly GCA_013399365.1 of Pampusana beccarii. Taxonomy (NCBI): domain Eukaryota; kingdom Metazoa; phylum Chordata; class Aves; order Columbiformes; family Columbidae; genus Pampusana; species Pampusana beccarii. The sequence continues at coordinate 51,330 of VWYH01008155.1, read as the reverse complement.
ACAGAACCTGGGAGCAAGGGCATCAGTCTAGGTAGCTCAAGACAGCAGTGCTGTGAGGCACTACTTCCATGAAAGAAAACCAAATAAAGAGCCTGAGAGCTCAAAATGCTCCCAAGAGACCAAGAAAACCGACAGTGCAGCAACCTGATGCAATCAAAAGCTCAAAAGCGCATCAGCTGAACAGCAGCCAGACGCAGAGATCTGATGACTATTCAGCAAGGGGAATATTATGAAGGCCTCAGCATCTCGAGCTAATCCATCTGTACAGGAAAACGTGTGCATGAGCACACATTCTCCTGTGGTTTGAGAGACACTTTTGAAATGCTCTAGCTATACCTCTAATAACATCTATTTCTAGGATTGCACAAAGAGGTAGAAAACCCTTCTAAAGATTTGTGGGTTGTCCTTTAGTTTCAAAAGCACTGTATCCCATGCAGATTCAAACGAGAGAACTGACACAATTTTGACTTCATCTGTTGCCTAACTTGGGAATAAGAAAAAATTTTAACATGCAAAAAAATCATCCATTACTCAAGTGGTTATAAATATGCATTACAAACCTTTTCCTTTTAAGAATTTTAGATTCAAACAACACACACCATCAAACCGCTTTTCAGAGGGGGAAAAAAAAGGAAAAAAAAAAGTAAAAACAGCAACACAGGCTTGCTGGAGGGAAAGAAAGGCTAAATTCTCACTTACACAGAAGTCCCTTCATACAACTCTGGAAGGATAAAAAGGATTTCAAGCAGATGTAAATTACACTCAAGCTGCCTTTAAGGGCCCATTTGCACTGTCAGACTAGTTTAAAGATATTTGATGCCAATTAGAGTCCACTCTGAATTGTTTATGTGGCACTGGTGCTGAGCTGAGAGTGCAGTTTATAGTTAGGAGCGGAAGTATTCAGACTCTAATGCTGAACTTTTCCTACAAGATCATTTAACTCAGATTTACAAAAGGCAGGGATGGCCATGGAGAAAATGGACTTACTTTGTAAATGGTCCAAAAACACAAAGAACAGTTGGAGATAAACTAAGTACCATCTGGCAGACATAGCCACTTTTTTCCTTTCCTTTTCCCTTCCACCATTTTTATTTTTAAGGCAAGACAGGAACAATTAGCGTCATTTTCGGGAGTGATCTGATGGAGGAAAATGTCTGATCAAGCATGAACACAAGGCAGAGAAGACTTTGGCTCACTAATGCAGCCACTTTATCAATAGAGTGGCATACTGGCAGGAAGAGAATCCTAGGTAAAATAATTAAGGAATAATTTACTTTTTGTTTAAAAATAAAAAGGACAGCAAGAAAAAGGGGACATTGTTGGCTACATTGTTTCTTCCCCTTCCCTGGTCTGGTGGACCATTGCTATCACAGGCACTCCTGACACTCCCTTCAGGTTTTTGTCACTGCAAGGCTGGCTGCAGTGCTTTTGCCTGTCAATATCTAAGTAACCCTTCCTCAACAGGCTGGTGCTTCACAGTAGCACAAAATAATCTGAAAGTCAGTTCAAGCATCTATTTGCTGGCCAGAGTCTTTTGATGGGTGGAGCAAACTGTTTTCTTGTTTAACAAGTAGGCAGTCTTCTGTGACCAGGAGAAGCCTCTGTCAGGGAAGAAAAACAAAAAAACAAAACCCCCACAAAAACAAAACAACAACAACAACAACAAAAAAACCCCAAACAAACAAAGAACAACAAAAGAAAAAAAAAACACACCAAAAAAAACCCGCCAGAAGCAAAGTAGATGGCAAGGTTACCCAGGGCTTCTGTTTGAAAATAGATGCCCTGATTCAGACAACAGATTCTTTACTTCTACTTCCTCCTTAGGGAAAGGGATAATAGCAGTGGCCATCTGGAAATAAATATTTCCGAGTTTTCCTCTATTACTCATTTAGATGGCCACATCTGCCATACCTCTCCCTCCCGGCTGCCTACTGACCCTCAGCCTGTTTAGGTATGAAGAGAGGTGGGGTGCAGGCACCTTTTAAAGGTTTTGGGCAGAGAGGACATCCCTCAGCCCTAGAGAAGTGCTTTGACAGAATGCTTCCTCTTGCTAGGGGTACCATGGGTCTGCATTGATCCCATCCTCTGCTGAGCTGCAGAGTAAAGGACCAAACATGGAGCAGATCCCCAAGCAACTGTGGCTCAGCTGGCCACAGACATACTTTCAAAACACTGTCCAGGAGGGTTTTCTCCCCAAAGTGGCTAATTAATTGCAATAAATAACTGCACTCAGGAACCACTCCACTGTACTGTTTGATTTGTTCAGGGAAAAGATTCCAAGACATCTCAGCTTGTTGCCAGGTAAATGGCTGCAACATCACCTCGAAGAATATAAATTCTCAGCTGGAGCTGTGTGAAACCATGACTCTCTTTTGAAGGAATCCTGTGTACAAAACAGAGATCCCTTGGGGGCAGGGAGTGGGGGGGGGACACAAACAAACAACACCAAAACAAACAAACAAAACCACAAAAAAACCAAACCAACCAAACAGAAAAACTCTACCAGCACTGAGATGTTTGGTGTCATCTGTAGCACCCTGCCTGTCCTCTTATTCAGGATTGCAGGATGCTTGAAAAACTCCCGTTTCCAGACCATGTATAGCAAGACTAGTGGGCAGCAGCTCCAGGAAGACGGAGCTTGAGAGAGTGAAGTCCATGTTCCCACAGGCTGACAGGGACAACAGGAAATCCCATATATTGGGGGTTCCAAGAAGTGTTCTCAGCTCTTGCGCTCTTTTCCAGGGCTCCTACAGCCATCTTACTCCTTGCATGGGTTCAGACCACCTCTATTTAATTGGAGCAGCCAGCACTGGAGCAAATACCATAATGCAGAGCACATTCTGCTCCAAGGCAGGAGAAGATCCTGCACAGCAAAGCATTTTGCTGTATGGGGTGGGGCTGCCACTGCCTTCCATGCACACACTTGATCACTCCCTTCCTTATAATTCATACAGCAGCTCTCTCCATCCAGAGGGACATATAGAGACAGAATTACACATCCTGCCTCAAGCTTCCAGTTTGAACCCAGGCCAAGCAATCCCTGTGGAAAACTCTTCTAATAGAGGCTAATTTGAAAGTCACCATTTAAACCTACTTTATTTCTAATGTACTCCTGGCTCTGCACAAATCCCTCTTAAAGAGGGGATATCGAGACTGGATGACTCCAAGTATCATCATGGAGCCACCATCTGCCAGAATCTGAAAGATCTTTGAGTGTCACCATTCATCTTTCCAAGCAGAAATATTGTCCTTCATCTTCACCCTTTATATCATATTATGATATTATAATAACCAACTGCCTCCAAAATTCCTTTTTGGAATATATTTTTCTCATGTCTTAATTTCTCACTTGTCCCTTATTTCCTCTAGAATTTGGAATCTATTGCAGGAAAAAAAGATAATAAAGAAAACAAACAACAACTGACTTTAATCACATAAAAGTTTGCTGGAAATCACGCCATGCAGAAAAAAGAAACTCTGCAAGAAGCAAACAAGTCAAAAAGCCCACTTTCATGGGTTTATGGAGAAACAAGAAGGATAAGATACCAGAGACATAAATACTTGGAATCTCCTGTCTCTGGATCAGAATGCAACTCAGACGTGTAAGGACTAAGCACTGGGGTTGACTTCTGCTTCAAATGCATTAGTATAGCCACTTAAAACTTTGAGTAGTTCCATCAAAGGCAAGGTTCCGCTGTTTGGCAAACAAATACTGAGCTGCATCAGCTGCAAGTTGCCTTTACATAAATAACCTGTCAGTGTTCACACGCCACAAAAGAGTTTGTTGGTTTTTTTTTTCAGAAGACAGAAATGGCAATGGATCTCATATTCATTTTTAAGAGCATTTCCCTCAGTTGCTCAAGTGGCGATGAAGAACAGTCAGCTCAGGTACAAAGGCTAACCAAAGAATGGTAAAGATAACCCAGATGAAGCTAGACAAAGGTAAAATGTATGAATACAATCCAATGCATTAAGATCGTAAAGTTTGTAGACAGATTTCTGCAGGCCAGCTGTGAATAAGAGTGGGCAGGGCACAATCTTGCATACACACAGTACAGTACTGAAAGGTGTTGGATGAAGGAAGGGTTTGGTAAACCTCAAACATTCATCCAGCAATAATTAGGGCATGACTCTGTACTGGCCAGGGAACGTACTAGAAGTCTGCATTCCCATCACAGTATCACACCTGCTCTACAAACAATGGGTATGGTTTCTTTCAATAACCTCTTACATCTGAAGTAGTAGGGTCCAACAGCTTCAGCCCTCCTGAGCATAAAAGACTGGGATTTTTATAAAGTGAAAATACAACAGGTGGTACCATTCACTAACAGAAGAGCTGCCTGTTCCCTCCCTCATGACATCCACCAGCTCCTCTGTGGTCCTGTGACTTGCCCATTGTTGACTCTCAGCTAGTCCCAACACTGAAAGAAAGACCATCATCCTCCAAGGCTGCAGGGCATGTCACTGTACCAGGGCTCGCCTGGCTGAACAGGTAGCCCTTCCATTTCATTTACCACAGCCATCACCCTTATTTTCCCTGTCTAAACTATTATGCTTTGGTATTTACTCAGAATGTTCCATTTTTTCAGTCAGAGAATTTAGGGGTTAAGGGGCTTGTCTGCTCTTTTTTACATTTGCTTGTTAGAGTTTTTTGAATTTTTTTTTTTTTTTTAAAGGAAATAAGAAGATGGATTTCACACTTTAGTTATTTATTTCCTAAGTACCTGTAGCAAGAACAAAGCCACAAACCTTCTAAAATCTTTAAGATATTTGTTTTTTTCTCTTAAGTTTGGAATTTTCTAGCAGTACTGTTTCCCTTTCTGTACCAACTAAAATGTCTCTGTTTTGTAACTGATAAAGGTGCCTTTAACACGTGTTCACAGCAAGGAGAATTGTGTGGTGTTACAATTATTCAGTAGATGCCCAGTCCCAGACAGATGGTGCTTTATCCTTACCCCCTCTTCAAGACAGGATAATGCATTGTCCTGTCAAGAATTTATGGAAGTGCCACCCACATTAGATGATAATTCTGGTAGCAGCTCTGTTGCTACACTACAGATGCTACAGCTACCGCTTGCAATTAATGCTTGAAGCAGGCAGTCCACACTGAGGAGAAGCAGGACATTCGGAAACCAAAGTGAGGAGGCACAAAACAAGAATATAAGCAAAATGACACCTCATGGTCAAGGGGAAAGAGACATTTGAAAAGGAAGACAAGGATGATGGAAAGAAAAGAACAGAGAGAAACTGTAGAGGAAAAAAAGAGGACTGAAGATTGAAGTAGATAAAACAAAGATCGGGAACCAAATGGGAAATTAAAACAAAAGATCTAACACAACAGAGAAAGTGCCTTTTCTCAGTAATGGCCAACACATCACACAACCAGAAGATCATCACTAGAAATGTGCCCCTTAACATGGAAGAACAGCTGAAACACAGGATATATATCGTGATGCCAGTGAGAGTAGGTTATTCTACGGTTGAATCTTGTACTATAATACACCCCAAAGCATTATTGCCTTATAACACTACACACAAATTTAACATCTTGAGTAGGCACACAGTTGAGTACTGATTATTAACTAAAATGAGAGGCTCAAAACTGACTCCTGGATACCTGCTCCAAGAAAAGTATAACAAGAGAGGTCTGCATAAACACTGTAAAAGACAGGCAATTCAGAGATAAGGTTTCAGTTCTCTCCTGGACCCTGCCTTTTTGATTTAGATAAGAGATTTCAGATCTAAGACTAAATTGAGATGATTCCACATATGCATAAAGTGGACTGAGAAGCACCTAGTTTCAAAGCAGCTTGTGCTACAGCACTTTTGTCATGTTTTCTTTCTAGTACTGTGCTCATTTAGCATGGTCTGTATGTGGCACAGCAGGAGAGAGGAAATCCAAGTATTGGACCTCTCTTTTTGAAAAGTCACTGAGGCATGTGAAATCTTTTGTGTTTGAGAGAAGCTCCTACATATTTACATGGATGATAAATTTTGCTAGATACTCCACATGAAGCTTCCAATAACTAGCACTATCACATCACTAATTGGTCAAGGGAACATAGGTCTTTCACTCTGCATTTCAGAGGAGGCTTCTTATGGGAGAAAGCAAAGCAAGAAAGATGTTATTAAGAGATGTTTATCAAACCTGAAAAGTCAGACTCTGGCAGCAGATGGTAGATGGAAAACAGGAAGATTTTGTGAAAAACTAGAACAGTATAAAAATAGTGGAAAGAAGGACAGCATTATGACAGCAGGAAATACTAAAGTTTAAAGATATACATGGAAATACATTTACCCTGTCTGCTGCTCCATTAATAGATAATAGTTGAGCAATATAATAAATTTAAGTGAAATGAAAAAACAAAATAAGTCTATCACTAACAAGCTTATGCACTGCCAAACAGCTTGAGTCGAGGTCTTGAAACAGTGCATTAGACCATAACGTTTTCAAATTTCTTCTGAGGGTTTGAAAAATGGGGCAAACAGTTAACTTCTCCAAGTCTCCCATACTTTATATTAAGAAGCTGTGGTCTTGGTAAAAAGTAGATGAACTATTAAGTAAGAAAACTGCCTCTGGTTCACAAAGTCGATGAACTGTAAGTCATGGGAAATTGAGAGTACACTGGGAAATTGATAGGATTCACCAGGAAATTCAAACTGTACACTTCTGCAGTTCTCATGCTCAGGGTATCCACTATTATCAGACACTAGAAATGGCCTAGATGGCCTAGATATATCTTTGGTCTGACTTGTCTGTCCACTTCTGTGGCTTTCTTTATAAATTTATTTACTAGGAAGATAATTTATTAATGACCATATGTTTGACAGCCACTATACAGGAGTTAAAAGATATTGGCTGGAGTCAAGAACAATGTAGGTTGATACCTAACTCAAAATTCCACACTCCAAATGAACATTCTTCAGTGACATACTTCTAGGCTCAGACCTCCTTACATCTCCATTTGCAATAGTCCTTACTATTCCCTATCTGGACCTTTCTTGAATAAGACTCACCATATTGTCTAGAAATTTTACTGATTTTGTGACTGTATACAAATTAAACGCCAGAAGAAAATGGATTGTTTTCTTCTTCAGTGGTCCAAAATACTATTCCAGGTTCAGAGGTACATGATGAACTTTCCCCTCTCAGTTAATCTCCTCTCAATTTTTTCCATTCCTTGTGCAACATTTCCAGTGCAATTACCACCTCACTTGCAGTATGCCTCTGGATTTCAGTTCCAACGCAAAGATAGTTTAATGAACTATAGAGAAATATTGATACCACCTAGCTCTAAGCACCTAAGTTCGCAACAGTTATTAACCAGTGACTTACTGCAAACTCCCTCTTTAGCCCACAGGGAAAGATCAGACCCTTCAGTCTCCTTCAGAACCAGTATGTTACCATAACCTGCAGCTCTTGGTACTCAAGCCATGAGAAGCTCCTAGTGGCACTGAATTCCATATCATGCTACCAAACTTATTTTAGCGTTGACCCAAGATAGCTTGGGTTCAAGCCTTTGAACACAATCCACTCACCTCTGCTACAAAGGTGCTGACCTATAAAAGTCATAAAAGATCAGCTCATCTTCATAAAAAACATATATCATCTTTTAAACCCACACATAATTGTTCCTAGGTGAAGCCCTATGCAGTTGTGTTAATAAATTGCAAACATTTGCAAAACAGTTCAGTTTTCTTGAGCAAGATTAGTTTACAAATAACTCAACACAGGCTTAACTTCCGCCAGCCCCAAGAGGTGAACAAGGTTTGAGCAACATCAAAGTTTCATTTTTATACAGTCATTTTTATCCACCACAACTGTGTTGAAACATGGCTTACAGTCAGTCTTAGTGTCAGTTTTAATGTGCTATTAGTATCCATAAAACATATCTTACCTTGATCTTCTGAAGAGACTGGTGACCTGGAATAAAACAACAAAGTCCAGTCAACCTTTGGTTTGGAAAGGCCACAAATAAGGTTCAGTGTCAGTGTGGGGAACAGAATATGGAGGAATTGGAAGGGTTTATTCTTGGACTAACTTAGAAGGGAGGTCTGGAAGGCGTCTGACAAGAAAAGAGCAGAAAAGGACAGAGACAGAGAGCAGGTTCTGCTGACCAGAGTGGCCATATGCTGTCATGTCCGTAAGGCAGCTGACAGCAGCATTGTTGAGCACTCATGCCAAGTGTTTCTGTGGGTACTTGGCAAATTACTACTACTACTACTACTACTGTTACTGTTGGAAATAGCTGACGTTACTGTTCAGAAAGTCCTGATCCTTCACAGATTATTGAAGGGACCATAATTAAGTGCAGGCCAGGAGGAAACCTCACAGTTAGGGGTGGCTGAGGAAATTATAGTTCAGAGGAACTTGCAGTCATTAAGGTGGCCATTTTTCTTACCACAAGTCAATGTGGTAGAGAGCATGAAACACTAGTTGTAATTAATACCAGTTCATGCCATCTTCATAAAAGCAACATAAACAGAAAAGACAAAAAAAAAAAATTAGTCTGGACAGATATAAGTACAACAAAATGCAACGTAACAACAGCAACTCAAGAGGTACAGGATACCCTGACTGGTGGATCTGATAATGCTCCAAGAGTGTGAGGGGTTATAAAATGTAAGGGACTTCTCATTGCCCCTGTTGATGAACAGAAGGGCCCCACTGAATTCCAGAGATCTGTGTCACAGCTCCCATCACTCAGGATCACACTCCTCATAATTTTGGTCAGCACCCACAACAAAGGAACATAAAGAGGTGTATAAAGTATTTGCCCTCCATTTTCCCCTTTGCTGCAGTAGTTTGGCTTCACAAAACTGGGGCTAACTATACCGGCCAATCTGGTATGTTCCTTGTTAGTTTAGAGCAGATTAACAACACAGAGTGGATTGGACCATTGTCTCAGCACTTCCCCAACAAAGATTTTCAATCACATATATAGCCTTCCCAAACAGGTAACAAGGAGTTTGTTCCTGCAGTGAACGGGACAACTCACGCTTCCTTTCCAAGATATATTTAATTTTTCACCAAGGTACAAAAAATAAAAAATTACAAAAGTTTTAGAAATGTTATTGTTGCCAGAAAACAGGTCAAAGCTGACATAAGAAAAGCAGCCACAGAGGAATGAAGGGAAAAGAAGGAACAAAGAAGAAAAGAGCACATGTATATTTAACTGAGTCAGCAGGGGATGGGGGCTGAAGGGGAGTAAAAGAAGGGTTAAAAAATATGGTTTGGAGGCATAAAGGAACTGAGGATGATGTCATGATCTCATTCCTTAACAGGGGTCTGAAAATGAAGGCTGAAGGATTATAGGAAATCAGAAGCAGATATGCAAATATGTAGATGCAAACTGGAAAGATGGAAAGAAAAAAAAGGAAAGAAACTTTCCTAATGTATGCAAAGTTTTATTTTTAAAAAAGAAGAGAGATTTGCAAAGAAGAAGAGGTAAGAGTTACAGCACAGCTGCAGCAATGGTCACTGTGAAAGGAAAAAAATGTGATTGCCTAATTAAGATTCTGACCGTGCAATAAGCCAATGTGTCTGTATGGATGAGAATTAATTAATCTGCTACTCCCATTAAATCTTCTGATTACTGCTGAACATCCTAGGCATGTATCTCGCTATGCTGGCAACCAGGCAAGCTCTGCCCTTGCACTTTAGCCATGTCTGTGGAAATACAGTAGGAATGCAGGTAACCCGGAGGATTAGCAGGCACCATTACGACTCTGTCCCACTGGTTTGACCAGTTAGTTACATGCCTTCCTCCACAACCCTGGGTAGAAGCCTTTCTAAAGGTCAAACCTCAACACAGTGTTTCCTACAAGGTTGAATAGTGCAGAATGAGCCGTATCAAGAGGTGCAAATTTTTAGGTACTTAAAAATACTTTTACGTGCAGGAGTCATGCCAGGTTTCTTAGTTTACATATCCTGACTCTCCATTAGTTGTTAATGCAGTATCCCATAACACCAGTAGAATTTATTCCTTTGTTTTGATTCTTAATTGCAGTTTCATCACCTTTCAGATCTTTATTTGAAACAATAAAATAAACACTACAGATTATCCTATAATTTGACTCTTCTTTATGCCTGGTAAAACAGATGTAATTAGTGCCTTGAAGCATCAACAACAGGAGAGACACTATTACAATACCACAACCTTCCCAAATGAAACACTGAAGGGAGGGATGAAAAATATGTTTATTCATATTTAGTGTGCCCAAAATTAGTATGTATTTTTCAAAATACTACTGCCATGTAGCTCTGTTGCATACCTTGAAGACAGTGGTAGAACAGTAAGAAGTCTAACAGGAGCTACTGTTGCAATTAGCAGTGTTTCCATTTGAAAGGTTTCATCAAGCATCTTTTGGAACTGTGTAGCCTGGTATCCTGAGAAAATAAGGTTTATATAATCACAGCATCTTGATGTGTACATACGCATCTCTCTGCCTCACCCTAATAAAGTTTGAGCTTGTTGGCTCATTTCACCCATCACTAACAGAGAGGTTGGAGAGAGAATTCCTGCTTTCACAAGGAAATGCAATGTCATAAGCTCAAACTTTCAGATGTAGCTGCAAAGCCACAAAAAGAGGTTTTGAATATCTCAGCCACAGGAAAGCGTCAATGATAGTTTCCACCACTGAAAATATCGAAGGTTCAACCACAGTAAACTAGGCTTCCTTTGTTCCATTACTGACATGAAGTATTTTGGCAAAGAGTGAAGAGGACTTTCAACATTCTCCTACAATTTCAGGCCATATGTTTTAGTAGGGGGGTGGTTTTCCAAACCAGTCAAGTACTGGCCTCACTACTCCAAGGGGAGTATTACTTGTAACTATGATGTAAGGAAGTGAGGCTTCTGAAAAGTCCACACCAATAGTGTTGGGCATTTTATGCATTGTCTGGTCTAGCCCATGCTTATGACAGGCTCTAAGGGAGGAGAAAAAGGAAGTCTAATGACCTGCTCTAAACCACATACACTCATCCCACAGCCACAGGGGACTTTCCTTGACAGCAAAAAAATTCAATGGATGCTCATATTTCCAGTCACACATTTTTCTCTAAGGTCTGTAAGAAGTGTGAGGGATATACTGTGGCAGCACTGGTCACCAGACAGGTGTCTTGAGAATGGAGGATTCTCAGCTACTGACATCCACACAGCAACCATCTATCTAGCACCTGGCAGCTGCCCTCTGAGTGTGATTCTAGCTCTGTGTTTGACTGTCAGAAAGAAGCAAGTTATCATTCTCACAAGCTGCATGCCTTTAAAAAAGAAAAAGAAAAAAAAAGTAGACACAAGTAAGAGATATATCAGAAGAACTAATATGCTGTTAACATCTGTGGTCCCCCTTGGGTCAAAACACTTTACCAAATGAAATCTTGAAGATATTTTAATTTGGTTAAACAAAATTAATCAAAGCCTGAAAATGTTGCGAAAAAGGTTCAGGCACTGCAATATCCTGTTCTTGGCCACTTCAGAGCAGAATAACTTATTTTTTATATCAACTGTTAATTTTTTTTCTGTTTTTATCTTGGTGTAAAATCAGCTTGTAGAAAGAAAGGCTCATCACTCTCCCACCTCTCCAAGAGAGTATAGACAGGCCAGATTGTCTGTGACTGGCTACGTTTCCAGAATCTTGAGATTAAATTAGTCCTACCACCAACCATGCTCTTTTCCCATGCATAATTGTGAAAGGAAAGACCAATTCCAAATATTTTTCACCAAAAGACATTAATCTGACTTTTCTCCTGCCCTGGCTTGACAGATGCTTTATGAAGAGCTATTGCTGTAGTGACTAGTTAAGGGGAAGACAAATATTACTATGACAATAGGCAAGGGGATCAGAAGGGAGGAGGAGAAGTATGTTATCACCTCCGTTTTCTTTCCATGCTGTTTGTACTCTTCCTTTCACTATAGGTCCCGCCGTAGTATTTTCTTCCTGTTGCAGAGCGGCAGCCTCTACTCAGAAGACATAAAAGCACTTGCAAACCTTAGTCTGCAAGGGGAAGCTGTGCGTTGCCTGTTCCACCACTCCCTAAGCAAGCAAAGTACTAACTTTTGTGCTTAACAGAAAATGTAGAAGGATCTCCCGAGAAATGAGTTATAAATATTTAGAAATGCATTAAAAAGCCTGAATAATAATGTAAAAAGTGCCTCCTAATACATTTAGTAGATGCTGCCAACAAATTAGAAGACTTAAGATACTGAAGACATGAGACGTGCCCACCTGAAACAGCACTGTGCCTTGGAGTTAATGGTCTGATCCAAAGCTCGCTGGATTTTTTCCACTCACTCTTACAGGCTTTGGACCAATTGCTGGCAAAAATCTAGTCCCCAGTATAGCCAAAACAGCCTTTGGTTTCATGTAAGCCTTCCCCAAAGAACCAAACACTCACAGCTGCTCCCAAGTGCACTCTTCAATTTGCGAGTACCAGATTTATTCAGTACTGGAAGGGTGGAAGAGGGAATATTCATTTCTGAGGAGGGAAGGGCAGGGACTGTCACAATTTTGAGCTTAGTCAACCTGAGGCTTAGGAACCTAGAGAAATACAACCAGCCTCCAGCAGATGAATTCTAACAAAATTTCAGCAAATGGGTACATTATTCATGAAGACAAAAGCCTCTGGAGAAACAAACCTGGAGCTGATGTAAAGCAGCTATTTTAATCAACAAACCTGTAGCAGAAACCATCTGCACTAGGCCTATTTAAAACCAGCCATTTACAATTTAAAGGCCAAATAACAATCTGTGTGCAGCAATTCCGCTGGTTTTTATGACCATTCCCCATTTTCCCTGTTTAAGCAAGGTATTTTTGCAAACTTTCTAATTCAGTCTGACGACAGCTGCCTGTGATGAGGGGAGGGAAAGAGCTTTCAGATTAAACCCCTTCCTTCTCATTTTGTATGTGTACTTCTTCAGAACCAAAAGTGGCATCCCTGTTGAGATTTGATTACAACCAGAGAATCTATGAATAAAGGAATTTTCTAGCACATTAAGTATTTTTAAAATAAATGTGAGGAAACCCCCTCATTCAGCAATCTGCATCAACACCTCTGTAACTGGCAAGTCCTCTGCAGCCCCAGCTGCAGACAGTGCCTTGTGTATTATTGGCAGAAAGGCAAAACTGCTTGGTTTCCTCATCCCCCAACATCTCCTACTTGGAGGCAACCAGTAAGAGTTAAAGATAACACTCAGCCTGGGAATCACCCTTTTCTGCCATAGCACTTGACGAAAAATAAAAGCCTAAGGATTAGTGAGAGCTGCCTCACACTTCTGCTTTGACCCTATACATGCCCAATTCAGAGTGACCTTGTCAGGCTGGAGAAGTGGGTTAACAGCAACCTAGCAAGTTCAACAAAGGCAAATGCAAAGTTCTGCACCTTGGGAGGATTAAAGCCATGCAACAAGATAGGCTGGGGGCCCTAACAGCTGAAAAACAGCTTTGAAGAAAAGGATGCAGGGTGTTAGCAAAGTACAAGTTGAACACCAGTCAGCAGAATTCCCTGGGACAGCAAATTCCAATGACATACTGGGCTGTATTTGCAAGAGCATAGCCATAAGGTAGATGGAAGTTATTTTTACCATATTCTCCATACTCATGAGACTTGAAAACAGGGCAGACATCAACAAACTGGACTGAGTTCGGCAAAGGGCTGCAGAGATGATGAAGGCATCTAAGGAGAGACCTATAAGAGAGGCTGAGGGAGCTGGGTTCATTCAGAAAGAAGGCTCAGGGGAAATATTATTCCTGCCTTCAGCTGCCTAATGGGAAGGCGTAATACAGCCAGAGTCTGCTTGAAGGAGAAAGAGCAGTCACAAGCTGGGATACAGGAAATTCAGCTTGGATATTAGGAAATTTTTTTTCTCCATGTAGATGATCGAACAGAGGAGCAGGTTGTGCAGAGGGATTGCTGAATCTCCAGCTTTGCAGATATTCGCAGTTCATCTGGACAAGGTTCTGAACAACTTCATCTAACTGGACCTATTTTGAGCAGTGGTTTAGATTAGATGACCTTCAGAGGTCTTTCCTAAGCTAAATTTTTCTGCAATTCTACAAGTCTACAAAGCTTCCTGCTTCTACTATCCCACCTTTCCTGTCATTCTTTCCTCCCAAATATTTCTCATAGACAACAGCCATACTGTTTCACACACGTGGGACAATGCTGACCAGCAATGCTGCCTGAATCTAAAAAATTTCATGCAAACTATTTACTATTTTGCAGAAATCCATTCAGACATGTCCTGTTAATCTGTAATGGCAGTATTTTTTTTAATTCTGCCAAAGGGAAAGCGCAGTACTTTTTCTGGCACTCTTTTGTCTTCATTCTGTAGCCTCAGTCTCTACCCGCAAATGAAACATTGCTTCAGGATGTTCATAAGCACTCCAACATACAGGAATGTGGCTTGGGGCTTCTTAGGAAAACAAGGGCAGCTCAGATGCATTCCTTCCTGTGTCTTGGGCATGTCTGTGTCCTTTATATTGTTCTATATCTTTTCTCATTACAGTCCAATTTTTTTATTTGCTGCGTTTCTCTGTCCATTGTAGAATGCTTTGAATGAAGATTTGGAACACCACAATGCAGCTATACCTGAAGTTGTACTGACACCCAGAGGAGTCGCCTGGGAATTGCTATTTATTAAACAAGACTATAAAAGATTTTCTTGCAAAATAAGATGTAAACCCAATGTGCTTAACCTTGATTTTTATTTTTTTTTAATTTTTAGTATTAAAAGAAAAAGAGAGAGAAATGTTCTAAGACGTTCATTGTGCAAAAGATAGTTCAACCTTGGAATCAGGCTCAAAACATGGCCTAAGAAAGCTGGCTGGTTATTTCCTTGAAAAAAGAAGGTATTTTCAGATGACCAGCAGGATGACTACAGGGTGATCATGGGTTGTTTTGTTTTGTTTTTTTAAATACTTGGCCTCTATTTCTCTTATCATCACATGACACCAAATTATAAGAAATTGATTTTGAAGAGGGCCTGACCCAAGCCTCTTTGAAACACTATTCTTTGATTTCCAGATCTGAATTAAATTTTAAGAATTCTCACTGACCTACCTGTTAATTGCTTGACGAATTTCAGGGGGAAAAGGCAAAGGAAAGGCAGTACCTGTTGTGGTTCTAACCCTAAAAATATAAAGCAAGACCCAGCCACAGCATGTAATATCTAGGTGAAACAACAGACTGTCAAGGAACTGGATGCTGTTTGAAAAAGCTCTTTAATAAAAGCTGCACAAAAAGGCCTTGGACAGGCACTAAAGGGACTGGATATATGCACTGCCTTAACTTCCTACATGAAAAGCAAAACCAGATTTTAGGCGCAAATAGGTAACAAAGCATCTGACCTGTGTACTTTTACTTTTTCCGGAAAAAGATTAACCCAGATGTCATTTTGCTGTGACTTTAACTTTTTAGTTAACCCAAATAAAGGGTTGGATGGAGATGAAGCACATCACCTGCTTGGGATCTCGAGACACCACTCAAATAATCTTAGGCTAGTCTGGGTTTCTAAACAATCTAGAAGACACCTTAAGTGGTGTGTTTGTTACCACAAAGTAAACCAGTGAGTCCTGGTAACAGTCTTTAGGGGTTCTGGGAGAAGAGAGATAAACACAGGAATCTCTCAGAAACACATTCTTGCAATTATGTTCGTAAATAAACGGCCTGATTTTCACAAGTGCTAAACACTAAGCAATCCTTGCTTGCTTGCCATCTTTAAAAAAACCTCAGTGAGTGTGCATAACATACAGGTCTTTCTATAATCCTGGGCAGAATAGAATTGCTGAGTCCTTTACATCCCTGCTGTAGAGTAATTAAAGAGAATAAAACTTGTAATGGGAGTTTCGGATATGGTTTTGTGCTGCACTTTTAGACGCCTGGCACAGAAACAAGAAGCTAGGAGTCAGGGTTACACTGGCTCCAAGCCACTGCTGGCTCTCCCATTCCAGCTCCTGGCATAATTTAGCCAGGTCCATCTGTCCCTGCTTGCCCCTGGGCACCAACACTGCCAGAAACCCCAGCATGGCTCTGTGTTACAGCCCCATTCCTCGTGTATTTCCCTCCCATGCACACACCTCTGTGCCAGAACTGCTAAATGCTCGCTCAGTCTTAGATACGGAGACAAAGCTGTGGGTCTGAGTGCTCCTTTCCCAGCGCAGAAGAGCAGCAAGCAAGCAGGGACAACTATTTTGGCTCCCCATTTGAATGCTTTTAAGCTTTCAAAAGCTTCTCCTCTCACCTGAGAAATCCTTTGACAGGTATTTTAAGAAGAGACAGCATCTTCTACACCCTGACATATAAGTCTGCAAGCCAGGGCGCTAGTACAGGCACCAAAAGAAATGGAAAGACAAGGGCAGTTCCCTGCAGAGCTGCCATTCGGGACACACAGCCTGGGCAATGTGCTCCCTGTCCCTCAGCAGTTTCCAAGTGAACCAGAGAATCTCTCCACAACTCAGGCATACTAAACCCACCCCATGTTCGCAGGTACATTCTGTTTCAAGCAACGCTTTCCAGAAGAAGTAAACCTCTTTTCATGCACACCTCTGCCAAGTAAAACCAGTTCACCAATGTATTTTTCAAGCAGCCCTAGTGAAAAACCTCACCTTTTGTTCAAGGAGTCAAGTGAAGCCTCATGTGAAAATATTGCTCACAGGCTCATCCAAACACTCTGAACGTTTTGCGTCTAAAATACTAAATTGCAAACCCCAAAAGATGAACTATTGTAACATGACTATGCCTTGTCTCTAGCTTTTTGTTGCATGGTATTTTGGCACTTTCCATTTTCCAGCCACAGCTGAAGTCCAAACATGCAGATATCTGAAGAATTAGAGAAAGTCAGCAAAGGTTTGACTTTTTGGAGTTTAACACTGTCAACTCAGGAAAAGTCATACTTTTGTGTGATAGTCTAGAGCAGTTATTTTACCAAACTACATTTCTGTTCACTTTGCAAGCCTGTTAAACCAGAATGTAGGAATGTGAACAGGGTATCAACAAATGCAGTCTGAATGCATATTATGATATGTCTTAGTGTGAAAGCTTGGACACACTATGTATTCCAACATGCGTGTTACATATGTACAGGACTGTGTTTCTTAGCCATGCCTTGAAGCTCATTAGTTTTGGTTTTGATAGGACAGCTTGGTACTGACTGAGAGCACATTAAGAACCAGTTTCTTCTCCAAGCAGATGGCAGCTCCTTATGGCAGGGATAGAGCACATGGACACATGCTTGCTATTCCTGCTCAGAAAACTAGAACCAGGATGTTTTGGGATATTTCTTGGCTTACTTCAACTCTTATAAATAAGTAACAAGCACACACAAACACAGACATATATACTACCTAAAACTACAAGCTTCACTTCTTTTCCAACTTTTATTGGACTAGAAGCCTGTCATGCTGGAAGGAATATTCACCCTGTATTTATAATGGTGCTTAAAGCAAGCCCAGAAGAATACAGTCTGTCAATCATCCTATATCACACTAATAAACGCAGTTAGCCCTTCTCCAGTGCCCTTAATGTCACTCAGAGCCACGAGTCTGCTGTTTCTACTCCATAGAGCTGAAGAGAGGAATATGCACATTCTACAGTGGCATCGTCAGCTCCACTCTCTCCTCTGGCTCTTCTCTTGCCAGGTGCAGTTATCACATGCCTGATGCTTGCAGGAAAGCAGTAGGTCCTAAAGATCAAATTATCAAATGCCATTTTCTTTTACCCAGCCAAACAGAAAACAAGGGTACAAGAAATGACCATCTTCATATGTTCCTCTGCCTTCTTTGCTGCAGAACTGCTTTACTTCCCAGTGCAGATTCTATTTCTCAATCCAAGGGCTAAAGTAAGCAAGCAAGGATGGAAGCAAAGAGCGAGGCTGGGAGGGGGGGAAGGGAAGTGTCGTAGTAAGAAAAGAGAAAAAATAACATACTCTATTACTTCTGCCTTTGCTATCAGCCACAGAGTGGAAAGCAGATTTATAGCTGTTACGGTAAACAATTTAAAGAACACCAAGGCATCCAGCTATCTGTACTCTGTCAACATCAATTTCATCCTTTAAACACACTCCAACAATAAGCACACATTCCACTTGGAAAACTCTTTTTCATTCCCTTATCTACTGGAACTATTCAGAAAACATTTTCAAGCTAGTGGGTAGTTTTAATATTTCAACATCTGGGTAGGTCAGTCCCTTTGTCAAGCATATGTTCATTCTTTTGCTTGAAATACCTCCCCCCTGCCCCCCAAGAAGAAAGGGAGGGCTGGATTGCTTGTATTTCCCTTTTGGAAAGCTGAATACCGGTTAAGAAGTCTCTCTAAAGAAACCTGGGAGTGTTTTGCATGTCACAGTCTGCCAAAATAATTTGTCAGCAGGGTGAATTTCCTCAGCTGTGCATCAGGTATTGAGATGCTACAAAAAAAACATTAAGAGGCCTCGTTCTGAGTGCTCAGAGGTAGGTGGGTGGGAAAAGAGGAAGCTGAAATCCCACCCAGTCCACTCTGAGGAGATACATTCTGAATAATAAAACTATTTTGTAATAAGTACTGATAAGAAAAATACAAACAAAACAAAACAACCCACCCCCCCAGAAAAACACACAAAAAACCAAAAACACAACACAACATCTTACAGTATACAGTACAGGATGTACTCTATCTCTACCACATATTGAAGGGGCAGAAACATAAACCCACCTCATCACATATGCCTACTGTTTTTAAACATCTCAACAACAAAGGCTGGAGACTTAATTTTGGAAGAAAACAAACATTTGCATTGCCTTCACATACGCAAATTAGGCCATACACGTGCAATTCTAAACCAAATTCTAATTTCTTCCTTTCCCCATCACAGTTAACAAGAGTGCAAGCAAAAGATGGTGTCTTAAAGCTCAGTATTACTGGGAAAGGGGTTGCAAGAATGATGTGTAAGTGCCAAATACTAATGACTGTTGCAGAAATTGTAATAAGTAAAAACCATGCTTTTTCTACACCTGTTCTCTGTAGATAAGGCCAGCCTTTGGCGGTAGTGACATAAAAGTCCTACTAATTAACAGGGAAGAGGTGATTAAAGAAGGTTTTGCATTAATTCAGTCACTTAAAAACGATACCAGAAGGTGCTGAAAGTTCATGTTAAACAGCTTCCAGAACCATCTGATTCTCACTGTTTGAAAAGTTCCCTCGGGTCTGGTGAGCCATGGTTCGTCGCCTGACATAGCAGGGACTGCAAGTGGTAACTCTTTCCCTAGTTCTGTTTCCATGTTTTCAGACATCAGAGCAAAATGCCAGGATCTTCCCATGCTCAGAACTGTCCCCAAGATGGTACCAACATGACTGAAGTGATGCAAAGCCTCTGACTCCTGAGTTGAGAATAGCTGTTCTCATGTTTATCCCACATATACAGTCTGTACATCATACACTCAGGTTATATCAAAAATATACCTCATGCAGGCCAGTCTTTGAAAAGATATTTTGGTGCCAACATTCCTCTCCATCCCTTGTTGTTTTAGCATTGTTTTCCTTTCTAACCTGCGTTCCTTTTTTTCTGCAGTTGAGTCAAGGTGTGTCTACTCAGCAGACATGCCCAGGAGTCCCTTCTCTTGTCTGTGAGAGGGATGAACATCACTAGAGCTAGAGACACTGCTTGGGGAAAGTGGACATAGATTGAGTGACAATGTGGGAGATGCTCAAAACTAAATTGTGAGTTAGTATTCGTCCAGTTAGAACTCTTATTTCCACTTTCATGACGAAACACTCAACAAATTAACATTTATCCTGTACTTAGAGCTGGACTTGAGGTTGCTGTATAAAGAGCTCCAGAAGGAAAAAGTAAACTTCTAGAAGAATTGTAAGAGCTGGACACTTGTATTAGCTTCCAGATAGTAACAGCTGGTATCTGCAGTACCTGTCTTTAAAGAAACTTTCGAAATCCCACAGGCTGTAAAGCAGCACAGGCACTAAATATGATTTTTTTTTTTCTTTGCTGTCAATCTGGAAAGAGTATGAATTTCACTAGGAAATATTTCTGTCTGCAATGCTAGAGTCTCCAAATTGTTCTTATATTCAGTGATTGCATCACAAAATAAAAATAACTATCCTGTTTTTGAATATCTCCGTACTGAACCAACTATACAGACAAAATAAGAGATTCAAACTATTTCTGGAAGGGTTTGGTTTTAAAAACATATAGGGATCTCGCAGGGAAAACACACCTTTTTTTTTTGTCAGCCAAATTCCATCATTTTTAAGAGCCTTGCTATTTTTTGTCAGGCTGATTTCTTTTTTTTCCTTTTTTTTTCTGTATGGCAAGAAATGAAGTTTCGAAACAAATTATTTAAGCAATGCCAAAATTATGCTAGATTTTCATTGTTACATTTTAAGTTTTTAAGGGAATGAGAAAGGGCAGAAATATATATTTTCAGAACAGCAAGCACATATCTTAAAGGCAGAATTCCAAAGGAAACCAATAATTGTTCTTTTTCCCCCTGAAAATCTCAAAAATCAATGAAAGGAGTTAAAATCTCGAAGTATATGGAGATAATTAATATTCATAACAGAAGCATAAAGTACATAAAATTCATTATGTACCACACCTGGGCACTAGAGTGCACAAAAAAAAATTATCAGGTGCATTCTCTGTCAAGAAAGTCTCCAGAAACGGGGGTGGGGGGGCACGGGGTTGGGGAGAGAGGTAGGAGGGGAGGATTTACAGCAGCAACTGAAGAAAAGATTTCCTAATGGTGGATAAATTGTAGCTTCCATGTGGAATGCACACAAGACTTTAATTACTGTGACTGCATCACTCTGACAACAGTGAGAGCTTTCAAAATACAGGACCAGAACCCACACTGAGATGCATCACTTTTTCCCACTCAGGGTACTTGCTTTCTCTCAAAACAATTTCTTACCCATTTTCTGCTTTGTTTTGGGGTTTTTTTTGGTTTTTTCCTCCTTCAAAGTACGTTCACTATTTAACCCACATTCACCTTTCCCTGAACCATTCTCAGTTCTCTTTACATCACTTTTCCTCTTCTTTGAGTCCTTAGCTTTCCTTTCCCTAGTTCCCCTTCTTTTTAATTTCACTTTCATACCAAGAGGTGGAGAGCGGCTTTAGGCAAACCCTTCTCAAGCTCTACTTTAATAGTCAGAGTGGTGCCTTACAAGCTATTGGTTAAAGTACGGAGAAGGGGGAGGGAGAGGAGAGAGAAGGCAGAAGACAGGAGAGAAGGAAGGTCAATCATAAATAGACACTGAATTTTGTTGTGCTCTAATTCTATTATAAGACCTACACAGGATTGTACAGTGAAAGTGAGATGGTGATTTATGCTTTCACTCGAATAAGATTTGTTTGAAAGCAGTCACTACTCATGGAGCCTCATCCAGGATTTTAAACAATGGAAAGGAGTTTGTACGAGTGTACAAATAGCTGGTTAAAATATATACACTTCACTCTTGTGGCTTAATCTAATAAATGCAGTTTGAACTAAATCTAAACTGGAAAACTAATTCAGATTTTTCTATCAAATCACACCAAGGCAGCCGACTCTACCTATTTAAGAGGTGTTGCTGAGTTTTCCAATGCAGGAGTTCCGGGGAAACACGAATTTTTCAAGTCTTCACCAGCCTTTGAAATTTTAAAGGTTCGTTATTACTAGGCACCTCCTGTCTAGCATGTTCAAATGCTAAGAGTCACCTTTCTATATTTTATTAATTTTCACTAGATTAAATTCCTTCTCCTTTCTAGATGCAAATTTGTATCCCTGCTGCTCTTTCCACCTTGAACCATACAAAGATTTATCTTAAAAAGAAAATCTATGTATAAAATTACAAACCAACCAACCAAACGAAAGTACCTTGAAACACCTTGTAACATCTGTACTGTCACACTGATTTCCTGGGCAATGATCTGATTCTTGTGGCTGAGTCAAAACACTTGGCATTCAGCCTTTTTCATCTTGCCTCTCAGGAACTAGGTTATTATTGCCTTATAAAGCAGTGTCTGGGTGGCATTACTAGCTAATTAATGTCTATTTAGTGTAAAGGGCTGCAGCTATCTTCCAGCTCCTACAGGCATTTTTTCTTCCTGTCCCTGACAGGACCAGATGGCATTTTGGCCAACCTTCATGAGCCATGCACTCGGTTCAGAGAATGCATCTAGCAGCTCTGGATACACATTACAATCACAGCTGGACACATGCTGGAAGAGTGGTTGTTACTGCCCCAAACAATGGGAAAAATAGTGACTTCAATGGAAAGATGTAGATTAAATTTCCACCAAGGTATAGTCACCTTTTCATTTTTGTGTGCTGTTGTCGTTTTTATTTTATTTACTTTTTCAGCTCTTATCACACGATAGGATGACAAACACATAACTAAAAAGAGAATTATCAATACATGGCCAACAACATATGCTTACAACAGGCTGTGAAGGAATGGTCATCCCCATCTCACTGCACCATTTGATGACAGGATAAATCAGGATGATGAACCCACAAATGCTCAGATGAAGAGTCAAATTACATGTTTCAGTGGAGTCAGCCCAGAATACTTAGCTTTTTTTCAAGATCAAGTCCAAGTAATTCTCTTCTTCTTGTTTTTTGTACGTACTACTTACACTAATTTGATGTTCCTATTAGGCTACAATCTGCCCCACTCAACACATCGGTCACACAAAGAGCCATCAGAGATAGAGCAAAACATGAAATACCATTAATCAAGTGTCACCTGAAAATTAACAAATATGAAGTTCAATTAATTAAAAGCAAAAGCATAAATAATTTTCTCTCTGAAAGATCCCTGCATCAAAATCATTACATTCAAATTACTCTTTACCCCAACAGGTTGTTATCAAAAGCAACACCAAACATCATAATTATTTTTAGATCACATATTCGCTTCTCTGCTTTCATTGACTGAAGTAATTTAAGAGATCTCTCTATTTGCATATTTTGTCTTTTTAGCTACACTCCTCACTTCTCAGAAACAATTACCTCATCTTAATAAAGTTATTTATATATGTGTACGCACATATTTATGTACATGTGCATATAACAAAGCCAGAGACATTCTAAGCAGCCCGCAGCCATACTATGGCCAGTTGTGGTCTAATTTGAGGAGAGTCACTCCCAAGCCCTGTATGAGAGAAAAACGACTCTTGAGAAAACAGCCCCACTGGGTCAACTGATGACACTTCCAGTCACAGCAGGTCCCCTCTTACTTGCCCTAGTGACAGGCTATAGGATACTGCACTTTGAGCTGGAAGCGCTGCACAGTATTTCAGACTAGATGTAAAACACTGCATGTACAGGAGCAATATGCTCTCCCATATTCCTTTTTTGGGAGCTTTGCTAAAATCTTTTCCACAGGTTTTATTTGAAAAATAATTTCTGAAGGGACAAGCCTCTATAAAGAACCTGTGCGTTACTTCAGATGCCAAAATGTAACAGTATTTTCTAATTTTTTTCTTTAAAGTGCCAGGTTAGAAAGATTTTTTAGGTTGCAAAGTCAAGAACCAGAAGCTTGGAAACACCAGAGCTCATGTCACCTAAGCATGATACTCCAGCACTGTTGCACTGAAGGATTTTGACAACTTTAATCACATTTCCACCTGCTACTTTCTTCTACTGGATTCTTGCCTCATTGTTTAAATAGAGACCTGCTTGATATCCTTTTGTATTTTGTATATGCAGTGCACAGCCTCAAGATTTTTTTATTCCACACTACCAAAATGGTGCACAGAATGTAAAATGATTTTCTCATAAGCATCTCTGAGATAGTCTCCCCACAGTATCAAAGTTTCTTACGACCACTAAATTTACCCTCACTGTGTTCCTCAAAGGTGAGGCTGCAATATTATCTGTATTCTGCAGATGGGAAAATGAGAGTCAGAAGGAAGGAAGACACAAACTTTCCATTAATTTTAGTAATAAAACCTGAAGCACACAGAAAACCTATATCTCAGTTTCCAGCCCTTCACTCTCTTTCAAAGTCTGCTTGTAATGGCCTCTCAGAAACCCAGCCTGCTTCACAGTGGACATGCACAAGCCGAGGAGCCCCTTGTTACTGGCCGTTTGTGAAAAGTTTGGTGTAAATCTGTTTCATTCAGAAATTCTGTCAGGGAAATTGAGGGGAGAAGCCAGTCCTCCAGCGCAGCATTCAACTGCTCACCTTTTACCTATCTGCGCTCCATGTCCTTCTCCTTTTTGTTATTCCCATTCTGACTTCCCAGACATCTGTATGTCCCCCATGCACCTAATTGCCAGCTCCTATTCCCTAACCCTGCTCCCCAAGCTACTGCGCAACACTCCCTTTTTGCTTCTGCTCCTCTGGCTCTTGCAATTTCTTTTCCCTGCTCCTCCATACACCTTTTCCTGACCCATCTCTGTTTGACCACGACTGCTGCTCGCCTTTTCTCCTGTTACTGGAGACCAGTTGGTGAGCAGCACAGCCCCCTTCCCTCAAGCCAGTGGGCAGACTTGCAACTGGGATTAACCACAGAGTGGCACAACTCCTGTGTCAGCATGTGCAGACAGAAACTCCTTAAAGCAACACTCTTGAATCTAAGGTGTCTCCAAAGGGCACGAACAACCTCATCAGAAGGGCAAACTCAGTAGTATTTTTTTCAAGACAGAAAAAAGCATCCCTCTGGTATGATGGTGACACTTTGCTAAATGTCAGACCTCCAAAACTTCATTCCAAAGAATTTCATTCCACTAGCAGCACTAAAATGTTTCAGGGAATAACTGCTGGATTTATATATTTTAAATAAGGTATTTAAAGCAATACATTTCCCACAAATCTTGTCTTTGGAAACAACTGACTCTTTTGACTATAAGAAAAAAGAATCAAAGACTGACTCTTACCATGAAATATTTCAGCCAAAACAACTAAAGCTTAGAGAAGCTATAAGGAAAACAATTCCTTATAGTAGACAGTGACAGGTACACTTCAGTCTGAGTATTGCTACTGACTTTCTGGTAATTAATAAATCTACCAAAAGAAGTGTTCCAGCTAAGCAAATATTTGCAATTGTGCTGGTGTAAACAAAATCTTTTATCAATTAGAAGTTAGTCCACATGTTGTCACCAGCTCTTCATGCTGCCTAAAAGTGTCTAAGAATCATTTTTCTGCCAGTTTTGCCAGCTCCAAATTTTGGGCCTGCCATTCCAGTCTGTGGAAAACTGAACCTGATTTCACCATCCTTTACATTGCAAAGAGCACAAAAACAAGAACTGATCCAGAATCCCTCTGGGTAACAGGAGAAAAACAGGAGAAAATCTCCTGGCAGTGCTACCAAGATCACCCTTGCTTACCATGGCATCTCCTTCCCCTGTCAACAATTTTCAGTTTGCTGGGAAGTTTCCAGTTTGTAGCCACACGGCTATGCAGCTTCCCCTCCACTTTGTATCTACCCTGGAGCAGTGCCTGACAGGCACCTTACAGCCGCCTTCCACACACATCCGAGAAAGACAAACTGAAACAGGGATCACATGGTCGCCACCTCTAGTTTTTCTATACTAAGTTTTAAAACCCATCCACAGGGATCCAGATACAGTAGAACTAGAAATATTAAGCAGAAGTGATGTACACAATTATACATTATGTACTTGGGGGGAAAAACATCCCCAAAACACTGGACTTTTTCAAAGCCAGCAACAGAGTTCAGACAGGTGCTTCCCATCTAAACTTTGGTAGAGATTATGGTTCTGCTGCTAGTGTTGAAAATCTAAAGTGAAAGGACCAAGAAGCTGAGAACCACTTCTAAAATAGGCAATTTCTTACATGGGGGAACTATCGGTGAAAGAAAACACTGTTTAGTCATACTACAGTGACAATATTATCTCTGGCTCAAGATTATATGAAAACTATTGACTACATCTTTGAAAGTAAGCAGCAATTGCAGAGGTTTCTGCTTTGTCACATTGCATCAGAGATACCTTAAGGGTGAGTCCTTTGGTCTTTCTCATAACCATTTGCCATGAAAGGTCCCTTAGCTGGAGCTTCAGGCATCCAAAATAATGTATTTACTTTTGGAAAGTGGATCTAAGTTTATTAAGAGTGCAGGGTGCCACAAAGGAAAAACAAACAAACAAACAAACAAAAACAAAACAAAACAAAACAAACCCCACTACCATATAGATAATAGAGAAAGAGGAAGAAACAGAAGGGAGGAGCAAAAGAAAAGAAGCAAAAGGACTTCTGTAATTTCAGCATGTCAGAACAATTCATTAAGCTTAAAGGAGCCACTACAAGTTGTCTGTGGTGATGGTGACAGTACATCATCAAGCAGAGAAATGCAGAGGGCTCTTACTGCAGCATGTGTGTCTGGCTGGCGTCCTTTTGTTTGTCAGGTACCTCGTAGTGTGGGGAAATCTTGCCGAGGCCACTGTCGCTCAGCATCCTCTTTCGAACTGCAGGGTTCCACCGATCTGATATTCTAGGGAGGAAAGAAGGAATAGAAAGGCATTCACCCCTCAGAAATTACCTTGTATGCTCCATTTGAAGCTGTCTTATGCTTACAGGTTTCCGGCACTTTTCAGCCTGTAGCAAGCTAAAATAGCTCAATTCACTATGAGTACAAGACTGTTCCTGAATAGGAGCATTCCTGGTCTGCCCATAGGATGAGAAGAAACAGAGACACTTCACCATTATTCTTACGCACAAAGGGCTTCAGGGCCTTACACAGTGGTGTCAGAGCCCTGACCACACAGAGATGGGGTTTGTAACTTGATTGATACAGATTCGTGACGGGTCAGGGGCCATGTCAGGGGCCATGAGGATGCTGGAAGGTGCCAAAGCCCATTAGTCCCACTATGTGCTCCAGTATTCCTAATGGAATAGATGTTATTCCACTGTCCTCGTGTCATTACCATGGCTGTATCTGATCCTGTCCCCAGCTCCCGACGTAAGATCTGCTCTCCCACATCTCCCAGTCCTTCAGAAAAGGGGACCAACAAATAGATGCCCAACTCTAACATGGCTGCTGAAAGCCAGATCCCAGCACCACTTACCCAGAGGCCTGCTCCACTACCAGATCAGGCATTCCCGGTGGTGTCCCCACCTGCTGTGACATTACCAGCTCTGGGTCCAGAATAAAAATCTCGTCCTGCGAAATTTCTGTCACAAAGTGCAAATGTTCCTGTTGGAGCAATACAAGGAACATATAATGAACATGCAGCATCACTGTTCTCTCAGAGCACCCAGCTAGCTGTAAGAAAGTTGGCTGCACATCAGGGTCTCTGAAGAGCATTCCTGGGACTCTGACTGTGTATTTAAGTGCACACGCATACACACACTAAAACCAATGCCACTGAAGCCGTCAATAAATACTTCATCGTTTTCTGGCAAAACAAGATTCTCAACCAGCAAGCTTCACACTCACAGCAACACTGAAAAGGTTGCTACGCAGTGACTCTGTCATTCAGCTAAAAACTAAAGATCTACCCAAAGTGTTGAGATATGCATTTCAAACTGAGGACCAACACCAAAGGTCTGCCCTCCGATGATGGCTGACAGAAATTTTCATTGTTTGGGGGTACTCTCCCAGACCCCCATTGCTTGTACAGTCTGGTTTCACATCTGTGTTACCAAAGCTCTCCTTCTTAGTCCCTCTTTTCTGCCATTGACACTGAAGGCCCATTGTCCTTCAAAAACCACCAAGCGTGAGCAGGCCTGTCTACACAGGTTAATGGGCAGGAAACTTCCCACTGTTTGTGAGCTGGCACCGTCACACAGTGTTGATTTTTTCCCCATAAAAACACAGAGTGAATGAGTAGGAGGGAAAGATGACCATTTGTACAGAGTCAAACATTAAAGAAATGCAGAAAAGGCCAGAGTCACATTGCCTAGTTTAACCTATAGCAGCATCTTCTTCACCCTTGCTTTCCAAATGTTCTGTTTGAACTAAACCACCAGCTGCTTTTGCTGGGAAACAGTCACATGTTCATGTGTTCAGAAACAGCCAACACAGTTCTCAGGGGGACCAGATACAAACGACCACTGTGTGAAATCAACAGTTTGCACTTAATGCTGAGCCATTAATTGGCCTGTTGTGGTTATAAATCAGAAACACCAAAAGCTCTCGAAAATTTTCAAAGTGTCTTTTGAAAAATATATTCAGTTTGGTAAATCTATACAACAGGTTTGAAACCAACAGAGCTACATCCTGGTTTAGAGTTCCTTGGGAATATTTGATACAGGTCTGTTCATAATTCTCAGCTTGTAAATCACCTTAATTTCTATAGCTATTCCATGCCACACACATAGGATCAAGATTTCTGGTGACTAAAAACATCACTGAAAAGATGAATACTCTGGTGCCACACAGATGCCCTTAGTAAGACTTGATAAGGATGACAAATTTAGAAAATTCTGATCTGTACATCAGATTGGTAGTAAACAGAAGGGTAGATGGCCAACAGATATAAAACTTCAGTGAAATGATGTGAATTATGTTAACTAAAAAATGGCCCAGAATTTCTTCTCTACTTTTCATTAGACATCAGTAGCATTTTAGAACACACAGAAGGAACTGCAGGTAATTCATTTTAAGCTGCATTTGACAGAGCTTTAAAAAAAAAAAAAAAAACTATAGAAATGGTAACCAAATAAAGATTTACCTGAGATCTGTCAATGCGGTAAAAACGATCAGCAGAAGTTGCTGCAAGACAGAGAAACAACAGAGCTGCAGTGAAGAAAACGGTCTTAAGCAGAACTGTATGGGCAGGACGGGCTGAGCTAATGTCACTACCACTCTGTGTCAGTGAAGTCACAGTGGTTTCACAAGAACATAATCTGATTCATTCATTATGTCCATATTCCTATCCTATTAAATGGTGAATTTAAAGGTGAAGCTTAATAAAACAATATTCACTGAAATTATTAACTTGAAATAAATATTTTAAAATGCATAAAATGGATTCCAGGCTTATAAGAAGAATTGATCACATGAAAACATATGACAGAAAAAGCTGCATTGTTCCAATGAGAGTATAGCAAGCATATAATGAAATCGATGGGTCTAATAGGATTAATTCAAATTTTGAATCTAAAGAACAATAGCATGCTTGGGAGCTCTTTGTAAATCAAATGCATGGCCACAGATATTCACCCTGAATTACCAATATGCTCAAAGAAAATTTATGCTACTCATGAAAAACACATGAAAACAGGGGAGATTCACTAAATAAAGAACCTCATGTGAATCTTGTAACAGCTAAGCAATTTATATTACTAACCCCAGAAGTATTTAATCACCTATAATGTGCTCCATCAGATGCATTTTGTTTCTGCTTCGCATTTAGTTTGCCCAGTGAAACCAGATTCGTTCATTCTGGAGTTTTGACACAAGAGCAGAGTGTTGTAGCACTGTAGGTTTTGACACTGAAAGTGAATATCAAATCCCTAAAGACAAAAACTGAATGCATCTACCCACTCCGCTTTCTCCAGAAAACAAAGAGATTCTCAATACGATTTGGGTTTCTTTGTTTTGTTTTGCTGGGGTTTTTTTTGTTTCGTTTTGGTTTTTTTAATCAATTCCCTCATGAGAGAAAAAGAAGACTGATTAGAAATTGCCATGGAGAAATTGTTTCTGTTTAGAGCAATACAAATTTCAGTCTCTCCATGCTGAAGCTTTTGCAAAAGCAGATGCCATCTATTTTAGCTGCTAATTCCAATGCTCTGGAGCCTGATCTAAAGCCCAGATAAGGCAGCTGCTTCGACAAAGTCTGGGTCAAATACAAGTGCAGCTCTCCAGGGTGTTACATGAAGTGCAGTCTATCAGGGAAAGGGAGGTACATTTCCATCACCTAAACACTATAGTACTTCTCTCTAAGAGAGAAGCCAGAGTGAAGAACACAGTAGTACCAGCAGCAGTGCATTGCCACCAGCAGCTGAGCCCAAGCACTGCCATGCAGTGAGTGCTGCTCATCACAGCAGACTCTAATAAACCAAACCTTTAACCACCCTTAGGAGAACATGTCTCCTCAGGGTGACAGAGCTCCAGCAGCCATTTTGGTTGCTAGAAAAAGGGCCTGTCCCATTTTTCAGAGGGGAAAGGTGGACACTCATCTCCTTTATTATCTGCTCAGTGTAACAAGAAGGAATGGTTACCCCTCCCTAGTAACGCTCTCAGATGCAATATCCTTCACATGCACAGCAGAAACAGGCAGCATGCTAGGCACAAGAGGAGGGAGATCCACTTACCATCTAGGAAGCACCATCTAGGAGAGAGCCTCTGAACAGAAAGTACTCTGGGGAAAGAGCTTTCCTGGTCCTGGATAGGGCAAGGAAATGACATTTTAAAATAGCAAACTGGTTTGTTTTTTATTTTTCTCTAAATAGAACTATTTTTATTTTGCTCTACTGGCATTGCACAATAGGCAAAACCTACACAGGCCAAACCCACTGGATTTGATCCTCGCTGACATCAGGGTTTGACTGTAACACAGAAAAGAGCAAACTGACACAGCTTCAGCCACAGCTGTCCTCTTCCCTTCAGCTCAACAGCACCAAAAAGCTTTGCATCAGAAACATCTTTGTCAGCCTCCCTTATTTGTGGGGACACAAGAATAGGGAGAGGGGAAAGATATCAAAGATAGACATCAATATCAAACAACGCTCATGAACTCTAATAATGAAGTTTGCTTTTTGTGTGCCTGTCATCTTCATTCTACCTCAGTATTTTTACACTCTTTCCCACCTGTACTGATCAGCCAAAGCAATTGCCTGCTTTGCCTGTCCCTGCCATGTCCCAAATGTACATCAGGGTAAAAAATAAAAAATGTTATTCTCTTCACCCAGAATACAGAGAGCACAGATCTGGGGACCACCGCTGGCCAAGCAGACAGACATCCTACATCAACATCTTCCCATTCTGGCTAAAAAGTCAGTCTCTTTAGGAGCAAATGGACTTTCTTTCAGGAACTGAACCAAATGACCAGGGAGGAAAGAAGGCCTGCTTCCTGACCTACACTCACCAAGGAGTCAAAGCTGCCCCTTGCTTTTTCAGCTCTCACTGAGCTGGAGAGGCAAAACACATCTCAGAAAGCAAAAGGTGGTCATGGCTTTGCTCTGTGCTGCCAGTGGATGGCCAGCCAACTTCCTAAAGCCACTGGGATGCAACATTTAAACACAAATAGATTTGCACAGGGCAAAACACAACAGCAGTGATCTTGGGCACACACCTGGAATTTGTATAGAGCCAGATTCTATCCTTATTTGCATTATAAGCAGTAAAATCAGCACATCTGCAAATGATGTAAATTCAGGCACATACTGGCTCTGAGATCAAACTTTATTCCTCCTTCAGAAAACAGGCTACAGAGCGATACACCAAATCACAATTCAAGAAAAGAAAAAGTAGAAGCAATGGGGAGGAAAGGCACCTTTGAGAAAAGTATTGCTGTACACAGAAAGCACAGAAGGGGAACAACGTGTATGTACACATACTCGTAACACGGGAATAGATTGGCAAAAAGAGACCAGAACACAATGATATCTCACTGGGACTTCTCATATTATCACACAGGAGCAGGATGCATGACAAACAATTTTCATATTGGGAATTATACGGCTGTATCAGGTCAGTAGTTGTTTGAAGGTCCAGCACGAGAAAGTACAGTCTGACTTAAAGAGCAAGTTCCAAAAAGAGATTTCAAGCAGCTATGGGTTTTCAGCCAGAAGTGACAACAGGGCTATGAGCACTTAACCCCTAGCATAACACAGAAATCCACCACTCCAGTCTGCGCTGCAGCAGACCTTTCAGAAAGGTATCCAGCCTGAGACACTCCAAGTGACACAAAACCCACCATTCCCTCAGGCAGCTGGCACCATGTGCATGGTTTGAAAGAGGAAAGAGAGGCTGCTTTGTATACAAGATGAAAAGTGCAGAAACACCAGCACAAAATGGAAGTTTACAGTATATCAAACACGTCAAACGCATCTCAACGTTCATACAGTTTCTCAAAGGTTCATAGTTTTCTCTATATTTTTATCTGTGTTTACTGCCTAGTGTTTGTATCATTAAGAAAAGGTAGAAGTAACAGATATTTCTCAGCAATTTATCTTGCTGTTTCGCAAATCTGGCACATTTCTGAAATTTCTTATCTGAGTAGCCACGTGTGAGAAAAAGTTAAGAAAAAATAAAGAATATATGGACAGAAAAGTGAGAGTTTCATCAGTTCAATTCCCCAGACTGCCCAGCCATGTGTCAGGAAGATAACAAGGAAGAAGCAGTGTCCTTTCTTCAACCTAGGGAAAATCTCAAAGAATGCTGAAGGAAGTTGTCATTTCAGTTTGACTGGGTAAAACAATTTCCAAGTTGATTAGAGAGCAAATTTTGCCCTCATAGATTAAGAGGCAGACATTGTTCTTCAGTTTACGTAAAGGTATCTGACACTTCTCCAGCCACTTTAGAAAAAATGAGGTCACACTGATGTTGTATAGATACACCCAACTTCTTGGCTGCCCCAGTCTCCTGGTCAACAGGGTGCCTGCATGCACTATGTGATGTTTTCAAGCATCTCTGATGATGATTAGCATTTTGCATTTTGATAGACACTCATTTCTGAGCCAAGTGAATGTATATCAGTGCCTGGCATGATGCTGCTACAAAATGCTATTAATTTAATTTGGCACCATGACAGCTCTTGCAAGATTCATCTTATTAGCTTCTACCTCTCAGATTGACTGGGGCCGTCTATTATTGCCTTTCTTTTCTGGTTATCCACAAGAGAAAAACAAAGACTGCTCCAGAAAACTCATATGTTGACTCCTCAGTGCCCTAGAGTTTGGCTGCAGCTCTGGCAACAGATCTTGTCTGAAATGTCACTGCAGATTTTGCTTGTCACAGCAAATGTCACTGCACACTTTGCTTGATTAATAAAAAATATATATATATATACACATATGTCTTCTGATGCACAATACCTGCATCTACAGCCACCTTGATGAAAATAAAACAGCCTCAATTCTCTCCCATATTCAGACTCAAGGATTTTGCTTGGCCCCATAAACCTTGTTCTCATGTACAGGTTTTTGTCTCTAACCTCTGTGCATAACAGTAGAGATGAAGACAATATTCCATAAAGTGAACTGTTTCTGCATATGGGGACAAAATTACGTATCTCAGTGGTTTAAGTATCAGATTTAAAATACACCTATGCCTTTCTATAAAATGGGCTTGTGGAGTTTGCAGATGCTTAGGTTTGCTTGCTTGTATCACAACTGAGGTGCGTCTGGGAGAGCCAAGGGTTTTCTGAAATCTGCAAGGTTTGCTAATGTTTATGTATTTATATGCAGAAAGCTTTATGCATTTAGATATTTAGTCCATTATTTGCAAAACGGGTAAGGACTAGGACACAAAGGGCAAAAGGAAGATAATGGTGTGTACTAAAAAAGTAGATGGTATGAAGAGGAGACATGGGTAAAAATTCATAGACCCAGCAGAGTACATAATGCTGGGAAAATGAAAATAGGGATGATGCTGGTAAATGCAAATTCAAATCACATATTGTGGTATGTTCTTTCCAAGACCTCATTACACTTCAACTACAGAACTAGCTTGGGAATTCTCAGGCCCACGAGAATGTTATTTTATAAGCATTAAACTCATTAGAGAAACAAAACTGAATGAAAAACAACTACAGCATAATTTTTCTCATTTGCACCTGGCTTGCTGATGTTTCTGCTCACTCCCTATGTTTTGAACTGCAGAGGAATCATGCAAGAGAACAGCATTTATGAGACCTAAGAGTACCCATGACACCTTATTAAGAAGACAATTCCATCACCTCAAATACCTTATTCATGCCCTTTATCTCCTGCTTTTCTCTCTTTCTGTAATATGTAGAGGGATACCAAAAATATTAAACAAATCTCAAATTAACCTAACAAGGCAGTTTATAGAAATGACCCGCTGAGAATAAACCAACGGCTGAAGAATCCAGGATAAACAAGTACTGAAGACAAAACACAGAGGGGAGTGCATTCAAAATGTAGTATCATGAAAAATTGATAGCGATTTCACACTGATGTGCACTAGAGGAGATGGCTAGGCAATTAATTTATATACTGCTATAAGTGCAGAGGTTAGAGCCAAATACGGGGTTGATTTCTGACATTTCATATTCTCTGTTGGCCCTCCTCATACATGCAGTTTTAATTCTTCATTTTACCTCAGGCATTTTCCTACACATAGAGCAGTCAGCAGCCACTTAGGTTAATTTATAATGAGTGGAACATTGTCTTTTTAGCCAATTTGCAAGACACTAGCACTGCTCTAAAACTCAGTTCCAAGGCAATGATTGAGAGAAATGTCAAAAATATAACGTTAAAATTGGACAGGGAAATGCAGAAACAAACCATGAACTGGCTTGAAGAAGGGAACTCCAGGAAAACATGCCGAATTGCATTTTGTCATAATGTATTCTTGCATTCAGTGTGTTTACAGGCATTCTTGCCAAACTGGAATTCTGTATTACCCAGGTAATCATTAAGCTCCGAGAAATTATCTACAATTTGACTACAATGGGTTTGCTGTGTGCTTTCTCAGTGAACTAATTCCTGCTGATCCCAACAAGACTTACATTGTTAAATCTAAGAAAAGGTTATCAACACCACGCACACTTGTCTTGTGATCTTAGGGGCTGTGTCAACTGGCCATTGGTTGTGCGAAGTCTCTGTGCTGATGTTAGATTAGCTCAGGAGTCAGTAGAGTTAGTCTGAGTTATTTACTCCCAATTTAACCACTGAGCAGTGCAATATTTTACTGAGAGAAATATGCGTTCTTGAACAACACTTCCAACTGTAAAACCAAGTTCTGTATTGCATAAATTGTACGTTAAAGTTGTAAAATACACAAAGAAACCAATTTTAAAATCTAGCCACCTAAAACTAGAACCTCTTTGTCACATGCAAAAGACAGATTTGTGCCCAGGATGAATTAAAAAACTACACTGAAAATTACATTAAATTAAAGGTAGGTGACTGTGGTGCACAGAATTATTAAGAGGTTAGGCCTGCTAGCACACCTTTTTTCTCAGTGACAGACTTTATTACTACAGCTATGAAATATAACACGTTATTGTTCAGTTTCTCAGACAGAGAAACAATTTTACTTTTGTCCTTTGTCCTAAAGGACACATTCTCTCATTCACTTCAAGACACTGCTATTGCTATACCACTCATGTCATCATTGTGTGCTAATTTTAAAGATGATTCCATAAGGTGTGCAAGGAAAAGGATTGTCCCAGGGAAAGCACAATGAACCTCCAACATTTGAGGGCAAATGATAATCAGAAATTCATCTAACATACAGGTATCTAACAAAAAGAAAACCTGGGTTCAAATGCAGAGACTGCAGTCCACATTTTTAAGCTTGTCTTTGTTCTGATACTAAAAGGAAAGCTTATCTTACCTGGTAATGAACCCTCTGTGTGGTAGAAGTTACCGACTGTAGATCCTAGTGGGAGGATGAAAGACACACTGATGATGAAGAAAATTAAAGCAACAAGAGCTGTTTGGGGTTCTACTATCTGGAGTGGTTGGGCAAACACAAATAATTTTGCAAGTATTTCTCACTACTTTTAAGTTTATGAAACAAACACCACAGAATAGTCATGGCAAGCTCACTTGAAGTTTAGATTTGCATGCATTCTGTCAAAAAACAGTTTTAAAAAATATAGAGATTATCATATTTACCATATCACAGACCTATTTGTTCCACGACAACTACCTAAATTTAGAATATCAACAACAAAATAGAAGAAAATACGCCCAAGTATTTTTTTTTTCAAATATTTCTGAGTAATTAATACACTAAAGACAACCACTAGCAGTTTTCCCTTTTTTAAGACAACCTCATGTCAGCAAGGTCATATCAGAATGACCATGGTATTTAGCAGGGTTCAGAAACCTAATTTATTTTAATAGAGATTTTGTAAAATGTTTTTAGCTCATGACGTAGTCTACCAAAAATCCTGGCCTACGGACCATAGCTCCCCAGCTGGCATGCAGGTTGACGGGGTCTGAGCCAAATCAAGCAGCCAAAAATCAGTAGTACAAACCCAGCAACAGGTTGTAGAAATACAGCTCCTCCACAACCACTGTGGGTAATTTAACCAGAACGTCTAGTTGTGCTTCCTCCAGGGCCGTACAACTACTTGTCACCTAATACTGGCCATATTAAGTTGCTTGAGCTCAGTATATTGCGTTTATAACCTGCTGAGAATATCATCATTTAATTGTAATTTTCCATCACCTGATACTTCAAATATGCATCACCTTACACAATATGGTTTTATGTCTGATAATAATAGCGACAACTCAGGTCAGAATGCATTTGCTGAAGGGAATTCTGGCTGAAAAGCAAAAAACAGTGAAAGCCTGTAATGAGATGCCGAGGCCTATATTCAGGCTGCGAGTGCAGAGTTTCGAAACCACAGTAAGTCAGTGGCTTCCAAGGAGTTCAATGGGAGGATGAGGTTCATGGCTCTTGGGTAATGCAGACCGCCAATTTAGAAACCCACATAGTGTCCTCACACTTGTAAACATTGAAAGATATCAGTCAGAGACAGCACATGAATGAAAATCCATTAGTTCTATCACTAAAGGCATACACACTTAAAATTATTCAGGTAATGGGTCATTTGGAGTCTCCTTTCCCAGACTGTATTGTAGAACACACTCTTGTGAGGCAAGGTGTTCAAGACAATAAGAGTAACATTGTTAACTGCATGAGCATACACTTCTGTGTATTTGGAAATATGTAGTCGATACTTGTACTGTTTATTGGTGTCTCCATGACAGTATTAGAGAAAGTCTTTGCACAGTTAGACCCACTCACATACCGCTAAGTTTTTCCTTACATAACACACTTTCTGATCAATAATTTGTGCAATTTCAGGAAGATGTGTGGAAAGTCATGGTATTCCATTCCAATTCAAGGAGAAGTAAACACATCCATCCATATCAATTCTGTTATCATTTAAAAGGAGCCAGTATGACTTTTCATTTCCTATTTAGAAAATATTTTTCAGTGCTACTCCTGGTTTTATTATTATATCATAGCTCTAAAGTT
Source organism: Pampusana beccarii (assembly GCA_013399365.1). Lineage (NCBI taxonomy): Eukaryota > Metazoa > Chordata > Aves > Columbiformes > Columbidae > Pampusana > Pampusana beccarii. The sequence continues at coordinate 14,260 of VWYH01008155.1, read as the reverse complement.
TTGTTTTCATTGTTAGGCACATTACAATACTGTTAAAATACTGTTGTTGCAACTATTAGATATCTGCATTCAGAACTGAAAGAAGCATAACATAGATTAATTAGTGATACCTGAATTCACAAAAAAACTCACCTCTTGTAGACGGTCAATGTACATACGACAGGTCTCCAAGTCACAATCTCCTCTTACAACTATAATTCCTAGAGGAATGGCTGAAAAATCAAAAACAAAGAAAAGCCTCTTTAACTGAAGTCTCTTGAATGTTTAGAGATCTGCAGTATGCTTCGGGTTTGGTTTTTAATGTCCTTCCAAAACCTTTCTACTACTTAAATCTTACTAGTCATTTAGAACCAGGAATAGATTATTCATCATTAGTTTCACCCATTTATAATTATAAAAGATTTTGATTTTCAACTGTCTTTCATACCAAAGAAGCCAAAACAGATTCAGTTAAATTGTCTACTTCGTTGTCTTATGTCAACATCAATTATTAACTACAAAGAAAGGAAAATTCCCCAGAATAAGAGTTTAGGGAAGTGCTCTTACACATTGAAATAAGAGTGATCTTTCACTTTCAGAACTCTTAGAAGCCTACGAAGATGACTTAAAGTAATGAAAGCCACAGTCGGATTTCAGAGAAAACAGTCCAGCACAACGTTATTTAGATGTAAGGCTGCTTTCCAACCAAAACAGACATTATTCCACCTAGACACAAAATTGACATAATATCTCCATATTTTCTCAGAAAAAAAGAGAATGTGTAAAAAATACATCTCCCCAGCTGAGGGTAGCATTTAAAATAACAGGGGATTTAGGTTTCCACAAACATTCTGTTCTTACAGCCAAGAAAAAATCCCCGAACAAACCAACAAAAAGAACAAAAGATAACAACAGTATAAGTGAGTCCACAAGTAAAGTACCAAGAGAGCTACCTACTCACATATCATTAAATAAAACAGGAAACAAGTGAAAACTCTCGAGTATCTGATTTTCTAAAACTGAGTCACTGAATGAAGTTCTTTTTTTTCTCCCTAGAGGTTCTTTAACCAAAAAATGGCCCCAAAAAGTAGGGAAGAAGTAGGAAAGAGAGTTAAATCCTCAAATGAAGCATTCCAGAAGGAGAGAAGAACATCAACTCATAAACAATTTTAGTAACTGGATAACAAGAAGCAACATAAAGTCACTAACACTTCTGAGATTAAGAGGGCGAGATATTTATCTACCACAAAGTTCTTCATTCTGATACAGGAACAAAACAGTGCTAAAAGATAATGGGGAACATGATGTATATTATTGTGGGCAACCAAGGCTGGAAGCACACAGACAAGCTCAGTGGTCTCAAGCAGGAGAGTAGGAGAGCACCTGCAGCGGTCAAGGTCATTACAGGCCTCAGAGGCCATTGCAGGGCTCTGGAGATGCTCAGCAATGCTGCCAGCATCATGTTTGGAAAGCGATTTGAACAGCAAAACAACTATGAACCTGGGAAAAAGCAAAGCAGAGAAAAAATACTGGAAGGAGTAACAAGAAAATAAAGAAGTGATAGACAGGCAAAGGAAAAAAGGAAGAGCTTGTGCTTCTTCTGAAACAATACTGACATCTAACAGCGATGTCAATCCACCTGCTCATTTTCAGAAAGGCCAGAAGGGAACAGTGCTCATTGCAAACTCTCACGTTTTTTCATTACAGAACAGAGAGTCAGAGACAAGAGAGTGGAATAAGGGTCAATCATGAGGTTCGCTTTACACGCTCCAACACTCTGGGTTACAGATTGATTCTCTTTGCTTAGTGTTTATTATTGCTTAACCTGTTCTGACAGGAGACCCTTAAGCTCTTTGTAGAGAGTACTTAATGGCTATCTAGTTTCAATTCAGCAGATCCCTCTGCAGCCCTTACTAAAAGAAGCATTTGTTAAATTCAGTTACAGCACTAAAAAGTGAATTGCAGCAGACACGAGTACACCTCCAACAGCTACAGAGCACTAGGGAGCTACACCACTGGCTTATAAACTGTCACCATAGATTTTATATCTTTCTTCTTGAATTCATTCCCTCATAGATGAGTATGTGCACTTAATGGGGACCAGTGCTTTGAGCTGCTGAAACAATGCAGCTAATATAGAATTGAAATCCTTAACCATCAGCATTCCTGACGGCCCAAAGGGGAAGGACCTTAGAAACATTTGGAATCCTGAAAAAATCCGTGAAAATGTCTGAAAAGGAAACATTAATATGCAACAGATAGCTTAGCAGTGGCATTTATGTGCTTCATCTACACGAGTGAAGAAGAGAGTCATGATTAACAGGTTTAATTAAGTTATGCCACATCTATTCTTTGTGATCATAAAACAGTTCTGGAATTCTGGGCTAGGTGACTTTGTTCTTAAAAAGACGTGTGGTTTTGCTGCTTGGGAATCCCAAATTAGCATGACCTATGTTTTTTTGTGTCAATGGCTAGCTAAAGGATAAGGTGCATCTCAAGTATTTCCCTTCCATATGGTTCTTGCTCATTTGAAAAACCTTTTAAGTCATTACTGAGTAACACTACAGTCTATGCTAAAACGTTACTTGCCAAAGATATTTTTTTGCTCGAGTTTTTTTGGTTGGTTGGTTTGGTTTATTTGCAAGACCCATCTATCTTTCAGCAATGAAAATGCCTTCATTTTTATCATAAACCACAGTAAGTATACACAATGCATCACACAGAGAGGATTTTCAAAGTGCTTCACAATAGCTGCTGTTTGTAAATATAATAATAATAATGCTCAGAGATTGATACTGGAATTGAAACTACAGGATTGTTGCTCATTCTAAATATGAGGCAATGCTGAGCAACAGGGTCAAAATGGGGTTAGTTGCAATGAATCAAAGGCATAAACTTAGCGTGAATGGCATTCATTGTCATTGTGGACACTTTCATTCAGGAATAGAGGGGCTTCTACCTCTTCTGAATAGTCCTGTGTGGATGAGGATGTGGACAGTACTGAACAGTGCTGTGGGACACGGTGATTACTAGATGTGCCATGTGAGAGATGGCAAGACAAAGCCTTACATGAAGAGCACAGGTACTGCAGTGCAACTTTTCCCGTACACCCATACACTTTCTGCTTCTATGAATATAGAGATTTATCCACACATGGGAATATCCCAAAAATAAGGGATAGTCCCAGATCATGAGTCAAGCCACAGCATTCAAATGCCAGAAATTTTTCTCCTGAGATGCCTGCTCTTCTGGACCCTTTCATCCAGCCTCCAGTCTCTTTGTGTTCCCTGAATGGTGAAAAGGGCTTTGTCCAGGGAGAATTGGATACAGACTCTAATGTTTGAGTGATGAGCGGTAGTGCAAGAACCCCAGGAGATGAGACAGGCAGACAGTTGCTTCATATTCTGGACCAGTACTGCAGAAAGTTTTTTATTCCTAGCAACACTAAAATTGAGTATCAGCAAGAGAAGGGTAAGGTAGGTGCAGCAGTATGGTTAGAGTGCTGCTCTAATTAACTGCAAGATTAGTAGTGATTTAGTAGTGATTTCCTAAGCCCTCATGAAATTAGCTAGAGAATTTATAAACAAAGAAGAAATCTTCCACCTATTAACTGCCCATAATGCTGAATTTCTAAAGATAGTGAACTCTTTAATGCTTCTGAGAACATGAATGCAAGAAGCCTAAATATACTGCATTTAACACTGTAAAAAAAAAAATCAATTAACTTCTCCATTTATTTTTATGAAAGAATTCAATTTCTGATCTAAACACCATGATTAACCCACTCAAATCCCAAACAAAACAGCCTCGAGGCAGATCATTAAGGTAGATTTGAATGCCAGGAAAACTCATTCCAAGTTTGACATACCTCAGGGGACTGGGAAAATTAGACATTGGGCTTTAAATGTTTAATGTAGCAAATAAAGGATTCTCGCTACTGAAGATGTTATGAGAATGTCGTTTTCCTGAGGGGTTTCCACTGTTATTAGAAATGTGAAGGACCAAGTGAATTCTTGGGACAGAATTCTAAAATATTCAGACATTTATATCAAGAGGTTCGGCTTTGCCACTATGGTTTTAATACAACCGCGTTTGGAAAAATGTTTTCCTTACCACACAAATCTAAGCCATGTGTCTCTTCAGATCACTTTTGTTTATTATGCTGACAAAAACTAAGCCTCCTTAGGTTCATTTGTTGCTAGCTTTCTTGGCATCAGTGGTTCAATTTAAAATCCTCACAGGTAGGGAAGTAAAACACAATGGAGGTTATCAAACTAAACCAAACCATGTTTGAGAAGATGGTCGTCCCCTCCAGGCTCTCAGTGACTTTTCTCCAATACCCTGCCACAAAAAGCAAGAACCTAGTCAAGTCAAACAAAAAGAGAACTAGTCCTTAACACCGTGCAAAAGAGAACAGGTTATAGAAAGAAAACTATGAACTACAAAAACTATTAATTGAAACAGGCAGGGAATGGATATCAGGACTGAGAACTGAAAGAGGTCTGGCTGAAAAATGAGTAAGGGTTTAGGATTAAGAAAAAGGATAGGAACCTGAGCTACGAGATCTGCAGAAACAGATTAAGACAGAAAGGAAGGACATGGGTGGAATGGCATAGCCAAAAGGGACAAAAAGGACTGAAAAGGTAAGAGGAAATCATATCAGAAAAGCTATAAGAAAGGAAATGGGAGAAGTAGAATACGCACAGAAAAATATCACAGAAAAGCCTCTACCAGAAAGACAAACTATAGCATGATTTACTGGAAAGTTGAAATGGAGTTTAATATTCTTGTGTTTCCCCTCTCCTCCAGGGTAAATATATATTTATATCTATTTGGAATACTGTCCATCTCTTCTAGTTTAAAGGAGATGGCAAATTTAGAGGTGACAGTTTCCCAACTAGTTCAAAAGGAAGAGAACTCTATTGAATATAAATATGCCCCATGCGGAGTCAAGACAGGGTAGATTTAGATTAGATATAATGAAGAAACAATGGTGATGAGACACGGGAACAGGTTTCCCAGAGAAGTTGTGCTTGAACCGTCCCTGTAAATGTTAAAGGTCGGAGGCTTTGAGCAACCTAATCTAGTGGAAGGTGTCCCTGTCCGTGACAGGGAACATGATGATCTTTAAAGGTCCCTTCCAACCCAAACCTGTGATTCTATAATTCAGTGACATGAGATGATATTCTTTTGGTTTGAATTTACTCTCTCCTCCCAATCGAGGCAATGGCACGTGTTAAATAAAAGTTGCTGTGACTACAAAATCAAGAGATCAAAGTAATATAAAGCAAATAATTGAAGCTATTTCAGCATCGACATGTATATTCATCGTGTTACCCCCTTTACTTGTCTGATCACATCCTACTTTTTCTTCTGTTTACTCCTGCACCTTTCCAATCTTGCAATGCACTCATACATGTGTGTGTATGTACACACATGCATGGGTATGTGTGTCAGTCAAGGTGAGAAATGTAATTTGCTGTTCTGTCTGGACAAAGCCCACAAGGTCTCATCCATTAAAAGGCAAAAAGATATTTCCTTTGATACAAGCAATGCCCTTGGCAACTTCCTCTTTGTTTGTGGTGGGTTTTTTTGGTTTGGTTTGGTTTTTTGGTGGCGGGGTCTGGGGAGGGGGCATTTCTGTTTCAGTTACAAACATTTATAGGTGTTTTGCATCTGTATAAAACAGCATGAGAATCTGAGAGCTCACTGGCAGTAGAGTTACCAATATTTAACTCACTGCTGACTTCTATCCCTCTTGTTTTCATCTCGCTGAGTGACTTTAAGCAACCCATCCAACATTCTCAGTTCCAGATCTTATAAATCACTGTGACAGAGAAATGCATGAATTATGAAATGTCTACACAACACATGTTGAAAAAAAAAAATTTGTTAGAACAAGGTGGTGACTTCTAAACAGAGAGAAATTTAGTAGACAGTCTGTAGGTAATGCTGCCTTTTACAGAGCTTCTACAGATAAGCCACCATGAGAGAGACCTCCTTAGCCACCATTAAGAGACCTTCTGACAAATAAGTGAACATAGGTGCTTCCTTTACAGGATGGAAGAGGAGGTTTGTAGCTATGCAATATATCTTACGGAAATCCATCCAGCTGCTTCCCAACATGAACACATTTCTTTCAGTGGCTTACCCCCCCTGTCCTGACTCCATCTGCTAATTCAGGTTTCCCTCATCATAGTGGTAACCTAGCAGGAGGTTTCTCTGCTCCCCTCTGCCCTTTACATTATGGATATTCAGGATGTAAATACCAAGTACTCAGTGCTGACCTTTTCTTATTTAACTAGTTGCTCAAAATCACAAGGAATAGTCTCCAAATAAGCTTCACCTGCCATTTCCCTGAACTTTAAAGTATCAGAATACATTTCATAAATAAGTGATTCTCGAACTGTGCTAAGTATATTGCTGGTATGAGGAAGCTACAGTATCTCTGTACAGGTACACATCCCAAAGGACTCACAAGCTTGTCAATCAATTCACCTCTATATACACAGGATAAGAACTCCTAGGATGACTCCAAAATCCCCAGATAACTCACAGAATTTAAAAGCAGGGACATACACAAGATAGACATCTGGCTAGATATAATCAGAGAGAGACAAGAATTTGAGGTTAACATCACATCATGTTATACCAGCCTCCACTCCAGCACACAAAGCAGAAGGTTGCAGAGAAAAGGATAGTTAGATTGCAGATAGTTCAATTGTTATACACATGGAACTAAATTTTTCTTCAAAAACTGCTTTTTATTCTAGTGTCCCATTTTATTCACAAGGAGATAAGGAACAGCTGCCTCTGTGTAAAAGTCGGTATGGGAGACCCAGAGCTGTTACAGAGATGAGTTATTTCTGCCACTGCTACCCCTGCAGTCAGGTATGATTCCTCCTTAGTAGTATTGAGCAAACTAAGATTGGTTTTCCATGGCTAGAGCACACAAAACAAGTTAAGAGCAGTAAGAACTGACATATTCTATTAAAAAAACAAACACACACACAAAAACCCCCACCCTATGAAGCTACTGTTGTTGGTGAGCTATTTCACCATGCCATCTTCATGGGGCAAATCTACAAGCATGCTGGCAGGAAGAACTAGGAAGGGTTGAAGACCCTAGTCACTAACTAGTTTATGGTTGGTTTGTTTGTTGTTTATTTCTTTAAAAATATATATGTAATTCCTGCATTTACCTCCATTGTCAGGAATTTCTTAGTAACATTGGAAAGGAGAAAATAGCATGTCAGAAAGATCTTTCTGTTTTAAAAATAACTCAGTTGTTCCCCCACAGTGCTGCTTTGAATCACACTTTTCTCCCGTAACAGGAAATCACAGATAGAGTGCACAGAAGATACACAGGCCAAAGAGAATTAAGTTCTGTACCTCTAGCAACATCACCCCAACTCACTTTTTGAATACAATAATCTTGGTTATGGTCATGTAATATACAACTATCATATTGTGTGGGAGGTGGTGAAGTTGTTGACTAGGGTGACAAGTGCTTGGGGCATGTATAGGGACACGTTAGAAAAGACAACAGAGAAGACAACTGCATTCACAGAACATTACAACATAACTAAAATGCCAACATATATCTCTTTCTCAGAAGATTGCATGGAAGCATTCACTCCTCCTTGCTGAAGGATCAATAAGCATCCTCTGTACCATCATCAATCAACCCACAGACAATACAGAGATGTTGACAGAAGAAAGAATGAAGAAGAAAAGAAAAGGACAATTCAGAAACAGCATCTTGGTTAAATGCCAGCTGCAGTGACAAGAAAAGCAGAAAGCAACAGAAGGAGAATGGGCTAAGAACAGTCGTGCCCTTCATAGGACAAAATGACATTCTTTAACTGTTCAAGAGCTTTTCAAAATTAGGTGTCTACCTCCAGCAGAGTGAAGATTAATCTTCATGGAACAGTTTGTATAATGAGTTGGTATATGTTGGGAAGTGGAATTTTAGGTGAAGTGGTTGGATATCAAATCAGTATTTTAAGCAAACAAGGGAAGCAAAATGTACTTACTGTGAGTTAAAATGATCCAGATTATCACACTGATATCAGAGCTTTCAAAACTCTAGTATGGAGACATGTAACAGGCAAAAAGCATAACAACTTTGTTATTTTTCAGGAATAACAGCATGACTCACTATTAACTGGCTTCCTTTTCCTATTTAGATTGCTGTGAGATTCTGGTTTGGTTTTCAAGTGATTTACGGAGGTAAAAGTGCTTTTAATCCTTCTGGGCAGGGGATGGATAGTAATTACACTATTCTGGAATTAACCTGTAGGTACTCTGCCAAAGCCTGGACAGATACGTAGATTGAGTCTCCTGCAAGCATCTAGTGAGACTTACAGGTACCTGAGAACTACAGTTGTGCTGAAGGAAGCTCACCCCACTTACAGTAACAGGCCTTGTAGAAACAGGGCCCAACGCAAGTGTTCTTGTATTTTGCTAGTGCAGAAGTATTTTCTGCATTTAAACGTTTAATTCAGACTGACAAAATTTCAGTTATTCATTTGCCATGGAAATGTATTTATTTCCACTTTCCTCCCCACATAATCACTTTCTTTGGTAAAGGATGGAGGGTTGCTTCTCCTCCCACAGCACTCCCCTTCTCCCCTTTAGCTAGGTAACATTCAGTGGCAATGCTCCTTGAAATTATTCAATGATGGGGACGTAGTCACGACGCTTATTTCGTGTGTTTAACATATTATAGAACCAGGCAGGCAGAAATCTATAGACCTGTAACCAGAAAACCATGTAAAAAATATCCAATTAGCTATATCAGAAATGCGATTTAAATGGCTATCATCTGCTCTTCTTAAAAGGAATATTGAAGTAATTTTCCAGCTTCCTTCCTCATAAAGTTTAAGTAATGTAGTCCTCTAGCGTAACCATGCAGCTTGATGACTGGCTATGCCTTGGTTTCCAGAAGAGATGCAAGCATCTTGCAGTAAGTCATAGGAAAAGTGGAATGTTAGGTCTGTGCTCAGTGAACCACAGGGATTTTCCATTTTTCACTTCATGGAGTTCAAGGAGCTGGCTAGAATATTTGAAACAGTTCTGTTTCTGACTGTTTAGAGAACTCCTACCTTCCCATACGTAATTTTCTCCAGTTGTAATTAACATCACCAAGAAGTTCCCAAATCAAGATCAGGCTCTTGAAAACTAAACCTTGGACAATTCTGACAGAAGACACTTAGGTTATATGTCCAGAGAAGTTGGCTGCTGACCATCAGTGTATGCTGTAAATTATGTGTCCTTACACCACACATTCCTAATAACCGCAAAGGGTAAGGTGAGGTATCTTTTCTTATTTATTTTAGGTTGATGGGGATATTATTTTCTTTTTCATATTTTAATGTAAAAACAGTAATGCACAAGCATTACTGAGGCAGCTAAAGGAGGACAGATAGGAAAAACAACTTTGTGAAAAATATCTAGAGAAAATATTCCAGTCCAGCTATATTATATTATCAAGCTGGCCATGCAGCAACTTGAAAGACAAAAGGGTCTTACTTCAAGAGGCATGCCAATGCCTGAAAGCAATCATTTTAACTCTTAGTGGACAAACATCTACTTTTTGAATGAAAACCTCTTAAGCGCACATTTAGCAAGTGATTAAATGCATGTGTAATCTAAAACCAAATCTCAGAGGTTCTAGATCATTCTCTATATAATATGTAACAAATACACAGACGCACACACACACGCACACAATTTAATGTCCATAGTGAGGATGGATGAAGATAATTCTCCTCAAACAGAAAACCATAGGATAAATCATCAAATGAACCAGATTGCTTCTGACAAGGTTGGATAGATGTGGGTTCAGTATGGCCTGACATCTACTCAAGGTCAAATTCTCAATTTAAACTTAAAGCAAATTCCTCTCCAGTGAGCCATAATGCTCACCCTGTTGAAATTCTTCTCAGTCCAGTGATGAAGGCTTTGATTGCTTTAATTATGACCAAAACCTGCTAACAGGAATTTCAGAAAAGGTTGTCAGGACATATAGTAAAATTTAAGCCATTTCAGGTTTTTTTGTTGGAAGGAGAGCTGCTGAACTTGGAGAGTAAGGAAGGGTAGGACTGGAAATAGAAGGGAAACAGTTTAACTATCTTACAACAGCGAGACAAGCATGCCAATTAAAAGGATTGTCATCCTGTAATTACCAGAGAGTTCTGTATTACAGAGGGAGCTGAAGCTTTGTTGCACAACAAACAGTCATGCTTGTAATTTAATATGAATAATGAGCCAGATGCACGAACAAGACTATTAAATTGTTATCACAAGCAGCCATGTCCCTCATTGATTAATGACTCTGTGTGTCACCAAGGAAAGGAACTCCATCTTTGAGTATGGATCATCATCATTAATGTTGCCAAAGCAACGGGCTGTCTGCTTTTGCCTTACCCCTGAATGTGGCAATTAAACCATTATATAAGGAGACAAAACAGTCATTATTCTCTTATGTAGAAAACTGAAGGCTTTTAAAGAATAAGGGACAAGGGAAGCCAGATTTGTTTCCCAGGATAAATGCACCTGTGCAAGAACCATGTTGAAGGTCAGAGCACATTCTCAATATGAAATTAATCATGGTCCCCCTGCTCAGTTCCATATTTGATGCTAATCATAAAATCTTGAATAGTTTAATACACTAGTAGAGACCAAGCAGAACCAACAGAAACACATGAATTTAAAAAACAGGTGTGAAAAACACTTACTTTATGGTAAATAAAATCAACTTGCAGAACCATAGTTAAATAAGAAAACAGGTGAATTCTCTATATATGCTTTTTATAGAGAGAATATTTCTGTAGAGAGAATATGTATGTGCATATACATGCATAGGTGAATACACTCTCTACATGATTCATCCAAAAATGTATGTTTGACTCTGTGTTTGAGTTTTTTTTCTTGTTGTTGTTGTTTTGGAGTTTTTTTGTTAATGCGAGATTTATACAGAATGTTCTACCAAAGGCAACTACAACCTGGCTTCGTCCAACTTACAAGCTTCCCGGAGTTTTTCCTTGTCGTAATGTAGCCCTTCATATTCTTGTAAATTAATCTTGTTCACTCTGATCCGCAGGCGATCTGGGATGGAATGAGGACTGTAAGAAAAGAAGAAAACTTCTCAGACTAAGTGTTCCATGGAAAAGCAGAATGAAAATAGGATACAAAGCTATTTTAATCTTCTCTGAAAGAAGAAGAGCAAGCCTCTTCAAAACTCGGCCAACACATTACAGGCCCAACACTGAGTTTAAAATTATGACTATCCACCTCAAAACAACACAGACATTACACTATAAATGACAAGCAAGATCAAGAAGCCCATTTGCTTGCTGCATGGTCTGGAATTACAGAGGTTTTTCTGAATTCTTTAATCGCTATGTAGATACCCCTCCTCTCTGCAGTTTGCCTTTTTGTACATCCCTAGGGGCCTACCACAGCCAGCAGATCTGCTAAGCTGTTTTTCAGAACACAGATGCTTTCTTGGGAAGTCTCTTGGGACAACCATTCCTCTGCCCATAAGAACATTCATCCTCATATCCCTGGAGGATCGTCATTCAGCATCTGTTCTGGGAAACAGGCACCAGAAATGTAGCTAAGAAGTGGATTTCCACAGTAGTGAGTCTAAGACACAGAATCAAGGAGGACTTTCAAAAGCAAGCAGCAGCACAGGAATCTCATTTCTACATATTTCGGGCACATTTAGATGCCTTAACTGGCTATACAGTTTTGAAATATTCGGTGGGTCCCTATGTATAAATTTAAGTGTCTGTATATTGATAGAAAGTTGTCCTGAAATCTTTATTTTGATTCCATACTGGCTTCCACCTTACTATAACCTATTATTTGATTTGTGCTGAATGCTATGTAAATTAACTTGGCCACATTTGCATTTTCCACATTTAAAGAAAGATAGATAACCTGTGTGTTATAATGCATGTATCAAACATCTGTCCTGTAAGAACTGGCCCCAGGCTCAGTTAGAAGTACATTCTTCATCCTGTACTTCCACCAAAAGACCATGTATTTTCTCCGTTTTCATCTAGTTAGCAACGAAACTCTGCCAGTCATATGACCACCAAATAAAAACACTGCTTTTTAAAAATTGAAATTGTGTGTACTGTCATAAATGTACATGCTTACTTTTTCTTTGTCTCAATTTTAAGATAGTTGACCCACAGCATTTGCACTGCTAGTTTAAACACGAATCAGGATAAGACACATATAAAAATATAATGTTTTTCTTTGTTTTTAAACAAACAAGCAACTTTATTTTTGACCTGAAAATAACGCAGACCTGAAAAAATACATGGTTTGTGGCCATCTCTTGTTAGAGCCACTGGGATGGCATTTAGCCCTTACTTCAGCATTAGCTTATTGTACACTTTCTGTTGGTATAAACAGCTTTGTCACATCCGGACAGGTGAAAATAAAGATTGGAAATCAAGTCGCAGTTAAAAAATCCTTTATTGGCACAAGTACTTTTTGTCTAGAAAGTGGTAGAGATAATGCGTTAAGGCTGCCTCCAGAACTGGAGTGTAAGACAATGCACTTGAAGGAACCGCACTGAGGAAATTCATGTTCTGAACAGGAGTTTCTATGTTAACAATGAAAATAAACCTAAGATACATGAAGAACGGTGTAGAAGATAACATAAATGTTTAATAGTGGCAGCAAGACTGAAACAGTCAGAAACATATAGGCTGCCCAATGTTTCTCCTGTGCTGACCGACAGGGACTCTTGCATCAAAATGCCCCAAGATATCGGCAAACTGCCTATATTTAAAATAAGCTTTTGCACAACAACAGACACCTGGGATGGCAACTTCCAGCCCAGCTTTAAGGGGCAGCTTTCTGATTCAAGTGCCCTTATGTCATCCTACAAAACAGCACTCTCCACCTGCGGGCTCTATAGCTGGTTCAGCAACCCTGAGAAGATGAGTACATGCAAACGGAGGGGAAAGGTGCACAGATGGGACAAGAATATAATTGCATTGAGTCTAATGCTTCTTCCTTCTCCTTTCTTTCTCTTAAGTCGGAAAACATAGGAGTTTAACTGCATAGTCTTTGTCTAAGGGGAGAAAAGAAATGCTATGCTCCTTTTACCGTAATGTCCTGCCACCACGCGTTATGATGACAGTAGCTCAGTCTTCGAGATGATCAATTCACAACCCGGGGGTTGTTGGGAGGTGTGCGGAAAGGATTGCTTTTGAATTATCTCTACTTTTTTGAACTCAGCTGGGAGGAAAAGGGGCGGGGAGACAGGAGAATTCAGCAAGTTCTTATTTCTGTTGTAAAACTCAACTGTGCCACAGAGATACTCATCCTTGCTATGGGCTGAATTAAGCCAAGTGTAAACCCAACCCAAAAAAACTGTCCCAAACTGTTGTTTCTCCTGAAAACGGAACCAAATCTGTACTGTTATACAGAAATATTTGAACAACCCAAGCTGGAACTCTATTAAAAAAACAGGCATTCCAATCCACAATTCAAAATAATCACTTGACCACAACTTGTTACTCCTGTACAGGAATTACTCATCCAAGTAAAGAGGATGTTTGGCCTCCAAACCAGAACCACCCAATAGCCAAACCCTCCTTGCTCTTTTCCATTTCTTCCTTGCTACAGAGCTCATCCATGTGTGATGCTCAGACTCTCCCTTCCACTCTGTGACCCCATGCTGTGACGCCAAGTGCTGCTCTCCATGCTAGAAGGAAATCAGTTTAGTACAGGAACTTTGCATCTTCCTGAGGTAAACTGTAATTTTAACTCCTAATGGAAAACCACCATCTCCCTTTTCTTCTTTATTTGCCCTTTTAGATCCTCCATAGCAGATATGTGAGTGATACTTGTCTTTCAATCATCCATTGCCTGCCATGACTCTGGCTTCCCCAGCAACCTACTGGTGTCCTTCACTGTAAGAGATTAATTTACATATTTTTGTACCTCTGCAATCTCTGTGCAGAACTTGCTACAGCTACAAGCTAATTTGCCACTCACAATTTCACTTCCTCTCCTTCAACACACTGGCGTTTCTCATGTTCCTTAGTGCATGACAGGACAGGAGTATGCCCAACAACGGCAACTGGAGATAAGCCACGCTCTATTGTGGGAGATACTGGGGACTGAGCAGGTAACCCTCTCCCCAACTTCCATGTCTCCATGTGAGCTTGTCTGCCATGCCATTGTTTCTATTTCCAGATGTTGAGGTGAAACAACTCAAACAAGCCTGGGGTCATTTAAAAAATTAAAA
>VWYH01008151.1:0-120750 GCA_013399365.1 Pampusana beccarii | reverse complement strand
CTACTAACCACCCCCCTTCTAATACACCCCAGGGTGCCATTGGCCTTCCTGGCCACAAGGGTACAGTGCTGGCTCATGGTCATCTTGCTGTCCACCAGGACCCCCAGGTCCCTTTCACCTACACTGCTCTCTAACGGGTCATTCCCCAACTTATACTGGTACCTGGGGTTGTTCCTGCCCAGATGCAAGACTCTACACTTGCCCTTGTTATATTTCATTAAATTTTTCCCCACCCAACTCTCTAGCCTGTTAAGGTCTCGCTGTCTCCAGCCTGTCCAGGTCCACTTTAAACATGTATCAATTGGGTTGCAGCTAAAAGGGACAGTCTTGCCTGTCCCTCCCCAACCTGCACATCCTCTGCCTTCCCATTCGTGCTCCAGTTGTAGCATTTATACAGCTCCATGAAGTCTCCTACTCATACTCCAGAATTTTACATATAACTTTAGCTGAAATTATTTTCAGTGAGATCAGTTCCTCGATCCAAGTCACTGCACAAATCCTGGCTGCCAGCACAGGTAAGGTGATGAGAATATACAGCTGCAAGCAGAGAAAAGAGAGAGTAAGATTGTCTGTCCCAGTAGAGGCTTGTATTCTTGTGGGATTGAAAAGTTTGTGGGACCACAGCCTTAGAAGGAATTCTCATTTTGCACTATGGTGTTTTAAAACTGTTTTCTACAAATATGTTGTCACCACCAGGTTCCTGAGCATGCCAGTCTGTGCATGGTAGATGGAATGAGTGAAGGGAAAAATTCATGTTTCCTGTTGAGACGTTTCCATGTCTGACAAGCATTTAAGCATTCCCTGGGGAAGCAACTGGCACCCAGGAACTACCAGGCTTGTTCTGTTCATGAAACACTTCTTCTGCCAGCAGTCTTATGCATCTAGCTATTCATTTCCTCCTCTGAAGAGCTCAAGAAATACGTAAGTTAGAGTGTTTCACAGTAAACAAAATTAATTGCTGTGACACTTCCCACATTCTTTTTCTCTCAGAAAGAAAAGAAATAATTTTATTCCAACCCAAAGTGGAGTTGTAGTTTGTCTTTTCCACTAATTTTTCCAGTCAAAAGCTAAGCTTATATTGCGGTCATTTTGTGTAACCCCTTACTGTAACCTTGCACAGTCTCAGAGACCCTGTATTCTGACATAGAGTGGTGCAAGGTACCCAGATTGAGACTCAAAGAGAAAAAGCCCATTGGTACCTTACATTCTCTTACAAAACCACAGCTCCATTATCTTTCAGCTTCTTGAGATTGTTTAACATTCACCGCTCTGCCTTTCAACTCCAGTAACTTACTGTGCTTATTTTTCTGCTGGGCTTCTTAGAAGAGAACAAGCTGTATGTTATGGGATCACTTTAGCAGGGCAATTTTGCCTAAATCTCAGGGTATTTAGGAAACATAACTTCCCCTCCCATCTACACAACTGTTAGTCGATTTGCTCTGCTAGAGCATAAGCATGCAACAGGAAATAGAGCTTTTTGAAATATTAAGTGGCTTTCTGGAGTCACTCTTCAGACGAGCAACAGTGACCTGAATCTAGCACAGGTCTGCTTTAAGCATGGAATAATTCCTAACACTCTTATTGAACCAACAAAACACTGGGATAATTGCAGTTTATTTGTCCCCCTCTTCCTCTCAAGCCAAACAGACAATATAGAAAAAAAGTACAGTGCTATTCCAACAAGCATTTGCAGTTCCTGTTGTTCACAAATCCATCAGAAATTAGAAATCTTATGCTTGGTCAAGAATCAGGGACATAGCACACCTCTGAAGGAAATGAGTGAAGCTTGGGACATGGATCAACACAGATTAGCAAGTAGAAAAGGCTAATCTCATATGTTTGAAAGAATACAAAGATTGTGAGAGATGTATGTACCTTTATAAGAGATATACCTACACATTCATACTTTCTAGGGAGTTCATAGGATTTTAGTAATAACACACACAAGATAAATACACATTTCTTGCTTATGGCTGCACATTTCTATTGCTAAGACATGGCTGTGTGGTTCATGAATTTTATTTTTTCCCCCTTTTGCATCTTCAGAAAACCCGTAGTGTCTCATATCCCAGTAATCTGCAAGTTAACTTACTAGGTCTGGGCATTTGGGTAAAAAAAACTAGCAGCCATTGTTTAATTTACCCAGCTGGACTGAAGGTTGCTGACTGGGGGATCTCCAAAAAGCACCAAAGCACCCAGGCAGAGGTACACAAGTGGGAACGCAGGCACTGCAGATCTCAGTCCTTGCTAGAAGATCTACAAGCCTGCTGGTTCTATATGTATATCAGGGATTCACGCATGTGCAGTTTACAATGCTTCTTTGATCTTTGCCTGCAGTAGAGCAAGAATTTCAGGTATGTTCAATAAGGTGCCTTTAAGACTTTTACAGGCCTATGTTAACTAAACATAGAGGCTCTACCTGTGAAACACACAAGGCGAAAGAACAATTAGTGTGATATATGTGCTTTTCTGCTCTCCAGCTGCAGTTCCTTGACTGTATTTACAATTCTTCTCCACACCAATCTTGGGTTATATTCTCACAAACTGATACACATACTTAGTAGTCATTAAAAATACAAGCGGGTGAATACTCAGCTAATGTAGATAAGGCTTTTCCCCTCTCTGGTTTAGATTTATGTCCGTTAAAGCTCAGGAAACTATGCTCTAAGCCGAAGTGATTGTTGACAGAGAAGGAACAAAGCAGAGAACAAGTCTGCTCTCTAGGCAGAAACGGACTGCTTATTTCAAGTGAGAACCATAAGAACCATAAGAACACATAAGAAGTCTAGATATAGTATCCAGAAAGATATTATAAGGTTTTAATTTACTAATCTATGTGATTATTTTCCAGCAATCTGGGAAGGAAAACGTGCTATTTTAGACTCCTGAAGTGATAAATCTGCCATTGAAAAAATCTTGAAAATTTTATCCACTGAAAATAGTTCTGCTTCAAAACTGCTTGTCAAACATGTCCTCTCATGTATAAATAGCACACTTCTTACTCTTTGCCTGCTATTCTATTTGCTGTTCCCAGCTCCTCCCTTTCTTCTTCGTTCCCCTTTCTTTCCTTGTCTGCCTTCTATAGCTGCTGTGTATCTTGCTTTCTCTACCTCTGTCTCCTCGCTCTCTCTCACCCTATTTTTTCTCTCTTTTTCCTTTGAAACTCTATTCCCCTTGTGTTAGCCTCACCCGTCCCTTTTATTCTCCCCAGCTATTCTCTCATGGGTGGTTTTATTCTCTTTGGCTTGTGTGCACATTCCAACTCTTTTCTCTTCAAGACTTAACATGTTTCTCACAGTGAGGAGATTATTTATGAGACAGATTATGCTTTGCCATTCTGACCATTGTTTTAATAAGTACACCTTCTTCTTTTGCTTTAAACATTATGAGATCTGTTTGTGTGTCTGAATATTTGCAACTCACTATTGTGTAGAATTCTGTGTCTGTAAAATATCTATTTAAGTTGGAGCTCATTATTGTCTATATCAGTGTTGGAGACTTGTTAGTTCATGTACCTGTATTGGTAAAAAAAAAAAAATAGCATACACTCCCAATATGAGTATATTTACTTATGAATTATTAATTATAAAAATGTGAATTATATAAATGAATTATATGAATGTACTACTGAATTATGAATTACATAAATGTACTACTGAAGTTCTAATTTTTTTTTCCTGCACCCCAATGGGTCTTACACCTCACTGTAGTGATCACTGATCTATATCATGCAGCCACACTGTTGCATAAGTTATACTGATTTTGTTACCTTTTAAGATTGACCAGAGAATCTGATCCATCCGTTGTAGTTTGGGATAGAGAGCTTTTGTCTATTTCTGCCATGTCTTGGCTGTGATTATTTACATTTTGTGAGCAGTGAATTTTTCTGGTATGATGTGGTAATCTCCTTAGTAGAGGAAGGTTTCAGAAACTGGAAAAGTTTTTGAATGCATGCATTGCAAAATCCTGCAGCATTATAGAAAGAACATTTAAACACTGCCTTAAATCTCTAGTAAAGGGATGAATGTCGTCTTGCCTTTCACCAAGTGCCTTTTTAAACAGGATTTGGATGTTGCATGAGCATGCATGTGTCCCTGTAGCACAGGAACTTTTCCCAAACTGCCCCATTCAGAGTAGCAGCTCACTCGTTCTTGACCTTCATTCCACAAGAAGGCGGAGGTTTGGGGGGGAATATTCCATTACCATAGAGGGGAGGAAGTGTTTCTGCAGCTATTGACCAAAGCAGCTAGTTAACCTTTTTCCTGACCGCCGTGCAATGGTACAGTCCCACTGCTCCTTTGCAGGGGCACGGGGCTATAGTACTAAAACGAGGAAGAACAGAAAACAAATATGTAAAAATTTACTACCGAACTAAGTAAGGACCAGATTCCAAGAGGAGTTGAGCACCTGCAATTTCTCATGAAGTCGGTTTCTTTTAGAATAGGATGAAGGGAGGAGGGGGGGAGGGGAAGGGGAGAGGAGGGGCAAAGGGAGGGAAAGAGTTAGAAGGAAAGAGATCTGTTGTGATTAGTGTCTACAACCTCTCACAGAGAGGATTAGGAAAGAAACTATACTGTCTGGGAAAACGTAGGTATTTGTGTTATTCTGCATATATATAGAACTGCTAGAAAAGGCTGTGCTATGTGGAAACTAGCCCTGGCTTTTTGAGCTCTGAGATGTGTCACTATCTGCTGATAGTATTTATTTTAAGCAGAACTTTATATGTTTTATGATGGAGAGGGATGTCTAATGTGCATTTGTGCTTCTCTATATGTACCAGTGTTTTACATTGAAGGGAGTCATGGTCACTTTATATTGTATGTAACATGAAGCTCATGCTTCAAACCAAAGTTACTTTGGCAGCCAGAACCCCAAAATTCTGGTCTGTGCTGCCACGTAAGTATTTTTGAATTGTAAGCCCCTGAGTTTTGGTATATTTTCCATTCTGTCTTAATGGGCACACTCTGCTTGCTCTGTAGCTTGCAGCACCTTCATTTTCTGCCACTCGTCTATGTAACTCACCGAACAGTAGGTACAATCAGGGGGTTGTGCAATATGCCTCATCCTCTAGCATTTCTCCATGTTCAGCCCAGTGACATTTGCAGATTGATTAGGTAGATTCTTGTTCTTCTAGTCGCAGGAGCCAGGAGTGACCCAAAAAGATGCTTCTAGTCCTTTGTTCCTACACTGGGAGCTGAGGTTGTCCTTTGGGAGAACTGAAGAACCCTGTTTGATACATCCACACCATTGCTAGTTGACTTGAGATTTGTTACTACCTAGAATCAAGGAAGCACCTGGGCTATGTGACATTTGATCTTGAGCATTTGGAAGCGGAGTGCAAGTAACCACATAACGAGCTAACTTTAAGCCAGGTTGTCGACAAAACAACAGCAGATGCCCGTAGAGTAACATGGATTTCCACAATGTCAAGAGAGACTGATCAAGGATGTTCACACTGCTAATGCTGCACTGCCAGGATTCCTTCTGGCACAAACCTAGCACGGAGCCTGAGCAGAAAACTCGGATCACGGACGGAAGACGGTGCCGCCCAGCGGAGCAGCTAAGGGAGGGGGATGGCTCAGCACCCCGCTCCGTGCCTGCCAGCCCCCGCTGCGGCAGCCGGAGTCCGCGGCGGCAGGAGATGAGAGAGCCGGGGGGGTTGGGAGAGAGGATGGTGACCTCTGCGAAAGTGACAGGAGTGGCTGCCCCGCCGCCTGGCAGTGTGGGGTCTCAGAGCACACACGCCCCCAACCCCCCCACCTACCCCGCATTTGCAGCCGCATGCTGCTGCGCTAGGCCGGGCCTTTGCGAAAGAAAGCAGGTCGAGGAAGGGGCACGGCGAGAAGGGGAGGGAGGGGAGAGAGAAAGCGAGCGAGCGAGAGGAGTCTGGAGAAAGGGACAAGGCGGATGTTGGGAAGCCGCAGGAGGAAAGACTCCTGCAGGAGAGGAATCCTGGCCGGGGAGAGGAGAGGGAAAAACGTTCCCAGAGAAGGGCCTGGAGAGGAGCGCAAGAATCGGGCGTGCTCGCAAGCATCCGACTTACTGAAGGCATCGATTGAGGGCCAAGGGCTGTGATCGGGGCCGGGGGAGCAAAGTTGCTGTACAGGTGCAGAGCGAGAGCGACGGGGCGCAGGCCCATCGAGACGGTCTTTGCCCAACTTTTATGGTGCCAGGAGGCACGGCTTTAGCGGGAAGGGCTCCTGCGAAAACTGCCTGAGTGATGCTGGAAAGTGAAGGGGGTGTTTCTGGAGTCCTGCAAAAGGTATTGTGGCGGGCAAGCGGGCGGGTGGGGAAGTGCTTTGTGAGCGTGGCCGAACAGGTCTGAGGGAGAGAGCCATGGTTGAGGATATAGTCGGCTCTCTACCATGCAGGGTGGGAAGAGGGGGAGACACAGAACAAACAAGTACTGCTTCTGAAAGGGATTAAAACTCCTAAGGATTTTTTTTTTCTCCTTTCCTGCTCTTCCTCTTTAAGGGCTGTGTTAGTGGGACTTGGAATGCTCAGAAGGACCCTTTCTTAAACCCGTCTCTCCTGTCAGATGCCGTGTGTAGACAAGGAGGGAAACGCTGTATGAAATTGGGTCACGGTTTCTCAGCTCACAGAAATTACTATAAAACCCAGATATCTTCCACACATACATGGTTCGTTTGGTCTGCTCCTATGCATATTGTTTTTCTTGCTCTAGCTGCCTGAAGAGCCTTAGATAAA
Organism: Pampusana beccarii; assembly: GCA_013399365.1. Lineage (NCBI taxonomy): Eukaryota > Metazoa > Chordata > Aves > Columbiformes > Columbidae > Pampusana > Pampusana beccarii. The sequence goes on along the minus strand of VWYH01008151.1, from coordinate 114,042 downwards.
TGGTGCTTTTGAAGTCTCTTAAGGGGTAGATGTATGCTTGTGTACATTCCTGATCCTCGAGGAACGAAACAAGGAAGGCTTTGTGGCCTTCTCTGTGTGGAGGGTTGTTTAATGGGGACAGATGGCTGTATGAGTGCTTGTGGCAAAGAAGAGCTGTGTTAACCTATTTTTCAAGGAGATGATGCAAGTTACTCATGCTAAATAAATCTGAATGTGGGAGGGGCTGTTGTGATGTGTAATTTTAAATTTGCCTTTCATGGATCCACTGAGATGATTTCACTTACTCTGAAGTTTCTCTTGCTATTACCACGCTTGTTTGGTTGAGGAGAAGAGAGAATATCAGCTGCCTCCCCTGTAAGTTCTAGAAATAAGAGGATAAAGATGTGGAAGCAAATATCCCAGGGGCCATCCTTTCATTAGCGGTGATATCAAGTCATGCAGATTGATGAAAAACGAGAGTGAGAGGGCAAATGGAAACAACAAAGTCAAGACAGTGGGAATGAATAGATGCCACTAAACACATCTGTTACAGAGACAGGTCTGTAGCCTCACCTGGGCTGAAGAGTGGTGGCTCCCTTCTTCCTTGTTATGTGAGTTTTAATCAGAAACATGGAAACTGGACGTGGGTGCATCTCTTGTTTAGTCACAGCTGATACACTGCCTCAAGCCACTAATGAAAGATTTAGTGACTATTTTTAGGCCTTTCTTCATTCCCAGTTTGAAATAATTCCGATGCTAATGTTCATTTGGGAGCAGGAAAGCGAGAGATAATCTACGATATAATAATAATATTTTTTCTTTGATGTTAGCCAATCCCTGTGCTGAAAAAAAAAAAAAAATCTGTTTTTCTCTAGAAGTTCATTCCCTAAATTCAACAGCTTGCACCACTTCAGTTTATTTTACTAGTGTTTTGGCAAGTCTCAGATAACTGCATGTGGTCACATCCTTTACTGCCTTTTGTGTGTATGTCCTCTTAGCCAAATTGCACATGTGCAGTTTTTAATTCCTTGGCTGGTATGTGTGCCCCTCTAGCCACTAAATGTTTTTTCTTGCCTTCTGAGTTCTATTTTACTTTCTTGCACTTGCTCTGAGCTGCACATAGGTGTTTGTTTGGCCATGTGTTTTGGTATTTGGAAATACTTTGGGACAGTGGAGCTTGTATGAACCAGGATTGTATCCTCTCTACTTTAATCACTGAAACCCTGCAGAAAGGCATGTTTTCTTGCTTTGTTCTGAGGTCCTCAGCTCTTCCAAGATGTTACCTGTGGCAAGAACAGCTTGGGTTATAGAGACTGATTTTGGAGAGGGCTGGGCAAGAGATGTCTCCTCTCTTTTGCCCACGGCTGCTGCTGTCTTCAGCTTCTCTGTTTGACTTGCAGACTGACCAATGACACAGTGTAAGTGCCTTCTGGGGAAAAGGCAGCTGGTAGCTCCAAGGAGCCAGCTGTGTGTTCTCCACTGTACTCCCATAGGTTACCAGCACATGTGTCTGACAAGAGAGCTGATCCCCCAGTCTGTTGAGAATTGTCTTCTTTATGCCTATACAAATTCTCCGTGTGCATTCTTCTTTGTGGCCAGGTGCAGAAATCTTCTCCTTCTCCCCTTTGATGTTGCATGTGCCATATGCAGAGAATCATGTAAGAGATCACTGTAACTTCTCACACCTTACCTTGTGAGCCTCCATTAAGATAGAGTTGCTCTGTGGTCAGCTTTTGTTCCCTGGATACCTGTACTATTATGAGATTTGTGCACGCTTTTCCTCTGACTTCAGGAATGCCTCTCTCTATAGGTCTGCTCCCCTTACTGTTTAAAAAAAGGAAAATTTGTATTTTGTTAGGAAGTTTTGTATCATCTTACAGCAATACAGTTAACATACTTTTTCCAGCTACTGACTCGACAAATTCAGAAGTTTTCCAACTCTTTTCAACCTTATAATTTAGCTTCTGCCTGTTACATATTGGGCTGGATATCCCTCTTCTCTCCCTATTTGCTCTCTTTGGCAACCATGTAGTGTCATGGACTTCAGGGGTGTGCACAAATATAGCTTATGTGGATTTTATACATAATTCTGTAGATGATGTACAGTAGTAAACTACACCTCTGTCTCAAGTGGTGCTAACTGTGCTATGTAAACAGACCCCAAAAAGGATAAACTCCTTAAATATTCATGTCAGCCATGGTACTCTGACATGTGAGCAGCAAAACTGCTGAGTAACAAAATGCCATTTCATATTGTTACTCTTCTTGCATTTGATTTATACAAGGACTTTTAAACTTAGCAAAGAGAAGAACTACACTAGTACTTTCTTCTCAGAAGCGTGTGGTGCTTTCAAGAAATATTCCTTTGCCACCAGGAATAGTATTTTAAGTATACTATTAATACATGTGGTGTTTAAAAAAATAAATTAAAAAGTGTGTGCTTTATGAAGACACTGGCACAGTATTTTATGGAAGATGCTGCCTTTCCTCTAAAAAAGTCAGCGTGGAGCAGACTGATGTTCCTGTCACAGGGGCTACTTGAAAATTGTTCTTAAGACTACTTCTGAGAAAAGAAGCAGCTTTGGAAGTCAAGCACTTCTTGTTACTGGTTTCAATTTTCAATGCCTCCAGAAGCCCCTGTGCATTCTGCTACTCAGGGCTTGCTTGTCCAGAAAATTTTTATTCAAATGTTTTGTGTGCACACACCCCCTCCATATGCATGCACACATGCACACAACAACAGTTAAAAAGGAGAAAAAAAGTACAATCCTGGGCATAGAGAAGATGCTGGATATTATGAGAACACAGCCTATCCAGTCTGAAAACTGTAGCCTTACATATGAAGGCTGGATCCTTAAGGCCTTTAGTTAACCTTAACATGGGAATTCTCACCAGCCCAGACCTGTGTATTGACCCGACTTCATTTTCAGACAGGCTTTTTCTTCTTTCTTTCTCCCCAAGCTTGCCAAATAAATGACTCCTCTGTTGATTCTGCAGTTTCGAAGTGCAGGTTTTTTTCCTCTGTGCCATGTCTCTGGAAAATATCCATTGTGTCTAAATCGTATAATTAAATGCTAGAAGCTAGAGACTAAGGACTACTGACTCTTTGTAACTTATTTCTGGTTTAGCATACTGATGTTTCTCCAAGTTACTATGAAGCTTTCAAAGGTCCCTAAATGACCTGATCTCTCTCCCACTTACTGTAAAACACTCACATGACATGAATCTGTTTGGCCCAGCTGACCACTTCAGAGACAGTGTGTAGGATACAGATGCCTGTGTGGAGGCCTTCATAGCATCAGGCTTACCGCAGGTTCTCTCAGATCCTGAAGAAGTCTACAAATGGAAGCAGGATTCTTTGGCAGAACTTTCTTACTAACTATTCTTTAAGAAGAGGGTGGTATATCACAAGAGGGATATTGTTGCTGAGATTTCTGGGCAGGTTTTGAATAATTTCAGTTTGGAAATTCAAATTCGACTTTTTATAAAACTGTTTGAATTTCCAAATGTTAAGTTTCACCCACAGCTAGGATCTTTTTGATTCCAATAAGCAGAATTTGAAGTGTTTTTTTGCACCAGGAAAATGTTTCAAAGTATTCCTTCTTGGTTTTGAGCCAAGAAGAAGCTGCTAGAAGCATAGCTGGATTGGGATGCTTGCCTGCAGTTGTTTCCCAGATGGTCCCATCCCTTGCTAATGTCAGTAGGCTTTGAGCTGGTGCCAGCAGCAATGGGAATGCAAATATGTACTAGCATTTTCACTTTTCAGTGAGTTTGCTAGTCCCATTCAGGGCATGTGTTGTTAATAAAGGGGCCATCATATCAGCAATTGCCACTGCTATCATTATGGTATCAGGAATGGAATAGTTCTGTTGAAGAATGTTCATGTAATTACTAGTGCCTTCTCCTTCTCCAGTGTCTAAGTATGCTAGAAATTGATAAAGGTGCAGTACAATATGATTAGAGAACAAACAGTGTTGATCTTAGTATGAATCAGTGGTCTGTTCAAATCTAAAAGATAAATAGGGGCTTGATAGAGGGAATTTTCTGTAATTTGCATGTGTCTTGGTGGTGTCTTCTGCTGGGACACGCATGTAGAGTCAGATACTGAGAAGTAATTAGTTTTCTTTTGGAGCCTTACTGTAGCACCTTTTTGCTCAGGCCTCAGGCTGAGCACCAAAATACATTTGGTGAAATAATAGAATGATGCATGACTTGTATTTCAGTCAAAAGTCCTCCTATGCTGTCTGGAAGAATTGTGTTGATAATTGCATGTTTCTCATGGATAATTTTACCCATCTTGAATTGTAAGTGGCTCTGGATGGTCTCAGAGAGCTGCAGATTCCTGCAACTAAGGAAATCAAATTAGTGACTATATCCCTGTTACATGAAGAGAATGGCCTAAAAAATAGTTTCTTAAGTAGATTGTTTTGATTATGTCTAATGAATTACCCCTAAAAGAGTGTGTGTGGTGACAGGGCATAAAGAAAATAAATCAGTCTTTGGAAACAGACTAAAAATAAAAAAAATTAAGTTATTTAAAAGAATTAAGCTAAAGCAAGTTTTATTTTAAAATAACACCAACTGGACAACTCTAATTAAAAGTAACAATAGGCTCATGGAATTGTTGTACAAGTCTTGCTTCTCTTGACTGATAGTCTGTACCAGCCCACTGTATCTAATAGCATTATAAAGAGTTGCGTGAATAGAAAAAGAGTGGGAAGAGGGAACTTGCCCAAAAACCTCAGAAAGCTTTTTTAAAATTAGTTTTTAGATTATTCTTTTGAAAAAAACCTTTGCTTTCCCCCTACCCTCCCAGATCACAGCAGATCAGTCTAGTGTTTTCCGCTATATTTTGTCTTGTACTTCTGAACCTGCGGTGTTGAAATCAGACAATACCTGATTTTATGGCACTAATGCAAATGTACATGTGCTATTTGTATTTGCCTGTGTGAACTTCTCTGCCACAATTGGGAGCTCAGTGAAGAGCAACAGAAGTGATTAGGAGACTTATCGGGAATTTTGGACGTGTTATTAAAAAGAACTAGCTTAATGATGACCGAAAAAGGCTTGCTCTGGAGTTTCTATAGTACCTGAGAGACTATTGACAGGATCTTAGGCAATATGGCTAAAGTAAAAGGGCTGGCTCAAATTGCCCAAAGTAGTAGTAGTAGTAGTAGTTCAGTATTAAGGCATATTTTCTTCCAGCAAGGGTCTAAGTAGATTGTAGGAAGTCCTGGAAGCCCTATTGCTTATGTCATTTAAAAATATAACTATGAAATCTTAAAGGCATATATAGACAAAAATCCTGAAGTTGCCTGGGGACTGTAGGCCAGATATTGTCTAAATAAAGATGCTTATTCCCCTCTTTTAGTTTCTGTTATTACAGTCTCACCAGCAACGAGGGGAGGAACTACTTTTCTGACACAAAATGCATCTTGGATCTGCTGTGTTATAAACAAAACTGGTTGGTATCCAAGGAAAGGAAGTTGTGTGTTGTACTTGCTCTGTTTTAGGTGCAATCCTTTGTATTTAAAGTTGGATGTGTCTGTAACAAAAGCAGTGAGCTCCAGCATCCACACTGAAATATAAATAAGCCTTTGAAACATATAGGAGTCAGGATGAGCTCTGAGATTTATATGCTATTGCTTTCATCTCTGGTATGAAAAGTAATACAAATATGCGTTACAAATAGATGCTATGACCCTGAAATACTTTTCTACTGTAACCTGCTTGGCCTTCCCTTTTCCTCTTAAGACTTTTTCTGTTCTGCTGAAGGATTAGTGGCACATAATGTTCCTGTTTCCTGAGGATGGAAACAATGAACTGGAAATGCAGGGTGGAGGAGGGGGAGGGAAGGACCTGAGAATGGAATTGGCTCCTTTGCAGGCTCTGCCAGTGGCAAGTTCAAAGTTTTGCTGTGGCTCTCTAACCCACTTACGCTACACATGGGCTTCACTATGATGCTTCACTTCACAGCTTGTCGTTCCACCCAGTCATTCCTTTTCAAGTCATCTCTCGCTTCTTTGCAGCCTGGATCTCACTTCTCTTCTTCAAGCTGCCATTTCTGTCTCATTGCTGTCTAAACTGTCTGCCAGACAAGACCCAATTTTGGGCAACCTGATTCCCCAAATCAAAAGTGGGAGGGTGTTCTAAGCCTTGAACCAGCATGAATCATTGATGTTGTCCTCTGAATAAATATCTGTATCTCATTGATCAAAGACAATTAGTGTTAAAGACCAAGTTGAATAGGAACCTCATATTCTCTGTTCCTGTTGCTCAGTTCAGTCATTTTAACAGTGAGACCAAGGTACTATGAGGGAAGAAGACTGAGTCTGCATGAAGATTATGGATTTGGAGACTGGAAGAGAGCAAAACTGCAGAAATCATCTATTTTCTTAACATTTTCCCAGAATAAGTTCGAGGTCTCATAGTTCCTGCCTCTATATTCTTACTGTGGTTCGAGAGATTGCTACCAAGGTAGCTTCCTAGTTGCTTGTTACTGCGCACTACTGTAACACTACCTGCAAAAATGGTTATAGACAGGCAGTAAATGTTAGTGTGCAGTTCTGTGGATTGTGATCAGTGCAGGAATATTTTGTAGTATTTTAGTGCCTGATGGGAGCATGAGAATCAAACTAATTGTGGGACAGACTAAATTCCCATTTAGGCAAACAGCGGTTATATAAGGATGAAAACTGTGTGGTAGAACTCTTCTCTGAGCCATTTTCTCTCTCTCTCTCATAGCTTTCTAGTTTTGTGCATATATTTCCACATCAAATGCTCTAATTTATGTGCTGGAGCCAAAGCTTGTGTATTGTATAGCCTGTTGGTGCAGTCAGGAAAATTTAAGGGAATCAGCTTGACTGATGATAATTTCGTATTCCCACTTCCATTCAGGGAACATGTTATGTTGCAGGCCTCTGTTAGAGCAAGTTTATGAACTCAAAAACTGGAATTTGCAATAGGTGTGGAGGTATAATTGGATGGAAGCTGGCTGATAATCAACTGCACAGAGTGGGGCTGAAGGAGAAGGTTTGGATGGCAAGATCGGGGCAACTAGCAAGATTGTGCTTCAGTGTGTTTCTGCCTTGTCGTTTTTTGAAGAAGCATTATTTCCTTGCTTTTCTTAATAGGAATAAAACCAGTGATGATAAATGTTGCTAATAATTAAATAGTTTTAAAAGTTAAAGTAGCCACTATATGTAAATGCATGCAGCCAACAGTTTGAGAACCAAGCTCTATGACACCCCAAGGCTATGAAACTGATTAAAATGGAAAAAAAAAGTTATAATTAACCCTTAAATCGTGCAACACATTCTCTGAAAACCCAAGTTGCCTCCTTGAAGCCAGAAAGGAGGTTAGTAAAAAGAGCAGCACTTAAATGAAGATGTTTTAACATTATTAGTTCTTTCTGTAGACCCTGCCCCTGCTCATTGGAGGTTGGACTACATGACCTTTGAAGGTCTCTTTCAACCCAAACAATTCTATGATTAGTATAAATTTCCATTTTCTTAGGTTTATCCGTATCTTACTTATGTAAACCACTCTCACTTTTTGCCCCACCCAAACTTTCAGGCCCTTTATTTCCCTTCCAATGTCCTGACAGTGCCTTTAATGCCCTTTTGCAGCTCTGTGCTTGGTTTAACTATACAGACTTGCAGATGCTCTCACAGGCTTGGTCAGCAAATGTCAAGGTTATTTGTCTGATTTGCGTCATTGCTTTTCTGGTCATTGCAAATACTGTGCTTGGCCTCTATAATTTTCCATCCATCAGCAATCAGATCTTGGTATATAATAAAACTTTAATTTCAGATAGAAAAGAAGCAAGATCAACATTTCTGAGTAGATGAGAGCATGATTTTGCATAATACATCCTTTGTTTACTGATTGTGAAAAAGTTTTATTTCCCTTCCTTTTTTAATTGCAAAATATTACACATATTTTTCCTTGTTGTTTTCAGACTTGTTCTATCAGAAAATTACTATGAAATCTGAAGCATTTACTTAAATTTACCTATTGCCAGTTATACTGGAGAAGGAAATGTCACTTTTCAAAGTATTTTTACTACCACGGAATTTTTTCACCTAGAAGTTAATAATTTGGCCATCTTCAGGGATACTTAAATTGAATCCCCAAAACATAAAATTCTGTGCTTCAAATTTTGGAAATAAAATGTTTTACACAGTGCTTGAGAAAGATTTGCTACTGTGCCCTAGACCACCTAAATTACCTCTCTGAAGCCTATGTCTTCCTTTTGTACAGATAAAAGTATGCTTGTTAAAGGTAAATCATACTTGAAGTTGAAAACATGATGTTTATTTCCACATAGATAGAAGTATATGACAGGGATCTGTTTACCAAGAGAAATTTCCTGAGAAATTAGAGTAAAATTGATAAGGCACAGTGAAACCATGCCCAGTAGGTACAGCTGTCATCTTCTCTTTCCATCAAATAAGATAAATATGATGGGCAGCTGCTGATTCGTCTTCTCCCTATTCTTTCTACAGTCTCCTTTATTTACTGTAGGAAAATTAAAAGGGAGCAATTTCTGTATCACTCCAATTCCTATTATATTTAGGAGAGTTTTTATCAGCTAAGTGATGGATAACATACACAACAATGCATTTCTTCACATTTTTAATTCTATAACATTATTGATATTCTGGATCTGGGATTCTGCATCCAGGTATTAATGTTAGAAATTTGAGTATAATTACTAATGTTTCTTTGAAAAAATTGTGAATTAAATGAAATATTGTGAGGTGAGATGTTATTCAGGAGCTTTGTTGCACTTAATATGCATGTAATTCAAGTACCTAAAATGTAGGTGGAAGAAAGAATCTGTATCTTTAATTAAAAAACACACAGTAGTTTCAAGAGATCAGTGCACATCTTGTTAGGCATAGCAGAAGCATAATGAGGAGGCACTGAGAGAGCCTGCAGAAACACAGGGCAGTGATGAATGAGTTTTGGTGAGGAAGATAAATTAGGGTCACAAGCAAAGCTGTGAGAATTCTCTAACCAAGCATATGTGTTGTGTCAAAGAAGAGAGATTTAAAGGAAGGCACGGTGGTTATCTAAGAAACGCTGACTTGGCCACCTGTCTGGGTTGGAAGACAGTGTAGAGGCTCAGAATCTCACCAGATACCTTTAGGCCGCACCTAAGGAGTCATCTGGAGGGGCCTATTTAGCTGTCGATAGCTCCCTTTTTTAATTAGTGCAGATCCTTCGTACCTACTGAGGATGATTCCGCTTAGTCCACTGACTGTAGAGGTTGTTTGAGTGATTATGCTTCTAATTTGGACACCTTATTTGAGCCTCACAGGCTTAATAAAAATTCATGAAAATAAGCATCTCTTCCCTTTAAGGGCTGCGGAATTTCTTATCTTGGATCCCACTAGGAAATGTATAAAAGAATGTGGAAGATCAGCTTTGAGACTCTTGGTGTTTCCATGGTAAACAAGAAAATAAATCCCTTTCTTTGGAAAGCATTCAAAATCAACCTTTGGATTGTCATTAACTTAAAGAATCTGAAAACACATAGACACAACCCTATTTGGTTAATCTGTAAGAAACAGGTGATCAATCTAGCTAGAGGAAATCTCTTATGAAGTACAATACTGAGGAAGAATTCCTTTAAGATTAGTTATATATTAACACCTAGAGCCTTTCTCTCAAAATTGAGTTAATAAACTGAATGGACCATCAAAAATCCAAAAGGCTTTGTTACAAATTCCACTCTTCTCTCAGATATTTTTGAATATCTTGGAGTCATTCAAAATAATCTCAAATCATAACTGACCTAACGTCTCCTGGAGGAATTGGGGGCTATGTGACTAATAGTTCTTCCTGCTGCCTCTGGTTTGCTCTAATTTCACAGAACTTAAAAGAAGCAGCTGCATTCCATTCATGGAGAGGAAGAACCTCTCAGGCCCTTGTCTTTGTTCATGAGGCTTGTGCAGTGCCTGAACAATCCTAGCTTTTTTCTTAATCCTAAAGGCATGCCTGAATTCCTCTGGCAGAACCCAGACAGGTGTATGGTTCAGATAAATGCTTAACTGCTATTTGATGTCAGGTTTTGCAGCTTCCCAAAGAACTCCTTTCCCTCACTTGTTTAGCTAAGAAACCAGGATTCTTGAAAGTACTGGTGATGATTATATTCATCTGTCGTGTTGGAATCTTGAACATAATTAACTTTTGGTAATCCAGATACCATAGCGATGGTGCCAAAGTAAAAATTGTGATAGCGTTGGTGATTAACATAAGCAGATAACCTGGAGACTTCCATCTCCTGTGTGTTGGAGCTTGGTACTAAAGCAAAGGTAATGTATAACTGGTCTTTTCTGACTGCTTCGGATCGTCACTGTTTCGTATGGTTGAATCATTAAAAGACATTTGGATTCTCAGGAACTGTAATTCTTTTCAGATGCTTTATGATTTTCAGGACTTCCAAGGAATTGGAGATCATTCTACTAGCCAAGGAAGTATATGCCCAAAAGTGGTTTAGAATCCTTTATGGAAGGTTTAGTGTAAGAAGGATTGACAGCTGGTACATGGGTGGCAAGTTTGGTGCAGCTGAAAGAGAGGACGAGAAGGGATATTTAAGGAAGTCTGCTGAAGGATCCTGTGCACTGAAGGTGTATTACTTTGCCATTGGATTTGGAGGAGAATGGAAGATAGTGAATTCTGTAGCAAGGAGAGGTAATCTGTCTGAAAGCAGTTTTGGAAGAAGTAACAAGCTGAGAAGAGCATGGAAAGGTGTTTGTGTGGACAAGAAAAGAGTGTGGTTTAAAAGCTGGCATGGTTTGAGTTTTCTGTTTAAGTACTTTGGAGTAGGGAAGAAATAGTAGGAAAACTGAAGAATGAAATGTTAGCGTCTTTGGGTGTAGTCAAATTCTGCACACATCAAGTGCTGGGGGAAAGGGCAGGGCAGGGGTTAGCAATTTAGGGGCTTGGTACTCTTTAATTCAGGGGGGCTAGTGCTTCCCTCCTAGTCTCCCTTAAATGCTTCCATAATGTTCTCTACAGTTCATTGTGGAGTAAGCATTTTTCATTGAGTTGTGGAAGAGGCAGAATCAAAAAAAACCCCGAAAACCACAACAACAACAGATTTGCCTTTTTAAACTGCTAAATCAAAACCAGCTGCTTGGTTTACCCACAATTTATCTCCTGGAAAAATAACTTTCCAGTGTAATCCAGACAAAGGCTGTATGATGCCTCATGAAGAGCAGTGCAAACATTGCTAGCATATAAGGTCTACCAGGGTAAGCTGAACAGATGTGAGAGAGACGTGCAGATAGAGAAGGAAGAACAACTGGATACCATGGAGCTAGAAATGATTTTATGGCTGCTTCTTGGTAGCAGAAATTTTTTTTCGTTATATGTTTTTTCTCCTTGCACATTTCTAGACTTTGGCCTGAGATCCAGCAGCCAGAGCATGTTTGGGTTATGTGTCCTGTTCTGCCACTCCTGAGTTATGTGACGTCGAGAAAGTCTGCAATGTGGGCTGGTTTAAAACCTTCTGTAAATGAATGCAGTCCAATTAACTAAAACGAAAGTTCTCTTCAGTTTATTTGACCTCTGTTACTGCATTTATTTGCCTTCTAAATTAATGTTTAAAATGTTTAAAAGTCCCCATCAGGAGTTGGCTGGCCTAAAAGAAAAGGGGTTTTAGATGTTACAATGTTATGGATTGACTGGCTATCAAAATGTCTCCATGTAGAACAGTCATGCAGGCTTGGTTTCAGTGTCTTGTTTTTGGTGGCTCAGGCAGTATTCTTCAGCTCTGTTTCTAAAGAACACTGCTATGTGCTTGGAGAGTTCTTTCTGTAAAGAAGGGGTTTCTGATCATTCAGCCTGGAATTTTCTGGTTTTTACAGTTATATCCACTGGTGTTTTTCTTCTGCGGTGTATACTTCCTTAATAAACTAATATACAGTACCTATATTACATCCATCCTCCCATTTAATCTTCATTTTTAGTCAGTTATACTGAACTGATTTTATTTTTCTTTTTCCTCATAAATCAAATTTTTTGCTTCTTCTTGAGGTCCCTTTAGTTTCTGTTTATTTTAGTGATGCCCAGGGTGCCCTTGGTTCATCTGTGTTTGGTGTTCTAGGTTCTTATTAGGGGCAGCGTAAGAGAGAGCTATTCCATCCTGTCCAGTAGTTTCTCCCCCTCTTTGGTAAAGCAAATCAGATTTCACTCCATTGCCTTTTCTCATAGTCCCCAGGCCGTTTTTGTCTCTGCTAAGCTGAACTTGCTCAAATCCCCCATTGCTAGGTTTTCAGATAATTGCAGTGAGGCTGCCCATTTTAATTACAACTCTTCTCTCCCTATGTCAGACAAGTTATTGAGCCATTTCTCTGTGTTGCCTGAGACGTTTTTCTTTCTCCTTAGCTATGCTTCACTGTCTCACTGAAGACATTGAAGTGTTTTCAATGCTCTGCGCAAAGAGCACCTAAAGGAAAAAAAAAAACAAACAATGTATTTGCTTTATGCATGTAACCTACATATATATGAGTATGATATTTCTGTGGTGTGCTGAGAATTGGGCAGATGGAGCCAGGAATACCTTGCTTAGCAAAATTATTGTGCTGGATTGGTCTAGTGCGGTGTTGAATTAGGCTGTATGCTGCTCCCTGAGTGTGAGAAAAGCCTTTATGTCAGGTTCTTAATGGTGACGGTAGAGTTTTGTTTGGTTTTGTTTGGATTTTTCCCCACTTAAGGTAGTGGATTTGGATTTGTGTGTTTTTTCTGGCTGTAAAGCACCCCCCCTATTTGACCTTAAATATCAGAACGTTTGCTTCCTCAACTATGACATATTAATGGGAAAAATACTGTTCAGCTTCAGCAGTGTTGTACAGTTGTATGCTTAAAGGGACAAATGCCTGGATCTGAAATGCAGTTCCATGTGTGTCGGCAGTGCAAATTTGTCATAAATGGTGAAAACTCTCCTGTCACGACTACTGCCCTGCAGAATCCTGAGAACGCAAAGTGTGATTACAAGAGACATAATTTGGAAAGCATACAAGGGAAATTGAATGGAGACCTTCCAAGGGACATTGCCAAAGATATAAAGGGTCAGGACTTAAGTAAAAATACAGCCTGTACTGTGGGACAGATTAACATTGGTCTGAGAATCCTGCCGTCACTGATGCCATGAATGTCTCAAAATCTATGTGTACTGTCAGTGTACAAAACAACTGGTACTGAAGTCTTGAGGGGTAGGAGGTATGGGCGTATGGTAAATACTGGGTCTGTTATCACACCTGTATCTTGGAAGCAGTAAATGCTGGAGTGGGTGTATAAAAACTTCCAGTTCTGTGTTACTGTGTTATTGTGACCTGATTTCTGTTTCTACCTTCTTCACTGTTTTTTTTTTTTTTTTTTTTTACCCAGTATTTCTATGTGAAGGCCTCTGTACTTTGATTTGGGAAGATACTAAAACACTCCCAGAAATCTCTGACCATTTCAAGGGAGTGGTGTGTGTTTTTTGGAGATGGTGGTATCTACAGAGAATCTTCATGGATTCTAATGCTGGCATCAGTGCAAGGAGCGTGGCGGGAATGCGTTGGCTCTGGATGGTCTGCTTCTTTCACCTAGTCACGTCTCTAGAAGGTAAGAAAAGTTCTATATAATGTGATAACAAAGTTTTTTCTAGTAAGAAAAAAAAAAGTGTGCTCTCCAGTATGCTTAACCTAGTCCAGATGAGCATGTAAGCACATCTTCCTGTTTAATGGTTGATCCCTATCTCATGAGATGTAAATACATATTAGTAGTGTTTCTGGTGGGACAGGCAAACCCTCTTATGAAGGACCATTAATGAACATTTCTGCTAGCTATCTCAGAAGTGACAGTCTCAAAGAATAAACCTTTTACCCTGGGAATAAGCTCCTTGTTTATGGATTGTGTGTATTTGATTATTGTGGTCCTGTTCTTGCATCATGTTTTTTTTTTGTGGAACAATCTGTCGATATATATGCTGTTCTACAAGGCAGCATCCAGTGGGCTGAAGTCAGGCATTTTTGTCTCTGCCATCTGTCACGGGGGAGTAATTTAGGGTTCTGTTTACTGCAGAACAGTGTTTAGATTTCTCAAAGAGAAGTGCGACTTAAAAGAGTTCAGTGTCAGTATTACTCTATTATTTACTGCATGGGGGAAATATGCCAAGCCAAATGCTGCTTACCTTCTCTCCAGGTGCCTGTACGCATTCACGAAGCAAACTTTCAGGCGTCTTTCCTCCCTTATAACCATTCACTCCTGAGTATGTGTCCTGGAGCTCTGGAGGCAAGCTTTCATGCGAGGCCTGTATCCGTCACGGTGCAAACTTTCAGGATTCTTTCCTCCCTGATAACCATTCACTCTGGAGTCTATATTTTAGAACTCCAGAGGTAAACTTTCAGGTGAGGCCTGATAACCGTATGCAGAGCACACTTTCACGAAACAAAATTCTCAGAAAAAAAAAGTTAATGGAGTAGAATAGCAGGAGGGCTGACTCCAGCTGGGTACCTGTGCAGAGGTCCACCCAAGCATAGAAAACCATAGACTTTTCTATCTTTACAAACCATATTTCACTTTGTCGTCTTCTTGCTTCTCATTGGATCTTTTTCTCTGATTCCACATGTGCCTTTGTTTTGTCAACTGTAGACATTGTTTATTGTCCATAGCCTTGCAGGTACTGTTTTGTCTAAATAAATCCTTTCTTCTCAGTGAAGTGCAAAATAGGCCCTGTTTTGCAGATGTCTGTAATGTCTCCACGTTAGCCTTGAATCGTTGTTTTTCCCAGTCAGTTCTGTTTTTCCCAGCAAAGTGCAAACTTAGACCTTATCTTGCAAGTGTTCAGTGTACTTTGTACTTGCTTTTTGGTAAATACAAGCAGAACTTTACAGCTTGTAATTTTAGCAAATCCAGCTTACTAAGTAACATGAAGCGAGGAGTACATTAAACATCATACAACCTTATATCTCTAAATAATTAATTGTGTTTAGTGTTCATCTGCTTAGGCTAAATGATTAATATTAAACTTAAATTGGGCTCATTCACTGACCTGTGAGTAGTAAAACCATTGCCATACAGCTCACTTATTTAGCAGGGAGAGCTCAAAGTGGGCTCATGTAGGCTGTTGTATTTATAGAATGATGTGGTTGAGTCGTAGTCAAATTGCATACAGTAAGAAAAGTATGCATGAGACTCCCTGCACCAAGTTACAGGTGTTCAGTGTGCTGTTCTGCTTCCTTTTGGGTCTCCTGGAAGGAGTTCTTAGTCTGGCTATGGCTCAGGCCCTTACCTCCTCTGGAGCCTGAACCAAACTGCTCTTGGTTTGGCTGGGGGAGGTCAAGTGCATCCGCCACACCATCTGAACAACTTGCATCGTATAATAGATATGGAGAGGATGCTTTGCACTAATAAGAAGAGGCAGTTTGTGTTGAGCCAGCAGAGGAGAGGGAGCAGAGAGCAGTGAAGACAGGATAGAGAAAAGGTGAGCAGAGGAAAAGATAGGCCAAGAAAACTGGAGAAAAAAGAACAGATGATAGATGGGAGGGTGGTGAAAAGTAAGACATATAATGAGGCCTGTGAACAAGAGTTAGAGAAGGGCAGAGGTATTGTAAACAATTCTCTTGTTTGTTCCAAGAAATCCCCTTGCAGCTACATGTGCTCAATGAACCACACTGCTTCGTGATGAGTGTTCATCTCTTACATATGTGAAAGCCCCTGGAAAAGGAGAGGAGGGAGAGAAGGAATCGAAGGGAGACAAGGAAGGAAAGACCTAGAGGGAAGGAAAGGAGAATAACTTGAGATCTATGAAAAAGAGGGCAGAGATTGGGAAGAAGAGGAAAGCTTGTTAAATTATCGCTTCTTTTAATAGGAGAGGAATAGAGTGGGAGAGAGTTCAGACAGGAAAAAAATGATGCAAGATACAAATTCTTATATCACTGCAACTCTGTTAATTGCTGATTGAAAAATGATTTTACGAAATACTATGTTATTCCTTAGTGCAATTGGTAGTGGAACTGAGACAGAAAAGGGAGAGAAAATGCCTATTCATAGCAAATATGAAGTAACTCAGCGATGCCAGTAGGAACTAACGTTTTTGGAATTCAGTGATCACTCCTGTAAGTTTGTAGAGATAAAAGAATTTTGAGGACACTGTGATACAACTTCACACATCACATGGGTGAATTGCCTGGATTAAAATAGGACAGTAAAATTCTGCCTGTGGAGATGAAGCAGTAAAGGTGCCCATGAGCTGAATTTCAACTTTCAGTTCAGAGTCAGGGGAGTCAGCACGTCGCGTTGTGATGGTACTACATAGTTGTAGGATTGCACTCCAAAGCTAATTTGAATCTCAGAGGCATGTATTATTGTTGTGGTCAAAAGGCAAAGAAGAATTATGCATTAGGGGAATGAAAGATAACTATATAGAAAGCTTTGCTTTACTGTAGAGTTATCCATAAGAAAGAATAAATGCCTGTGGCCATTTTGCTGACTTATCATTATATATAGTAGAAACTTGAAATTCAGGTTTCAGATTTAGAGTTGAAAAATACAGGGAATATCCATTTTGGTCTTTAGTTTTTGTATGGTTTCTTAGAAGTTTTAGGTGGTGTCTAAAATATGTCTTGCCTCTGCCTGAAGAGGATTAACTGAGTGGAAAAATCAGTCAAGGTAATTTTTCTTCCGAGTGTTTCTGAGGCTTTTGAGTTAGGTTTAAACAGTATGAATGTAAATCACTATTTGTCTCAAACTAAGCTTTGTTTGAAATTTTCTAATGGTGGAAAAACAGTATTGATAAAATCTTAATGTAGGTGGTTAAGGAAAGAAGGAGAAGCTGTAGAGATTAGAAGTAGCCAAAGTATTGAAAACATCTTTCTATGCATCATGAAGAAAGCAAATATTTTTAATGCAGAATTATGATAAAGGGAAGGCAGTACCCTTTTACAGGTCCTAATGGGACTTTAAACTTCATGACTCAGAAGTAAAGAAGTTCTTGTAAGCAACTGAAAATGTTTTTGTTGTTGTTGTTTTTAATGCATAAAAAGGAATCATTAGGCTGAACTTATGTGATACAGATCTAGTATTTGGACACACTGATTTTACTAGGAATGATCATGCCTGTCCAGAATTTTCCATAAACTATTTTTAGACTAGAAAAAAAAACCTGCATGGGAAGCAGGAGGGAAAACTGTTTTAGAAACAGAAGACATTTGTGAACTTACCATTTCAGCTTTATGAAATGAAACAAGATTGCACAAAAGTTTTCATTTGGATTGCATTTCCTGATGCTTTTGAGGTTTTAGTTCGGGGAGCATTATTTTTGAGCAACATACTGGGTGAAAAATACGTTTTTTTCCTTTTTCTCCAAAATATGTAAAGAAATACAAAGTAATCTTATTTCTGTGAGTATCTAGATACGTGTAAATGCTGTCTGCAGTTTATAATTTCAAATTTTTTAAGTTAACCTTTCTGATTATAAAAGTTAGTGAAGCACAGAATTTAAGAATGCCTGATGGGCTACAGTCAAAGTATCTGAGAGCAAGTGATAACTTGCTAATGAAATAGCTTTTACTAGGGCACAGAGTTGAATTTTCTGTGGAATATTGTTTATGGTTTGACTGAGTTATAAGTTTGCAACTGTAAACACAAGTAGTTTCAAAGGAACGATGTGCTCTTCATGTTAGTGAATGCATTTATTTTACAACAAACTCTCCAGCCTGCAGAATGGCTGGACAGACAGCCTTTCTAAATATCTTCTGGATGTTCAAGATATAGAGAGGATAATTCTTCTGCTTTGGTTGAAACTTTTTGTGTTAAGTATCTCCTTGGCAAAAAGTGAATATGTGGGAAAAAGGTTGTGAGGTCAGGCATTCTTATTTTTCCCCCTATCTTTTCTATTAACTGTCATCTTAGGTTGTTGTAAATAATGTATTGAGTGCTCAAACTGGCTGGATTTTAAAGTGTAGGAAAACTATACTTTCCTCAAAAGTAATCTTCAGAATAAAAAATACAATTGATTTTTGTTCTATTTTATATAAAGAATGGATATTATTTTACGGCAGGAAACAAACAAACAACTTTTTACTTCAGTTGCTTGTGATTTATGAGTTATTAGAATCCTAGCAAAGATTTTCTGTTATGTTCTTCCCAGTTCTTTGCTGATGCTTCCATGCATGCCAGAATCTTTACCACATGCCTGGAAAGCCCAGGGCAGAGGAATCTCTCATTGACATGTGGAAGGTGAAAAGGACTGGACTGGATATGCATCTTGTTTGTAAGGGGAGGGGTATCTGAGTTATCCCATTGGTCGATCTCAGCAGCTCTGCTTGATTTGCTTTCTCCACTAATATGAGGTTGATGCAAAAGTAATTGTGGTTTTTGCATTGTTGGAATTGGCCATTTGATATTGGAATACATTCTTAAATAACTGTGGTTTTGCTATTTGTCCTTTTAATGCACTTTTCTCACTCTGTGTTTTTTTGCTACTTATTACTTGCTGTTTATTTTATATTTACTTTAGACTATGGAAGTGATGTTAGACAAAAAGCAAATTTCAACTATTTTCTTATTTGAGTTTAAAATGGGTTGTAAAACAGCAAAAACAACTCGCAACATCAACAACACATTTGGCCCAGGAACTGCTAATGAATGTACAGTACAATGGTGTTCAAAAGGTTTCACAAAGGAGACAAGAGTCTTGAAGATAAGGAGCATGGTGGATGGCCATCCAAAGTTGACAATGACCGATTGAGAACAATCATCAAAACTGATCCTCTTAAAACTATGTGAGAAGTTGCTGAAGAGCTCATTGTCAACTATTTTATGGTCATTTGGCATTTGAAGCAAATTGGAAAGGTGAAAAAGCTCGATAAGTGGGTGCCTCATGAGCTGACTGAAAATTTTAAAGAATCGTCATTTGACATGTTGTCTTCTCTTATTCTACGCAACAACAATGAACCAAATCTTGATTGGATCATGACATGCGACAAAAAGTGGATTTATACAACAACTGGCGATGACCAGCTCAGTGGTTGGATCGAGAAGAAGCTCCAAAGCACTTCCCAAAGCTAAACTTGCAAAAAAAAAGGTCATGATCACTGTTTGGTGGTCTGCCAGTCTGATCCACTCCAGCTTTCTGAATCCCAGCAAAACCATTACATCTGAGAAATAGACTCAGCGAATTGATGAGATGCACTGAAAACTGGAACTCCTGCAGCTGGCATTGGTCAACATAAAGGGCCCAATTATTCTCTATGACAATGCCCAACCACACGTTGCACAACCAGTGCTTCAAAAGCTCAACAAGTTGGGCTATGCAGTATTGCTTCATCCGCAATATTCACCTGACCTCTCACCAGCTGACTACCACTTCTTCAAGCGTCTCAACAACTTTTTGCAGGGAAGACGCTTCCACAACCAGCAGGATGCAGAAAATACTTTCCAAGAGTTTGTCGAATCCCAAAGCACAGATTTTTACGCTACCGGAATAAACTTTTTTCTCATTGGCAAAAATGTGTTGATTGTAATTGTTCCTATTTTGATTAATAAAGTTGTGTTTGAGCCTAGTTACAATTATTTAAAGTTCACATTCCAAGCCTGCGTTTACTTTTGCACCAGTTTAGATTATTCTGTAGTCCCTGTACTAGGACATCCCCATTCCCAGGTATGTACCATGGCCCTGTGTTGAAACTGTTCACAAGCTTCAGGCTGACTCTTGCTGCTTGGAGGCCAGTATGACAGTAGAAGCTATTCATGCTGCAACCAATACTATTTATATTCAAAGCTAATTAAAACTTCAAAGAAAAGTAACAGCGTCCTTGTAATATATGGTATCTAGGACTTTCAGTATGTGCTTCAGTGAAACTTTGGAAGACGCAAGTTCACTTTTTAATGTTTATGAAGCAAAAAATAAGCAGGAAAACATAGATAAACTTTAGACTCAATAGTGGGTGTTTGCCGAATGAATCCCTTACACTGTGGAAGAATAGAAAAGTTGCAGATAATAATTTAATTTGCTTGCATATGCAAAGTCAAAACTAAGTCATTTTTTTTTTATTTCCTGATAAGGAATCAGCAGAGGAATTGTGCAGCATGCTGATCCTGGCCCTTTCCCTAGAGCTTTAACAAAAGAATAGGGGGGGTAAAAAGAAGAATACGTAGTCATTCATAAAGCTTAAAAGCTGTGCTACCTTGCAAATATCTCTGTATTTCCATATCCTAGACCATTTGGCTGTCATTTTTCTCTTTCACAGATGGTACATAACTTCTGATTTGGCTGTGAGAATTCCTCTATACGGATGACAACTTCAGTGTTCTGATAGTGTCAGCATTTTGCTCTGACATAGCAAGTAGTAAAAAAATATTATGCTTCATGGAATTCACTAAATACATATCCCATTGGCTCCAAATAGCTTTTTTATTAATTGCATGTCAGTACAGAAGTAATACAGGTACATTCATTGCAGGAATGACTTCACAATATAGATTTATCCAAGACAAAAACCAAACTAATTTGTCACGTATAGGTTGGGTTTGTATACATTCTCTTGTATTAGGAAGCATATTTTATAACTGTAGCTTGTTTTTTCATGTTAAGTGATTGCTGAACTTTAAAAATACATTTTTGTTACAAAATAGCAGCAAGCTCTGCCCCAAATAGTTATGAACAAGCGGGATTTTTTTGGCTACTTTTATTTCATTTTTTACTTGTTTCATCAACTCATTCTTGAAAAGTAAAATAGTTGTTACAGTTGCAGGTGTCACTAGCCACTGGTATATTATTTACTTTGAAGCAAGGAAATAAATTTAACAGCAAAGTCAATCATACTGTTAAGCGGGCATTCTTTATTTTATCAGCACTGGGGAACAGTGGGGATGATCCACCATGGCTGGATGCTCTTGCATTGCTTATATTCACACAATTATTGCATATTCATTATGATTTTTGGTAATTTTTAACGTACAATACATCTAATACTAAGAAATAATTGCGTAATCGTAAGGTCAGTATGAAGTTAGTTATAATTGATTCGTTTCTTAAATTACATCTATTAATTACTAGTCAAATATAAGCTAAGCACTCTGCTTCTAAACAATGTATTACTTAATCTTCTGTCTCCTTGTCATGCAGAAGGATCTAAAACTTGAAAAATATCTCCTCGTTTTGCAGGTGGTTAGAAAGCATTTATCATGTCAATTGATTAATTATGGGTACGTCTTTTATAACTTAATCACAGTATACATTAATTTAACAGCTTTTCTTCGTTTCCCCCCTTTTCAATATACTTGTAAATTCTTTTGCAATACATATCTACAAAATATTATGATCTTGTGTTGTAGTACGGCATAGCTATCTGTTACCCGATAGCAGTACCAGAAAGAACATTGTAGCATATTGAGCATTAAAATTAGAATCACAAGCATAAACAACTGCTTTAACTAAGTCAAATTGGGTAACTGTGAGGTAAGCTTATACCACATTTCTTCAAAACTCCAAGGTGTATCGTCTTTAGCAATTTCATGTAATACTTTCGTTTATTCCAAAAAAGATTTGCAATTGCTCATATTTCAATAACCTGTAAGGGTCTTTAGTTTGTAACAAAATTCACTATTGTCAAGACTATAATTATCGCCAATCATTATAACAAGGGATATTTTGCAGTTTCAGATTCGACCTGTCCAGGCATTTATTTTAGTTCAGTTTGGGCTGTAATAGTTTTCACTAAAGACTCGTGTAAAGGCCAACTTGGAGTAAAAGCATTTGTTACTGCAGATACGCTTTTTAGAGTCACAAAGATCAACATTGAGAGAACTGTAAGGTGTTAGGTCCTACTGGTTCTGACATCTGTTTCTTATCTGGTACTTTCTTCACTCTTGAATAATGAATCTAGACAGGTTGCTCTTTAATCTTAATTGCAGCAAAGGCCATCAGCAACCCACTTCTCTCCTAAAGGTTGACCTGAAAAAGCTTTGACATAAACTTAATGTCTTGAAAGAAAAGATTTAAGTTTTCCTTGGCTTAAGGCTTTACTCTAAATCTGAGCAGCACTTGTAGTGCTTGATTCTACTTCAAATTTGTTTCTTGACAAGTTTTATTTAACTGCTGTTTGATTATATGTTTCGTTTTTTTTCTACCTGCCCACTTGCTTAAGGCTTGTAGGGAGTATACAACTGCTAATCAATCTCTAATGCTTTACTGAGTTGCATCACTACTTGTGCAACAAAATGTGGCCCTCTATCAGAGGACATCACAGTGGGTAGCCCAAATTGGGGTATGATTTTATTTGACAAAGCTTTAGTTACTTTTCTGGCTTTACTAGTTCAGCAGGGCAATGCTTATGGCCAACCTGAAAAGGTATCTGTTAATACCAGAAAATACTGATATTCCCCTTTTCTAGGTAGAGTTTGGAGAAATATATTTGCTAATGTCGTCCTGGTACATTTCTTTTTCTAATTGTTCCTATTTGTACCCTACTTATACTATTAAGATTGTTTTCCAGACATACTGCAAGATATAGTTTACTGGTGTTGTTTCAAGGAGACAGCCATCCAGAATTAGAGACATCACTCTCATATCTGTCTGTGTCTTTTCAGCAGCTTGTCTTGCGGTATAATCTGCCGATTTATTTCCAATTTCCTGATCAGCGTTTCCCTTTTGATGCTCCTTGAAATGCATGGTGGCAACTTTTCTAGTAACAGCACAGCTTCCAACAGTTGGAGGATCATGTTTAATCTGTATTCCTTGTGCTGTTAATAAACTTTGTTCTTTTCAAATGGCTTCATGGGCATGCAGCGCTCCAAAAGCATACTTTGAACCAGTCCAAATATTAATCTTCTATTTGGATAATTCTAAAGCTTGTGTGAGTGCACCTTTCTGGGCAGAAGTCCTGGGAGGCAAAGGTTTAGCTTCGATTACCTTCTGGGTAGTTGTTACGGCATACCCAGCTTTATGTACTCCTTGCTTTACAAGCTGCTTGCACGAGTGAACCGGGAGTCTTCAGCATCTTCCAGTGGCTGTTCCTTTAAGTCCGGTCTTCTGAAGTAAACAGCTTCCATTGTTTCAAAGCAGCTGTGGGTCACAGGCTCTGAAACAGATCCACTAAGGAAAGAGGCTGGATTGACAATGTTAGTAGTGACAATATTCACATCATCTTGTTCCACCAATACCAGCTGGTATTCAGGAATCTTGAGGGAGATAACAATGATTAACTTTTTGTTCCAGTACTGTTGTGACTGTATGGGAACTAATACAGTCATTTTCTTTGACATAGTGAATTTACAAGCTTCAAGTACAACAGCTGCCACAGCTTGAAGACATCCAGGCCAGCCTTTACTCACTTCATCTAATTGCTTAGGGAAGCAGGCTACCACTCATTTATGAGGTCTTAATTGCTGTGCTCAAACACTCAAAGCAATGCATTGCTTTTCATGTGAGTACAACCGAAATGGCTTGGTGACATCTGGGAGATCAGGGTTGGTCACAGGATCTGTGTATATGTGACGCCAGCAGCTGGAGTGAGCGACCTTATATGAGTCTATCATCTCTAAGTTAAAGCCAGTAAGTGGGAGACCAGAGAGTCTAGGGGATGAATGGGATACCTGTTTGTGTGTGCCTCTGTGAGCAAGTCAGCTGGAGGAGCTATCTACTGAGGGGATCATGGAGTTCAGACCAACCACTGGGGAGACCTTAAATTCTGAGAGTTCTTTTAGAGTCTAGTCAATATATTGTGTATCCCTGTGCAACTGCAGACAAGATGATCCAAGAGCCAGCTCCTGGGTAGGCTGAGTATCTAAGGCCAGTTACTGGAGGGATCCATAGCGTGTGTGCCTATGCATGTACGTGTAAGTGGGGTTCTGTGGAGTTCTTCAGCAACTGGCTGCAGGCCTTGGGGGCTCACGCATCCCAGTGCCAGCAACCTGAGAGAACAAGAATCCAGGGCCAGCTACTGGGTAGACTCATGCCTAAGACCAGTAGAGGATCCATGGTGTGCCTGTATGTATGTGTGAAGGGATGTATACCCTAGATGAGTACTACAAGCTTCTGGTGCTTATATGTACAGGTGCCAGCAAATGGGGAGACCACAGATCCAGAGGTCAGCTGATGGAGACCGAATGTTTAAGGATAGTTCTTGCAGGGATGCATATTCTTTATAAATGCATATAAATTTCCCACTAACAGACCTTCATCCTGAGCAGCCAGAAAGGGGAGCAGGATGAGGCCGTTGATGGTGCTGTTTCTGTTTGCATGACTGGTGAGTGTTTCTGTCTGTGTTGATCTTTGTAGCTGGCCATTTGTATATATGCAGTGCCTACACGTGTTTGTGTGCTTATTGGGAATACACACTCAACCTTGCTATTGGCTGGACCTGGATACATGGAGCTGCAGCAGCCTTGCTTATGTGAGCTTACTGGATTTGGCAATCCCTAATGATATTTTTGCTAAAGACCAGAGAATACTTTCTCTTTCCAGCACTCTTAGAGAGCGTTCACTGTCTTCTTCATGTTCAAGGCATGATCATACAAGGCAGAATAAGCCCAGTGTTGTTGTGTGGAATAATTCCCTCTTGCACCACTCCACTATGAATACACTGAGCACAAGTGTTCTTCAGTCTGGAAAGCTGTTAGGTCATCTCTGCCTTCATGAAAGTTGTCCGAAGGTCAGTCATCCTTGCGTGAATAGTCATCCTTTTGCCTCAAGGGAACATTTTGCCTGTAACATAAGCACTAAAGTGCCTTGCTTGAAAGTATAGGCTAACCAAAATCTGAAAATCATTAACATGCCTATTCTGAACAGCCTGATCTGTGATATTGTAACTTCCAACCTCTGTGCAGTTGATCTTCGTGTTGACATTATAGTATAGTGCAGGCCAAGAGATTGATTTGTGGTGTAAATATAGACTGGTAGTAGCATAAATCTTTGGGATTTTTTGACCCTTTCAGGGACAGAGGACACTGAAATGAGTGTGTAGTTTAGTTTGGTTTTGTTGTTTTTTTTGTTCTGTTTTGGTGGTTTGTGTGTGTGGTTTTTTGTTTGTTTGTTTGTTTTGTTTAGGGGAGAGAAATATATTACAATCTCTGATCAGCTACTTTTCCTTGAACTAAAATCTTAGTAAGAATCTTAATAAGAAATTGGAATCTCATTCTTCAAATATGTAATATTAAAACAGGAGTCAAAGAGGAACTGTCATCATTTTATGTGTTTAAAAGACTCCACATTGCTCAGGTACCTTGATTATTCCTAATTTTTAACCCAGAGTGGAATATTTTTCTCTTGATATGAGGTTACCTCAGTAAGTGTTGTCTCTAGCAGTATCATTGACTGTCCTGGGCCTGGATCCAATCTAATCTTACAAGACCCTTGATTTTGAGCAAGATATGAAGAGTGTAAGCCATTTTTCATCCAGGTTGGTCAATTCAGCCGAACAGATCATTGCTATCTGCACTGAAGAAAAGCAGAATACTAGTCTGGCCCAGCACACTGATGATATGGAATGCTACATCAGTACTAACAATGCTCAGCATTTCTGAGGTCTGTTAGGTAATTTTAGTGTGGTTGTGCTTTGGCTGTAACCAGTTGCTCTTTCCAGTACTGGCAAGTCAGCCCAGGTATTTTGCACAGCTTTTGAAGCAAGGAACTGCATCGGCTCCTCAGGAAGATCTAGGAAATATTAATATACGATCTCCTGTAGGAGTATAGGAGACATAATTTCAGGGACACTGAAGAAACCTGAGGTCTTGATAAACTTGCACACTTGATCCTGGTTGCTTTCGGATGAGTCTAGCCTTTCTGCTGATTAATGTGGAGTGAATCCTCAGGAGCACTATTAGGGACAGCGAAATCAGCAATCCATTGGGTTTAGGGTTTTTCTGTTTGGATTTTTTTGGGGTTTTCCTTAAATGGTTGTGGTTTAACCCCAGACCCTCATCACCAGCTAGCAAGTAGAACCATGTGCTGCTTGCTCACCCGTTTCCCACATATGGTGGGATGGGGAGGAGAATCAGGAAACAAAAGTCAAAATTCATGAGTTGAGATAAGAACAGTTTAACACTATTTAACAGCGAAAAGAAAAACTAAACTGAACATAAAAACCCCAAAACCACAAACAAACAAACCCAATAGCAATAATGATAATGGAAGAACATAGAAAGTGGGGGATACACCACACAATCTCTCACTATGTGGCAACACCAATGTGTGGCTTGTTTTCCAAGTAACTGTTCTCCCGAGAAGAACTCCAGACTTCAGCTCACACCAAAACCTGCCCCCTGAATGGGACAGCAGCTCCTGGTTGAAACAACAGCACCAAACTGTGCTCTCCCAAAGAACATCCTGGACCACCACACTCCTCAGCAGTGAGACCTAGTGCATCCCTCCCTACAGCCAGCCCCCAGTTTTAGGTGGACCATTACCTTATATAGTATCGAATACCCCTTTGGCTAGTTTTGGATCAGCTGTCCTGGCTGTGTTGTACCACCAGCTTTCTGTGGAAAGTTAACTCTGTCTTGGTCAATGAAGCACATAAACAAAGCAACAAGATAGAAAAATGAAAATGACAATAAACAAACGAGATTGACCTTCCAGAATTTTAAAAAAATAATTTAATTTGTATAGTACATGTCAACACATGTAAATACCTATTTGACAAAGTTGTTGTCTTCCCCTATGTCCTTACTATAAATTAAATGTAAACGGAAAAGTGCACGTGCTTGCATGCCAGTAACTTCCAGGGTGGTCTCAGATCTTGACGTTCACTTCTGGAGAATACGATGTGTATAGCTTGTGCTGTATTTCTTTGTACCTGAGCAGAGAATAACATCTCTAAGAGCAGCCAAGCCTAGTACCTGTCTCCAGTGGTAGATTTAATAACAAAGGAAATGCATATAAATGTTAGGATAAGTTAAAACTGTGAAGTTCTGCATATACACTACTCATGAGCAGTATGTTGCAAGAGACAATTTAATACTGATCTTCTGATAAAATTGGGACTTGTACACAGGCTTGCAGCCTAATGCCCAACTCCAGAACAAAGTGAATCCGTTGCAGAATCAATCATCATCCTAAACTCCCACAGAAATTTTGTTCCAGAGCTGGAAACAAAAGTATCTTGGCCTTGTGTCCACATTTACACCTATAAACAAAATGGTCAACCACGGTCCTCAGGAGACTGGCATGCATTTACCCAACTTATCTCTGTGTCCCACCCTTTGCTTTCCAAAAGAGAATGGCCTCATCTGTGCTGCTCATTATGAGAACTCTGCTCCACACTGTCAGTGTGTTTACAGTTTGCCTGGGAAAGCTTTTTGTCTGTCCAGAATATTGCCAAGCAACTTGCTAATAATGAGTTAGCTTGATTATGTGCCCAGTGCTTCTGCCCCTGTCTTGGCCCTGCTTAATTTGTTAGCATGAATGTAGCCTGTCATATTTAATCTCAAAACATGAATGTATATTCTGTTTGTAAGCCCTCTACAGGACGTATTTTGTGGTTTGGTTTCCTGTGTTTGTTTCTGTGTTGTTTTGTGGTTTTGTTGTTGTTGTTGTGTTTTGTTTTTTTTTTTTTTTTTTTTTTTTTTTTTTTTTTTTTTTTTTTTTTTTTTTTTTTTTATTTATATAAACAGAAATACTTCTGGATACAACTGGAGAGACATCAGAGATTGGCTGGACCACCCACCCTTCTAATGGGGTAAGCATTTCTCTTGTCCTCTTGACCGTACCTCTGCTGGGAAGGCAGGCATGCAACTGATGAAGAAAGGGAAACTGTAACCAATGAGACTTTTTAAGTGCGTTTTGTACATATAACAATTTGAACACTGTATGTTATGCAAAGCCAGAATGTTAAAAGAGAAGGATACTGGGTGGGATACTATTGCCACTTTCTTATGCTCTTCTACTCTCCACTCATGAGGTCCCCAGCCATCCCTCCACACAGACAGAATAGAATAGGGAACAGAATAGAATAGGGAATAGGATAGGATAGGATAGGATAGGATAGGATAGGATAGGATAGGATAGGATAGGATGGGATAGGATAGCATAGAATAGAATAGAATAGAATAGAATAGAATAGAATAGAATAGAATGGAATAGAGTGGAATAGAGTGGAATAGAATAGAATAATTTCAGTTGGAAGGGACCTACAATGATCATCTAGTCCAACTGCCTGACCACTTCAGGGCTCACCGAAAGTTAGTGTGTTATTAAGGGTATTGTCCAAATGCCTCTTACACAGACAGGCATGGAGCATCGACCACCTCTCCAGGAAGCCTGTTTGAGTGTTTGACCGCCCTCTCAGTAAAGTAATGTTTCCTGATGTCAATTCTGAACAGGTGTCCTGTCACTCCCGAACAGCCTGTAGCCCTCCATCCCAGCACTCCAATTGTGTGACTCATTCCACCAAGTCTCAATAATACCAGTGATATCATAGATCTGGGAACTGACCAATGCTTCCAGTTCATCCTGTCTGTTTTTCATACTGTATACATTGGTGTACAAGCATTTCAGATATGCTTCTGAGCCCTCCATGCTCTCAGGAGCAGCATAAGTGTTCCCACTAGCATTGCTACCCTCAGGTGATGCCATGCCAACCTTTGGTTTACCTTCAGCTCTCCTGTTGGTATCCCCTTCCCCCATCAATTCTAGATTAAAACCCTCTCAGTTAGTCCTGCCGGTTTATGAGCAAAGACACAATTCCCTCACTGGGACAGGTAGATCCCATCAGGCCCCAGCATACCTTGTGCCTTGAAGACTCTTCCATGGTTATAAAACCAACGTTTTGGTGGAGGCATCAGTCCTGAAGCCAGGTATTGATGTCTTGGGATCACCTGTTTCTTCCAAAGGCTTTCCCCATTACTGGGAAGACTGAGGAAAACACTACCTGTGCTCCTGGATTTTTTAGCATTCTTCCCAAGGCCCTGACATCTCTTTTGATCAACCTTAGACTTTTTGTTGCAACATCATTAGTACCCACCTGAAAGGACTAAAGTGGATAATAGTCTGGAAGCTGTACTAAGCTCTTCTGTTGTCTGGTGACCTCACTAATCAGAGCCACAGGGAGGCATCAAACTGCCCTGAAAAGAGGGTCAAGTCTGCAAATGGGTGCTTCCGTTTTGCACAGAAGGGAATCACCGATGACCATAACTTGCTGCTTTTTCTTCTTGGCACTGGTCTTAATGCAGGTCTTGTTGAGAGGAGTTAATCGATCTGACCTTGGTAAGAATGCTTGCACTGGTTCCTCCTCTTCTGTCTCATTATGCCTTTCATCTGTCATACCCAGGGCCTTGTACCTATTCTGTAAAGCTAGTTGAGAGGGTGAGGAGGGGTTTCTCTTAGAGCTTCATGCAGTAGCCTGCTTCCACCTCTCCCTGTCCCTCCCTTGTGTCTTCCTGCTGGCACAAACCAGATCCTGGACTTGCCTTCATAGTGGCCATTCTGATTTGGCTTGTGTGCATTTGAGATGGCAGAGCACAGCTCCAACTGTGATGAAGTTGAGTAGGAGGGACTTCTGCTTTAATGTTTTATCCAAAGAACAGGGTCTTGTTTATCTGCCTCATTCGTTTGTGTTGTGCATCTTGTCTCTGGAGATAAGAGATGGGGAAACAGGAGGGAAGAAAGTGTGACTCTCTGATTTTAAGATTCTCAATGCCGTGTGACAGGTTTGCATGATTTACATTTTCTGTCACAACAGTTCTTAGTTACAGGCTTCAACAGGTCTTCTTTACAGGGTCATATTTGTCCTGTCTAGAGTCTTATGCTGCACATGCCATCAGCAGGTTCAATTCTTAGCAAGGAGAAGGGAGGAGAAGGCGACGGCCTGTCCTGTATTTTTGGTGCAGTTGAACACTGAATCCATATTTTTTTTTTTACTATTTCTTTTTCCTTTTGTCTCCCATATATTCATTGTAGTGGGATGAGGTAAGTGTACTGGATGACAAGAAACGCTTGATCCGAACCTTTGATGTCTGTAATGTGGCCGAACCAGGTCAGAATAACTGGTTGCGCACTCACTTCATAGAGCGACGCGGAGCCCACCGAGTCCATGTCCGCCTCCATTTCTCAGTGAGAGACTGTGCCAGCATGCGCATTGTGGCTTCTTCTTGCAAGGAGACTTTCACACTGTACTACCACCAGTCAGAGGCTGACTTAGCCTCCCAGGAACTGCCAGAGTGGCGTGAGGGTCCGTGGACCAAAGTGGACACTATTGCGGCTGATGAAAGCTTTTCCCAGGTGGACAGCACTGGGAAGGTGGTGAAGATGAATGTTAAAGTACGTAGCTTTGGGCCAGTAACCAAGCATGGCTTCTACCTGGCCTTCCAGGACTCAGGAGCCTGCATGTCCCTGGTGGCAGTCCAAGTCTTTTTCTACAAGTGCCCAGCTGTTGTGAAAGGATTTGCCTCCTTCCCTGAAACTTTTGCTGGAGGGGAAAGGACCTCACTGGTGGAGTCACCAGGGATATGTGTACCAAATGCTGAAGAGACAAGCACGACTGGATCTTCAGGTGTTCGGTTGCACTGTAATGGAGAAGGGGAGTGGATGGTGGCCATTGGACAATGCGTTTGCAAGGCTGGCTACCAGCCTATTGATGATGAACGAGTCTGCGAAGGTGAGAGACCCTTTTTCCCCATCTCTTAGGCAGACACTTCTTTGTTGATGTTAGTAGTATTTGGCATTTTCCAAAAGTTCACAGAGCTAGGAGATTAAATAATTGCTTACAGAGAACGCTGATTGCAGTCTTTTCTGACACTTTTAGTGCCTCAGACTGCAGTTGGAGTGACCACTTCTTGGTGCTAAGAACATCGTTAACACCAAGTGCAATGTGGATAGTTAATGGTTGTCAATGTTACTTTAAATTCCTGTTTCATGAAGTGATTTGGGTCATGCAAAATAACTTTATTAAAACAAAGTCCATTGTGCTGGAGACATATAAAGCAATCAATAAAGGTAAGTGATTTTTATTTGTTTGAGCTTTGAGAGTGATTAAAATGTGTGTGCCTTTTTATCTTGCTCTTTTCTGAGAGAAGTGTAACTACATTCATAGAGTGCTGCTGCTGAGACAGAAAGTTCAGACAGACATAGAGCACCTCTATAAGGCATTAGCTTTGCTGTGTGCATCAGCAGCATGATTAGTTCAGTATCCAGGTAAAGTGCCAGTCAATAATTCAGTATCAAATAATAGCCTTAAGCACTCAAAAATGTGGAAATTAGGCTTGACAAAAATAGGGACTTTAAAAAAAACTGTCTTCTTTTGAAGTGTTCAATGAAAGCTTATACTCCCTTGCAGCCCCATTATCATGGAAGCTGTACATAGATGGAAATGGTAAATATTTTAAAGAATAAATGAAATTATGACAGTCTATCAAACTACAAAACACGCTCCCATCATTTACTTCCTGATATTCCATAAGCAAATTAGAACAGCCAAACACAACCAAACAATGTGAAACTGGTGAAGGGTCTAGAAAACAAGTCTTATAAGGAGCAGCTGAGGGAACCTGTGCTGCTTGGCCTGGAGGAAGGAGGTTGAGGGGATACATTATTGCTCTCTACAACTATCTGAAGGGAGGTTGTAGCATGGAGGGTTTTGGTCTCTTCTCCCAAGTAGCAAGTGATAGGATGAGAGAAAATGGCCTCAAGTGGTGCCAGGGGAGGTTCAGATAGGATATTAGGAAAATTTTTTCATGGAAAGGGTTGTCAGGCATTGAAACAGACTGCCCAGAGAAGTGATGGAGTCACCATCCCTGGAGGTGTTTAAAAGATGTATAGGTGTGGTTTGTAGGGACAAGATTTAGCGCCAGTATTTGACTGAGTGATCTTGAGGGTCTCTTCCAAGCAAAATGATTCTGTGTTTCTATGATATCACCCACAAGCTTTCTCATCCTATTTTCTCAGTATGTCTTGCTGAGAAGGGAGAGTGAGCCAGTGGCTGGGTGTGCTTTTGGCTGTTTGCCAAAGTTAATCAGCCACATGGCTTCTTCTTTCTTCTTTCTTCTTTCCCTGGATGTTTCTGAGAGTACTGAGGAAGCAAAAGATCTGCCTGTCTTCTGTAGGAGCTGTAATGGGCTCTTCTTCTGTAGGATGCAACTATGTACAAAGAAGTCAGATGGAGAAGAGGATTCTATAAAATTGTCTATGTCCTGTGGCTCTGTGTAGTCCCTTCTGATTGCAGGATGAATCACATCTGTCTTATTGATAACTGCAAAAGCCAGTAACTGTGCACACAGCTAAAAACATGCATATACTATTAGCAAAAAAGAAGAAAATACATGATAAGCTCTTCTCAAATTGTAATGGCTTAAAAGTTGCTTCCTTTAAAACCATACAATAATTTACATTACAGGGACCTGTGGAAGTCATCTGCTCCAATACCATGCTCAAAGCAGGACCAAATTGGGTTAGGTCACTCAAGGCCTATTCTAGTCTAGATTTCATTATTCATAAAGTTGAAGATTCCACAGTGTCCCTGGGCAACTGTTCCAATGTTTGATGACTCTTATGATGAAATTTCTTTTTCCTATATAGAAGATTGTAATTAGATATAATAAGAGATTATTAAAACTTGTGTCTGTTGTCCCATGTTCTTCCACTTTGTGCCTACACCTCTTTGTTATCCTTCCATTTGGTGTCTGATGCCAGCCATACGTTCCACTCCCCCACAGCCTTCAGTGTATTTTTCTGCTCCTGGGTAAGAGCTTTAACTTGAAGGTAAACTCACTGTTGATAATAATGTTTGGTGTCTTGTGCTAGGTTACGTATTTATTTTTTTTTTCTTATATTTTGCTCCTTTCATCAGCTTCCCCAGCCTTATGCTGCTACATGCACAAACATTTTGGCGCTTTTCAAGTAGTCTGCTTTTTTCCTATATCTAGCTAATCATAGGCTTATTTCTTTTGGGGGGGAAGGAGTGTTTTATCTAAGAGTTACTTAGATTTTTATTTTCTAGTGTGTCTTCTGCATGCTAGTTATGCCATCTTTCTTGCATTATAACAGCAACGTCTAAATTGTATTTCTACGATATGATCAATTATTAAATCCTTTCCATCGGCCTGCCCTCTGTAACTGCCAAACTCTGTCCCTCTT
Source organism: Pampusana beccarii (assembly GCA_013399365.1). Classification (NCBI taxonomy): domain Eukaryota; kingdom Metazoa; phylum Chordata; class Aves; order Columbiformes; family Columbidae; genus Pampusana; species Pampusana beccarii. The sequence continues at coordinate 80,996 of VWYH01008151.1, read as the reverse complement.
TGCAGTTGATTCAGCTCGTGGCTTATTCTAGCAGTGCCTCCCATTATCTAGTTAAAGCAAGTGGCATAGTCCATACTGCGTGCTGATCTTGCTTTGCCTAGAGTAATTCTCATTTGAGCCCTGCATAGCTCTGCACATTCAGTTTTCCCCGGGCCTCAAATTTGGCTATGTCCATTTATCCCTCCAAGTTTGACTCCAATGACAGCTTTGACACTCTCTTCATTTTTGATACTCTCATGTCTAGTAATCATTCTTGCTGGGAACTCCCATATGAGAAACAGATTGCTTGTCTCAGTCAAGAATAGAGCAATTTATGCTGTTCTAAATGTCTTCCTATGTCTCAGCTCAGTTCCAAATCGTACCTGGGTACAAAATGTCAGTGTCACCTCTGTCACATTCCCTGACAACACTGCTGGGGGTACCTAAAGTTCTGTTGAAGTTTCCAGCTGCCGTTCTTGGTCCCTCTCCCCTTGCTGTATTTTGTTTTGCTTGGAATATTTTTTCTCTGCCCTTATTGTCCAAGTGAGCTTTTTGGTGACTTTTTCTCTCTCAGCTTCTTTGGTTCTTGGTCTGTCCCCTCCCCATTTTCATTTTCTTCACACACATCCCCCACTCCACATTCCGTTATTCCAGCACTTTTCTCTGCCAGTTTTGATATTTGTTATTGTAAGATGTTTGTCAGAAATTGTTCCTCTGGCCTCCCAGGTGGAACTTTTCTCCAGTGAGCAGTCAGGTCAATACAGGCAACACATGGGCGAGTATTGTAGGGGGGAGCTGAGGAAAATTTGGTCAGTGTCTTTGAGATGAGCTGTAGCCAGCTGTTGTGGCATTCTGACACTGTGTCAAGATATGAAAAGTGACTGAAAAAACCTGAGAGAAAAGCACTTGCACAGTCTGAACTCTGCTTTCTCCTTTCTTGGTAACCTTGACTTGATGGAAAGTGGCAACTTGCTTTTCCCCGAGGTGCTAGCTCTGCAATCCTCTATTCTTGCATTGGATATCGTGAATAAATGAGAACTAAATCTGTGTTTTCTTGGAAAGTGCTGGTGCCTGGGTGATTATCAAGTCATACTATCCCCAGTGACAAGGCCTGTGGTTTAACTGGTGTTTACGGAATCATAGAATGTCCTGAGTTGGACAGGACCCACAATGATCATTGATTACAATTCCTGTCCCTGCAGATGACAATTCCACAGTTCACACCGTGTGTCTGAGGGCATTGTCCAGTCTCTTCTTGCACACTGTCAGGCTTGGGGCCATGACTACCTCCCTGGGGAGCCTGTTCCAGTGCTCCACCACTCTCTGGGTGAAGAACCTTTTCCTAATGTCCAACCTAAACCTCTGTTGGCACATCTTCCTGCCATTGCCTTGGCTTCTGTCATTGGTCGCCAAAGAGAGGAGATCAGCACCTGCCCCTTCTCCTCTCCTTGTGAGGAAGCTGTAGACCATTAGGATGTCTCCCCTTAGTCTCCTCATCTCCAGGCTGAACAAACCAAGTGACTTTAGCTGCTCCTCATACGGCTTCCTCTCCAAACCCTTCACCAACTTTGTAGCCCTCTTCTGGACACTCTCCAGTTGCTTAATATATTTTTTATACTGTGGCACTCAGAACTGCACACAGTGCTTCAGGTGAGGCCGCACCAGTGCAGAGCAGAGCGGGACAATCACCTCCCTCACTGGCTGGCAATGCTGTGCTTGATGCACCCCAGGACACGGTTGGCCCTCTTGGCTGTCAGGGCACACTGCTGGCTCATGTTCAACTTGCCATCGACCAGAACCCCCAGATCCCTCTCTGCAGAACTGCTCTCCAGCATCTTGTTCCCCAGTCTGTATGTACAGCAAGGGCTGCTGTGTCCCTGGTGCAATTTTCGGCACTTGCCGTGTTGAACTTCATGCGGTTGGTGATTGCCCATTTCTCCAGTTTGTTCAGATCCCTCTACAGGGCCTCTCTGCCCTTGAGAGTGTCAACAGCTCCTCCCAGTTTAGTGTCATTGGCGAACTTACTAAGTATTCCCTCTAGTCGTATGTCCAAGTCATTTATAAAAACATTGAAGAGTGCTGGCCCTAAGATAGATCCCTGTGGAACCCCACTAGTGACTGGTCGCCAGCCTGACATATCCCCATTTACTAGAACCCTTTGAGCTTGGCCCATCAGCCAGTTGCTCACCCACTGCATTGTGTGTTTATCCAGCTGTGTGCAGGACATCTTGTTCAGGAGGATACTGTGAGAGACAGTATCAAAGGCTTTAATGAAATCCAAAATGATCACATCGACAGGCTTCCCTTGGTCCACTATGTGGGTAACCTTCTCATAGAACAAAATTAAATTTGTTAAGCAGTAAGAAGGGAATGTAAGGTACATGAAAACTGAAAAACCTCATAGTGAGAGATGGATTCTGTCTGTGTGTGGAAAGACAGCCCTAGGCTAACTTTAACTGTTGGAATAAAAGGAAGTGCCTTTTGCCTATTCTTGTTGCCTTCTGTGGGCTGAAGTCCTGAGTGCAGTGAGGTAGCATATCTTATGGAATTTTGGAAAGGCATAAAAGTACTCATGGATGTAAGCAGTTCCTTGACTGCATGCAGAGGCAGGGTCAGGGCTTAGGTGGAAGCAGAGGGTGTGTGATAGCTGTATGGCCTGTGAAGGCCGTTCTTTAGCTACCTGGAGGCCAGTGAGTGTCTAATGTAGTCAGTCCAGCCTTATTTGCCAAAATTGCAAATGTTAAATATAAGTAACTATGAATTTTAGGTCATAGTCCTTTTTTTTTTTTAAGGTGAGCTTTTCATTAGGAAGGCAGAGGAGATGTGAGTCATGTTTAATCACTGCAAACCGGCTTTGCTTGTGGTGTGCTGTATGATTTCATTTTGCTATTCTTCTTCTGGAAGTAGAAATACCCAGGGGCAGAAAGAGGGTTTCAAAGCACGATCCTTTCACTGTATCTGCCATCCCTCCTAGAAATACCAGTATGAGTTTATAGGTTTATGCAGTCTTTTTTTTTTTTTTNTTTTTTTTTTTTTTTTTTTTTTTCGCTAGACAATACAAAAACAATGACTGCAGAGAGATCTTTCCTCCTAATTTGCTCTGGATTCCACCCCGTAGTTCTTCAACTGTAATTTCTGTTGTCTGAGTTGAACTGGGCAGGTGAGTCTCTTCCTTACTGCTTTTCTTTACACTTTTTTCAGTCTCTTTTAAACTCTTTTCTCGGGTTTCTCCCTCAGGGGAACTTCTGAACATCTGAAATTACATGTAGCCTAGTGTAAAGAACTTCCCATTCATTGTTCCCTGTGCACCCACAATCCTGTCTCTATCCTTTTTGCATCCTTCCTTGAAGTATTTGTGCACATTCATGAGGTGCCTGGAAGCCTTCTCTTCTCCAGGCTGAACGGTCCCAGGTGTCTCAGGCTCTCCTCCTAAGAGAGGTGCTCTAGTGTCTGAATCATCTTTGTGGCCCTTTGCTGGATTCTTTCCAGTCTGTCCATGATTCTCTTGTGCTGGAGAGCCCAGAACTGGACACAGGACTCCAAGCGTGGCCCATACTGTGTTCTCCATGAGGATATTATGGGAGACAGTGTTGAAAGCCTTACTTGAAGTCAAGGTATTCACTATCTACTGCTCCTGCCTCATCTACCAAGCCAGTAACTACATCATAGAAGGCTGGTCAAGCCTGAGTTCCCCTTTGAGAATCCATTCTGGCTACTCACAGTTACCTTCTTGTCCTACATGTGCGTGGAGAAGGTTTCCAGGACTCATTTCTTTGTGATCAATGTGAGGCTGAGCTGTCTCCGTTTCCCTGTATCCTCCTTTTTGCCTTTCTTGAAGAAAGGAGTGACATTAGTTTTCCTCCAGTCCTCAGGCACCTCTTGCAGTCACCACAGTCACTTAAAGATTATCAAAGGTGGACTCAGACTGGCATCAGACAGCTCCCTCATGGGCATATCCTATCAGGGCCCATAGAATTATGTAGGTCCAGTTTGCTTAAATATTCTTTCACCTGATCTTGCACCAGGAGGAAGATCTTCCTTGTTCTAGACATTTCCTTGGTCTTGCTAGTCAAGACTGATGTGAAGAAAATGTCCCGTATCAATGGCACCACCCAGCAGTGGGCCCACATTTTCTCTAGTCTTCCTTTAGCCACTTATGTACTTAGAGAAGCCCTTCTTGTTTTTGACATCCCTTATCAGTTTGTTTCCAGATAGGCTTTGGCTTTCCTAACCATGTCTCTGCAGGCTTGGACAGTGCCTCCATGTTTCTCCTGGGTTACCTGTCCCTGCTTCCACCTTCTGTGTACTTCCTTTTTATGTCTGAATTTAGCTAGAAGCATCTTGTTCAAATCTTCTTCCCTCCAGGGCCTTATCCCATGGCACTCCTTCAAGCGGATCCCCAAACAGGGCTAATCTGTTCTCCTGAAGTCTAGGGCTGAGAGTTTTTCGTTTTACCCTGCTCACTCCTCTCAGGATCTTGAACTCCACTATCTCATGGTCACTGCAGGCAAGGCTACCTTCAGTGTTCACATTGCCAGTGAGCCCTTCCTAGTTTGTGAGGATGAGGTCCAGCAGGGCACCTCCCTCATTGCCTCCTTTATTGCTTGAGTCAGGAGGTAGTCACTAATGCTTTCCAGGAGCTTCCTGGATTGCTTATGCCCCACTGTCTTGCCCCTCCAGCAGACATTAGGGTGGTTGAAGTCCCCCTTGAGGATCAGTGCCTCCGAACATGAGGCTGTTTCCAGCTGTCAGCTCTCAGCTCTATTCACTTTTTCACATGTAAGCATCCAAGGCCATCTGAGACACCCTGGTGTAGCCAAGACATCTACTCAGGACTTGTGGAAATGACATAGGAACAGTGGAAGACCCAGCACCTAATGGAATGCTGGGTGTCTGAAAATTGGTAGCATGTTATCAATAATGCCATCTGGATAAGAGAGAGAATGGAAACCAGGAGCAACTGAATTTTTCCTCGGGTCTTTGCTTTAGTGTGAGCCGAATTGCTCATTAAGTTCCACTAATTGGACTGACTGGCAATGGGACTGAGCAGCTTGTCATGGATATCTGCACAGAATATGGACTGAATGTCACATACCAGAGATTTTCATGGGCTACTGAGAACGCCACTTGGCTGTGCTCTGCGTAAGTGGAGATTGACATGTACTGTTATACTAGTCTGCTCTCTTGATTTTTTCTTACACAGAGCCTTCTTAAGATCCTTTCTGTCTGTCCTGTGGTAACTTAACTTTTGTTTGTCTGGTTTTTTAATAGAAAATGATTTAACCATCACAGCCTGTCTTTTGTACTTGAGTCATCTTGTAAAAATGACATATCTTAATAGAGACTTTAACTCACTGTTTGTACCCCTCTTTCATCTATTTCTTTGGGTCACTGAGGATTATGTTAGCCAAAATGACATAAATTCCACCTCTTCTCCCCAAAAGGAGGAAGCATGTGAGGACAGAGAAATATTACTGAAATCTGTTTTCTTGCTGCAGTGAAATTTTATTTGTCCAGTTTACTCAGATGTAGTGTGGTGTTTATAAATGAGCCTATGTGCCTGCTTTACATTCTGCTTATGTTAGATATGGGCTAAGGCATTCAGTCTGCTACTTTGCTCTCAATGGCAAAATCTCTTCAGAAACAGGCCCAGTTCCTTCATAAATGTGGTAGGCACTTTTTTTTTTTTTTTTTTTTTTAAATGTCTGCTGCTTGTATTGGAAGTCTTTCTCAGAAGCCTGTTGCTTCAGTTGATGGAAATGTTGTTCTTATTTAAACCTGTAATTTGCTGTAAAGACACCTGTTTTCATGCTGACAATGCTCTTCAGCATAAATAAACAATTCTTCATTCACTGACTTTTACAGTTCTGGGATTACATTCAAGAATAGATGCTGCTTCAATGAGTAAGAAGGAGAATAGATAACAAGAAACTACCTAAGTGTGACAGCACAAAAAGCATAGCACACTGGGCACTGCTATGGGAGACAGCAGTAACCTGCCTTTGCATGTGGTGCAAACATAAAGGCAAGCAAGGTGCATTGGTGAAGAAATTAGATTTTGTGAGGCAAATATGGGAAAATAGCTGTATGCATTTGATCTCTAGCATTTGTTAAGATTACCTTTTTGAAATTGTTGTCTCTATAGTATTGTACTACATTTGCGGTATAAGTAGATAGCATTGTTATCCATTAGCAGATGCCATGTCCTTATACAAAGGTTTGCATTTTTGCTATGTTGCATGGTTGGTTGGTTGGTTTCTACAAGCAGCTGTTGACTGCATCTGGTCCCTTGGAGTGATTGTCCACAGCACTAATGAAATCTTGCATAGCCTTTTATGCCATACAGTTGCTCTGCCTTTTATAAACTGGCTTTCTTTACTGACGTACTAGTGCTGCTGGCATGTTCATTCCGTTACGTAAAATGTACAACCTTGCACTTTTGCTTAATACCTTTGTTGAGCTCATCAGCAGTGTGCGAACCCTGCAGACTTCATCCCTGTATCCCCAGGCTCAACAGCAAGTTGCCGTTAGACTTCAAAGCACCATGTAAAATTAAAGGTTTATTTTTAACACAATCATGTTTGTTTTAAAATAAATGTTATTTACTAAGTTTCAAACTTCCTTCTTCATTCACGGTTTTGTTTACCTTTCCGTATGATCTGCAATTTAGCTAGAAATTAATATACTTGAATTCTCTTAGCACTGCCCTTGCAGGGTAAATATGGTTTTGTACTGCAGAGCTAAAGTGTGTATCCTCTACAGATTTCCTTTTAGCATCACACAGACTTCAGGCATTATCATTATCTGTTCATTTTCACTATTATGACTAGAAGTAGTAGTTGTTCCATTTGATGTCAGACTCTAGTACTGAATTTAAAAAAAGTAACTATTCTCCAGGGTCTACCTTGAGAAATGGAATGAATGTGGCATTAGTACTAAGCCTTGACAAAAGCTTGAGAAGGGGTTTGATGTGAGAAAAAAAAGGATGAGATAAAAAGACTTGTAAGAAAATAAAGACATTCACATTCAGTTCAACATTCTCAAATGTGAAATAAATAAAGGAAGATCCCTGAAAGTGATAACTTTTGGTTGAATGACTATGCAGTGAGGTGGATGAGAACTTCACATTCATAATACTCATAGTTTCAGTACAGATACATTTGTCAAGAAATGTGAAAATTATATTCTGCATCAGCAACTGTTAGCAGAGCCTTAAACCGAAAGGGACATAATTCATAAAGTGGACAAAATCAATCTTACTTTTTTGGCCATAGCAACATAGGGACAGATCTTTCCATATGAGAATAATTTGATTTTCTCGTGTATAAAGGCCTGAAGGCAGAAGCAGTTGCTTTTTTCTTACCATCATCCATCATATGCAAATTTACAATCTCTTCTTCTTCATTCCTTTCCATATGGCAATGTATCGAATGCTGGATGTTGTCATTTTCTCAGTGCTGGGAAGAATCAGTGTTCTCCTATCTAATAGCTATCATTCACAGTTACTGAAGTCCCTTTTGTGGTCTGACCTGTTAGAGGACTTGCCATTCTTACCACAGCGCATGTGGAGGTTACTCTGCAGCCAAGACAAATTCTGACAGAGATGATGAAGTAATATAACAAGTATAAAGCTTGATGAGACTCCGCAGAAGTTATTGGTTATTATGTCTGGACTACAGCTGTAATATTTTCAGCTTTATTAAGATTTGCTTCCCTGCAGTCCCATAGTCTCATCAAAAATTCTACAATGGGCTTTGAAAACCCAAAGCAAAGGGAATTGAACACATCTGAGAAGAGGGTTAGATAAGCAAGCAACTCTGTTTTTCTGAAGTTGTTGATTTGTTAAGAAAGATGCATCAATGTCCACTCAGCACCTATATGGGTTAGAAACATTTCCAAATAATTGTTATTAGAGGTGAAAGACTGTAAGTACAGTAAGTAGTAGCCAGATGGGCTAATTTTGCAGGTTCTGGTGTGGTGTTCTGTTTTGAATATTCATTAGATACCCTAATTTCATATTAGCACCCATATACAATATTCTTCCCTTACACATTTTCTTTTTATAGGTAACTTTTTGCTACCCACAATAATTTGAATTTTTCTGCTTATGGTAATCACCAGGACAGTTCGAGTATGTCCCTTATGTCTTTTGTCATCAAATGCTCATCTGGGGTCTATCTGAAACTTTCCCGTTGCCTGTAAATGCATTTTATCATGAAGTTAACTAACTGAATGTCATGCCACAAATGAACTTTCAGCTCAGCTTGTTAGTCCGTCAAATCTAAGATATTTATTTGGAAAATCAGGTTTAGAAAACTTACATAAAACTTTCATTAAAATTGTAAAAGATTTATCGTAGAACTTCAATGGAAGATCCAAGCACCTTCTGTTAAGTAATGCAGCATAGCATCTTTGCCAAACCTAGAATGTGCTATTCTCCCATGTTGTTGATAAGTTATTTTCATTTTCTTTCCCTTTGGGATGGATTTCCATCCTTGTTTCAGTTTTTTGCATAGACAGGTTCCTATGCATTTACAGATTAAATTTGACCAAATTAAGAGGTTTTTGTCCATTATTGGTAAGCTTTCCGCGCTATGGGAGAGCAATAGGACTGTCAATCTGAGTGCCTGCTCCAAATTTTGATGCAAAATATGGTAGCTTATATTACTTGAAACAATGAAACGGTTGAAGGCAGCATAAAAAAAGTCCATTTTTGTGGCTGTGTTGGATGGGGAGAAGGAGGTATGGGGAATACCTGTAACTGTTATGGCTCTTTCCAGGCAGATCATGTGACTGCTTTTTGGCTTCTCCAATACTAAGGCTCTTTGAGTGAGTAATGCGAAGACAATTATTTCACATGGCCAAAGCTGTCTCTGGACTGGTCCTCTTTCATCTGCCAGTGAATCAGTTAAATAACCCTTGTATGGAATAAAATAAACTTTTTGAATTTATAACTTTAACAGTACATGCTCCATAAGGCAACAAAAACAGTAGTAGCTACTCTATGTAACAACTTCTTACAGCGGCATGAGTTAAATGTAAATAAGTTTGCATTGTTTCTGTAATGTGAATTAATGAGTTTCCTACTTTTGCCTCTCTCATTTTTCTTCTTTCAGCCTGTCCCCCTGGTTTCTTTAAAGTATCTGTGGGACATGACCCCTGCCTTCCGTGCCCTGCCCACAGCCATGCTCCACTGCCAGGTTCCCGTGAGTGTGTGTGTCAGAACCGCTACTATCGATCTCCTATGGACAATTCTGATGCTCCCTGCACTGGTGAGTATTTGGATGGAGTGTTTGAAAGCAAGAAGGGCAGTTAATGAGAGAGAACGTGCCTGAATAATTCAGGGGAGTTGCAGTTCACCTTTTTTCATGATCTCTGAAATAACCCAAAACTTCCTTTTGCTCCTCCAGTTGACTACAGGGTATATCCATTCACTGAACGTAGATGAGAATGTTCCTACATGCTTTTTACAATGTTGATACATTGGTGAAACTGTGTTTTGAGAATACTGGGGTGTTGCAATGCTAGATGCTCAGAAATGAAAAAAAAAAGTCAAATTTTAGATTACTCATGCAACCTTAAATAAGTCCATTGCAAGTAAGCATAAGGTACACTTTTAATGAGAGAATAATAGACTAATTTCTCGTGAAATGCTAAACTCATTTCATACAAGGGATAAATATTGTTCATTGAAGGAGTTAACCAATATTTTCTTTATCACTGAAAGTGTGAAGAACATATTTACAGCACAGAATTCAAACTCTGCAAATTTTTTTAGTGGGAAAATAATTGTTTCATTGGCTTCCCTGTGGTTCTCATCCTTTACGACTTTTCACAGTCATTGATTATGAATATTAATAGGTCAAGAAATAATAATTAGATGCAGAAAATGAAATAAGGTTAATGATTAGGACTCAAAAATATAGTTTAAATGATATATTGAATTTCACGATCTTTGTGGAAGTGACGGGAAAAAATGTCTTAAAGTATCTTGCAAACGCTTTATGGCTCTGAAATTAAACACTCAAAAATTAGGAAATATCATTGTGGCTTTTTCTGTAATCTCTTGTTTCCTATACTGCACAGAATCCATCTTCAGCAGCATCAAGCAATATTTACGCCACGGGATTATTTTTCCCAAGCAGTTGTCTTTGCATTGACTGTAATAAGACTTCTCAGGAAGAACTAACTATACTATACCACAATACAAATACTGAGTGGCCCAGTTAAGATCACAAAAGAAAATTTAATTCTGACATTTCCTGATGTACAAATGCTTCGTCTTGTCAGTAATACATTTTTTAAACAGTCTGTGTGTAATTTTCCAACATAATTTATTTTTAACAGCACTGGAAATGTGAGGCCTCAAGGAAATATAGCTATTGGAAATACTCAAATGCTCCACCAGTGACCTAGATTTGCAGCTGGAGAGATTTCCTACAAATACCTCATCCACCTGTACTAGTAGAGGTGTCATACTTTGTGTTGATCAGCATTAGACAGAGAAAAGGCTTTGCCCATGGTTTTCTTCGACATTTCTTGACTGTAGAGTAATGATGAGAATGAGGATTCTTGGATTTCATTACAGCCTTTGGAGGGAAATGTTCTGTAAATCACGTTTTCCTTGCCCCTTCCTGTTCCTGAGCTCAGCCTCTCTATCCCTGCCATTCCAGTCTTGGTTTGTGTCTATGCCCAGGTTTAGCAGTGCAACACCGCTGCTTATTTTTACCTGTCTGAGCTTCTTACTTTCTAGCTCCAGTGTCTTGTCCCGTTCTCATAACCATGCCATCTTCTCACCACGTACATTTTCCTTCTTTCTTCACTGTCTCTGTGCCAGCAGGGGAAGTTTTTCAGCTGTTGGAGTTTACTCCTGATGCCATTCAGAATCTGTTAGTGAGCAGGAATAATCATGAGGAAATGGGGTGTTCTGTTTGTGTAATAGATGGCCCAGGCTAACTGAAGTCTGAGAGAGTTCAGAGGTACTAAGTGCCAAAGAAGAGAATTAGAGGTCTCAGTAGAGACAAATCCTTACTAAGCTTGTGCAAAATTTAAAATTTCAAAGGCTTAGAATTGCCGTAAACACTGACTGTTCTTTTAGGGAAATTAAAAAGTCATACCCTTGAAACAAAGACCCTTCTTGTTAATTTTTTTTCTCTAAAATATTATAGTACAGTTGCTCCTTCATGTATGTAAATGTATGTATGATGTAGGAAAGAATGTTTTTATTAACCTCATTCAGAGAAACAACTAGAGAAGAGTAAGAATGAGAAGACAAGCAACTTATTCTTCTGTTCTTTTCCCCATGCTTTATCTTCTCCCCTCCTCCACATCTGTGCCCTTTCATGGGATTCTGATCTTTCATTCTGTCTTCTAGGTATCCCCTCTGCTCCCCGTGACCTTAGCTATGAAATTGTTGGCTCCAGTGTGCTTCTGACCTGGCGCCTCCCCAAGGATCTGGGTGGCCGCAAGGATATTTTCTTCAATGTCGTCTGCAAAGTGTGCCCAGCAGGATCCTCGGGGCCATGTGTGCGCTGTGGGGACAGAGTACAATTTGAACCACGTCAAGTGGGCCTGACAGAAAGTCGGGTACAAGTCTCCAACCTCTTGGCCCGTGTGCAGTACACCTTTGAGATCCAGGCTGTCAACTTGGTGACTGAATTGAGTCCAGAAGCACCCCACTATGCCACCATCAATGTTAGCACCAGCCAGACAGGTGAGGAGACCCCTGCATCTGTGTCCCAACATTTTGACTTCTGTCTCTCATTTGGTTTGTTTTTATCTTTTGAATCTTGGAGCTTTGTCATCTTGTGTGCTGTGCCTTTTTTATCTTGCCCTGCTTCGTGATGCAAGACAGACATGCAATCTGGGTTTGATGGGGATTTTGTGAGCTTGCCACAGCAGCTCTTAGAGAGCATACCTTTGTTTCCTCTTCACCTTCTTTTTCTCCTACTCTTCTTGATTTCATCTTTCCTAACACTTTTTACCTGTTCACTTTTCTTTTTGTCTTTCTGTTTTTCCATCCATTCTTGTTTCTATACACCACCTTCCATTTTCCTTGTCTCAGTTCATACTCAAGTGCACTATAACAAGTAGTATTGAGTATTTCATCAAATCTGTCCACTCTTTCATTGCTGCACATCAAAGTAAGGAACTTGAAAATTAAGAGACATATAGGCATTGTCTAAAGATGAAGATACAGTTAAAGATACAGGTAGGTGCTGTATCACAAGAAAGAATGTATACAATGATCATCACTTAAATACACATGACTCTGGGATGGTGTGTGTTATTACTATGTAAGTCCTGTGAGTCATAAAAGGATATGAAAACTACAGTTTTTACAATTCCTGGAAAGGTGTTAAATGGAATTTTGACAAAAGATCCAGAAGCAGAATCATCATTCCTATTTTACTGAAATTGCTCTGGGTTCTTCTGCATGCCATGTATCTTCTACCTTGTTCTTGCCTTTTCAACCTTGCTGTTCTGTTAAGTGGTCTTGGAATTTTATTCTCCTGTCAATAGGACACAAATGTTTTTATACTGTTTTGCCTTTACATGGTAGAAATTTTAAAATGTGTTGTATAGTTGTATGAAAGGTGTTTTTATCCTTTTGACTAGGAACTAAATGACAGGGATCACTAAACTAAAATACTAATGCCTTCTGTGGGCATTCGAAGGGGAGAGATTAAGCGAGTTGACAAGTACGTCAGGCTGATGGCTAGCATACAGAAAACTTGTATATGTGGAGAAAAATGGAGAACAGCATCAAGCAAATTCTGATTTTCTGTAAATATCATATACAAGCACTGGAGCTGGCGAGAGCCACATGCATACAGGCATACAGTTATGCTAAATGTCAACAATAAGAGGGTGGGCATATGCTCTTCTTTACAAGACTGTATAAGCTGGCATGGAGAGGAATTGCACACAGCTTGTTTAAGAAGATATAATGAGGAGTAAAGTGAGGAGAGAAAAGAAGGGGAACAATTTTAACTGAGTGACAGGAAATATCTGTAAACATTTATAGATGTGTAAATGTTAAACTCAAATTCCTCATCCGTAAAGCTGAAAAGAAACCCTGCGAAAACAGATGTGGCATCATGATCTTGGCTAAGTCACATCTTTTAATTTCTGGTTCTATTCTATGGAAAGGAAGTGAATATATATACACCCCGAGTAGTTTCCTACTCTTAGCAGATGCCAGGCGTTTGACAACATCTGTTTCTTCACTTTGAAATGTTACCTGACAGACATTGAGGAGCAGTGCACATATAGGTTACCCATTCCCCTTAAGAAGCTGGCTGCAAGTGATTAGTTTTTGTTTACAGTAAAAATTATGTCTGGGTGATTTATATGGCAATTCTAGGCAGTTCCTTTGGCTTCTGGTGGAGACAGGTCGGTGTTCTATTTACATCCTAAAGAATTCTCTTTCTTTGTGCTTCTCATTTCAGCCACCTTCATCTATATGAGGTAATTTAATTGAGTAGCTGCTTTCTTCTCTTGCCTGGAATCACCAAATCTACCCTCTTCTTTTGCTTCTGTTTGACTTTTCTGACCACTCCTATTCCTCCATGTGTCTCTGGGTGTGTGTCCTGGTTTTGTTAAAAACAGGTTTCTCTCTTAGTGAAGAAGGGGTTAACAAAACATCTGCCATGGTTTATTGTCACCCTGCAATCAAATCTTGATAGTGTGTTGGGTGTCTCTCTTTAAGGTGCCTCTCTCGTTCACTGAAACTGTTTCAGGGGAAGACAACTTTCTTAAACAGCAATGTCTACTGAATAGCTTATTTTTGTGGGTTTTTTTTTCCTTGCTCTTCCTCAAGATCATTAGGACTAAGCTTGAGATGAGCTGCCCTCGATTCGTAGTGACAGCTCACTGCTTCCTCCATCACGTGGCCTGTCTCATCCGCACTCCCTGCCTTCAATGCCTTCAGCAACTTTTCACTTTAACATGGCTTATTGTTGTTGGTGGTGTGTTATTATAACTATTATTATTTTTACTATTATTATTATTATTATACAAGCAGAGATGGACATTTCAGGATCTTATGTTCTGAAGGAGACAAGGAGAGGACAGTAAGGCATAAAGGGTATAAAAAAAGCAAACTGGAGAAAGATAAGCTTTCAGAATAAATGGCCATAACAAAAAATTGTCTCTCCATTGAATTAAAGGTGACCAAAGAAAGATCCTCTAGCCCTTGCAGTTTCTGAATATTCTGCTTACTCATACATCAGTCAGAGTTCTCTCGCTTCTTCCAGATACTGATCCAAAAAATCCTCCTCCCCACTCTCTGTCCCTTTGTTGGAGATATCTTAGGCAATATTCTGTGCTGGAAGAGTTACACTTTTCTTCTTTTTCCTCTGCTACTTCTTTGGTCTTCATCTTTGCTTCCAAAACACTGTTCATCTAAGAGCTGGCTAACTCCTAACAGTCTGCTAGCCCTGCTTCAACGTATGATAGGATCCTTTGGTTACACAATCACATTTTTCTGTGGTAGTCTGATTATGATGTTCCTACTCTTCAGTGACTACGTGTTTGAAGACAGAATAAGAAGGGCTGGCACTGAAAAACTTCCTTTAATATAGTGAGACTTAACCTTCTGTAGCAAAAGCATCTGAAACCTGTTTGGATAGTAATAATAAAACCTGTTTGGATGGTAATAGTGTGACATGCAAATATGTTATGCAGATTACCAGAAGGAAAAACTGTCCGGACAAGAGAGAAGAGAGTTGCTCTCAACTCAGGTTTGAAGTGCTGAGGGTGAGTACCTAGAGAAGTGTCAAAATATATAGAAAGATGTTGGGAGGCTGTTCCAGATAGCATGAACTGCATGAGAAAAGGCTATTACGTAATTGTAGTGGAGCTCTGCTTCTTCACAGAGGGGAAACTGACACAAAGAAAGCAAGGAACTTAAAATCCAATCATAGTATTAAAAAAAATCTGACTAAAATTTTAATGATTATTTTAACATCTTCAAGTGTACTCATCAGATAAAAAAATAATCTCAGGTGTCAGGATGTCAGGACAGAAGTCAGGTTTGCATTTAAAGGATTGTGAGAAGTCTTTCTCTGTGTATAGCTGTAACTCTTTTTCCGTTTTTTTCCCCCGCACCTTCCATTGAAGCATGTAGTAATGTCTGTTGCCAGAGACATGCTACTGAATTTATTCATTCAGGCAGTTGTTACATTCCTAGAAAGAAGAAGAAGACATAAAGACAGTAGAGACTCAAATGTTGGAGCAAATCTGTGCAGACTTTTAAAAGCAAGTAGATTTTTTTTGGTTTTTTTTACTGAATACGGACCTTATGAAGGCTAATGGAGATATGTGAGGATAAAGGTTATGTGACCTAGGTTGCCTTGTACCTGTGAAAAGATATGTGGCAGCCTTCTGCATCAGTTGGATTCAGAGCAGTGGGACCTGGCAAATCCAAAAATCTGTAGAACTGCAGAAATGAAAGCTAGACAGTCTGAGGTATGTGTAAGAGGCTGCATGTGAAAAAGGACAGTTATAGGTAGTGACAGGAAGTTTAAGAGAACCTGACAGAAGATTGTCATGTGAAATGGTGTAAGAAGAGGAAAATAATTAAATGCCGAGTATGATTATGAGATTATTAAAGGAAATGGATGAGTTGCTTGAAGATATTGCCTTTTCCAAAGAGAGACAAAAGAGTCCAGTAGACTTATTTGGGGAGAGCAGGGACACATGCAAGCCATTTTCTTGATGAAAACCACAAAAGGAATACAGAGAGCTGTCAAAAGTTACATACTACTGGGTTTAGCCAGGTTAAAACAAGCAGGTAAAGCAAGTGGAGTGTGAGCTCTGTGTTCATTGTCCTCTGAACGAACTAGTTAAACTAATTAAACTAATGAACATTAATTTTCAAAGTAACAAGCTGTTTGTTTATTTGTGATCTAATTGCCAACACAGAGCACTTGGCAAAGGCCTCTAAGAATTTAGCTGAATTGTTTACTTCTTACCTACAGAAACCAAAAATACTCTTAAGGTTTAATTTTTCCCTTCGTGACATTTGTCAACTCTGCCATCATTAGCAGATTTACCCAGTTATGACTGGGACTTAATAAAAATTTCTATGGTCACTCCACAAAAAGAAACTATTGCAGTTTTTCTCTTTACTATGCCGTGTCTGCAGCATGAACATGCCAGGTTTCAGCAACTAGTTAAATGAATACTGAAACTTTTTGAGCAAGTAGAAATAGGAGATGCACAGTAAAACATGGCATCTTGTGTCATAAAAGATTTTTTCCTGTTTATTAGGCATCAGTGGAAACCATACACAAGAAGTAGTAATAATAGGGGAAAGGGAAGTGAAAGTAACTAACTAATTTGCTCTTCTAAAGCACTCTTCATTCACAGGAAGTACAAGGTTGTAACAGAAGACAACACAGGATACGTTTAAAGGATTTTCAGGTAGTTAGAGAAAGGGTCAGAACTAAACTGAAGTCTGTGGAAAAGACGTAGGACATTTTCAAAATAAAGATATTAAACACTAAAGAAGGGAATTTCCATACTGCATTCAGACTAATCTTCCTTGAATATGATATGTGGGAAGATGTGTGCAACAAAGCTAGAGTCTAGAGGCATAGATGAATTTGATCAAACCATGTGAAATATGATGGGAGAGACACTGGATGCTTTCAGAAGCATATGGAGGAAGAGAGAATGGGAAAAAAATCCAAAAATAACTAGAAAGAAAACACAGGCCCTGGCAGGGTTTCATTTGAATCCAAATTAAGTGATATCCTCTGAGCCAGCTGTCTGAATTCCTGTTGTAGTCCATGGATGTCTAGTCAGTACTGCTCAGTGAATGATTGAACCATCTGGTCAGAATCAGAAGATGGCTTAACTTGGAAGAGACCTCTGGAGGACGTTTCTAACACTCCTGCTCAAGCAGAATCACCTCAAGCAGGCTGCCCAGGACTACATCCAGACCACTTTTTGATATCTCCAAGGAGGGAGACTCAACAACCCCTCTGGATAACCTGCTCCAGTGCTCAGTCACCATCGTGGTAAAAAGTGTTTCCTTGTGTTCAGAGGGAACCTCCTGTGTTTCAGTTTGTGCCCGTTGCCTCTGGGCCTGTCACTGGGCACCACTGAAAAGAGCTTGGCTCTGTCTTCTTTACATCCTTCCTTGAAGTATTTGTGCACATTCATGAGATCCCTGGAAGCCTTCTCTTCTTCAGGCTGAACAGTCCCAGGTTTCTCAGGTTCTCCTCCTCTCACCTGAGACACCCTGGCATAGCCAAAACATCTACTCAGGGCTTGCAGAAATGGCATAGGAACAGTAGAAGACCCAGCACCTACTGGAATGCTGGGTAGTTGAAAACTGATGGTACATATTAACATCAGAATGGATATGTTTTAACTGAAACACGGGTCAAACTTTGCTAGTTGACTTTGAGTATTTCTTCTAGGTAGGGGAGATATTGTGCGTTGGGAAGAAATAAGAAGGCTGGGAAGAATATCTGTTGGAGGTGGGAAGGAAAGGAATGGGAAGAGGTGAGGGGGCAGGAGTTGAGGGGAAATTTAACTCTGATCATTCTGCAAAATTTTCGTTTGAAACTAGAAGGAAGTGGGTTCTTCCCTGGCAGTGTAACTGTGTATTTAAGTTTGCACCTCTCCCTGTGTGTGCATTATGTCCCATCAGAAGAAAGTTAAATTTTTCACAACACTAAAGTGTCATGGAATCTGCCTTGATCAAATGTCAACTGGCCAGTTATCCCATTGTCCTCACATTATAATTTGAATTCAATGTTCTTCATTTTTGTCTTAATTGCTACATATGGTCTTGCTTAATTGCTGCCACCTTCCATCCTTGTCACAGTATTGTCATTAGCAGGTGTAGTAGTTGTACAATCTTGTTTGAAAGACAAGCAATTGTAAGAAATAAAAAGAGTAAGGATGAGTGAAAGCATTTTATTATTTATATTCTTATATTTTTGTTTCATGTATATTTTTAACTGGTTCCCACCTGCCTGAGCTATTTGACACCCATTTCATTTGTATCTTTCAGACTAACTGTATCTTGTTATTAAAAATAGTCCTTTCTCTTTTTCACAATTATGAGGGAAGAAAATGCTATTCCACAGTTTTTGATGATTTGCCAAATGTCTGTGCTTTATTCCTCTCATTGAGGAATTTTATGTCTATGGTGTAAAACCAGTGGAGTTAGATGGCAGCTTTTCGTTGGTGTGCTTTTTCTGGAAAATTTTAATGTTGCTGCAAATGTTACTTCCATTAGGAAAATGAGGGTTCCCTAGCTGCCTACCGGAGGTTTCTTGGCAACATGACATTTTGCTTGCAGAGAGAAAGCAAAACTTGAGAGAGGCTTTGTGGACAGTCACCTGGCAGACTGAAAGATCCTCTTTCAATTATGCTGAAATTTTTGCTTGGAAATCCCTTCCTAAGAAGAAACTCATATTCTTTTTTTCTTTTGCATGAGCCTGGAGAATGTGTGTATATGTATAAATTCATGGATGTTTTTTGAATAAATGGATTTTAATTCTCCAGAACATTTCATGTGCATGTGGCTTTAACAACCGTTCATCTCCCTTTCTGATCTGAGGACATTTTTTAGAAGAACTAACTACTTCAGCAAAGAGCCTGCTATTAAACAGATGTTTTGTACTTCTGCTGTCTTCAGAACATGTGAATGGTGCCTCTGGGAGGACAAAAAGAAGAAAAAACTACCCCACATAGTAGCTTGGATTGTTTCTCGTTGTAATCTAATTTTAATTCAGTGAACGGTGTTTGCAATCATTAATTATATTATCTTCAAGATAAAATTTTGTTTCCTTCCTATTGAATTAGTGAGTTTCAGCTTAGAGAGAAGTAATTGCAATTATACAAGTCTCGAAGTCTTTAACTGACCTTCAAGCTTTTAGAATAGCCAATAGAAAGATTTCTAGGATTGGTACACAACTTGCTTTCTTGTTTAGATTCATGGTTCCAGAGCCCTTTTTTATGTTTGATATCCAGATCCTGCTTTGTATATGAAGGAAAGTTTATATTTTCCCACAGTAATTAGTATCTGACATAGACTATAAGCACTTAATATCGTAACGGAGTCAAGAAAGCTAACAGATCCATCTGGGTAGTACACCAGGCTGGCCTGTTCAGCAAAAAAACCCAGAAACTTAGCAAGCTATTTAAGAAAAGACAGAAAAACCTGTATGTGAAGCTTCCACACTTACACACTTAACAGGGACCTTTAAGTGATGGTTCCAAGCAGCCGTGCTAGTTAGAAGCCCATTCAGGCTGGGTTTTTGTGGTTCAAAGGCCCATACAGGGACTGGAAGTATCAAATATAGTGGTAGTTTTTGGCATCTGGACAACAGTCCTGACAGGGTTTGGCCTGAGATCCAGGAGCTAATCTGAACACAAGGCTGCATATCAGGCTATGAAAATGAGTTGCTTTCTTTCTCTATGATGGGCAACTGAACCAGGACCATTGAACTGAAGAATGCTTCACAGTCTGTTCCTTCATGCATCAGTGTCTTTATCTGCCTCCATCTTCTGATTTGCAACAGTGATCCGGTAGTGAAAGGCCTCCACTACTCTGATAGCCCATACTTGATTTTTTTCCCCAAGTAAAGAATTAATAACTGGGGGAGAAGCAGAATAGAGGTAGTGTGCTCTGCTTTTGCTCTGACCACTATCACGTTGTTTGTCCAAGCGTGATGCTAGAGCTAGGCAGTGGTACTGAACACCTTGTCATCTTATATGCAAAAATTGCACCTTTGAAGATCAGAATGATGTTTCACTACAATATAAATAATTTCATAATTCCTGTGCATGGTCAGTTGGATGTGGATTTCTTCATTTTCTTTCTGTCCAAGTTGTCAGTGACTGTATCTCACAGTAGAGTAGAATTGTGCCTGGATTTCTTCTGATTATTTTATAAAGTACTTCAAAAATGCAAATTAATGGCAATTAAAGGAAGAGCTGACCTAAGTTATTAACTTATCATATGAATATTCAATTATCTTTGTTGTTAAGCCTATCCCTTTGCACTCTCTCCTTCCTCTCTTTTATTCTAGTCCCCTCTGCTGTCCCTATGATGCATCAGGTGAGTCGTACTACCAGTAGCATCACACTGTCATGGCCTCAGCCAGACCAGCCCAATGGGATCATCCTGGATTACCAGCTACGCTACTTCGACAAGGTGAGCAGAAAGCGATGCAGTGCTGGTTGTATAGCTGTTATGCAAAAAAGAACAGGGAAATATTCTGTCTGGAGATGCACCCCTGGATCGGGTTGGATAACGTGGAGAAAAATGCTTTGATTATGAGAGAAGAATAAGCTGTAACGAAACCAGAAGTTCATAATATATGCTTCATCTAACATCAGTCCATCTGCATTTCTCAACTTGGAACCATGTAGGGACAATGCAAATAAAAAAAAGAGAAGACACTTGTACCTAAGCTAAAATGTTGTGGCTAACAACCTTGCTAGGTTGCTTAGTACCAGCTGACACAGTGGAAGGAGCTGAAGGTTCAAATGTATATACTGGAATTGGACTCTGCAACATTCTGTAAAGTTTTTGTGGAGGGAAGTCCTGTGTCCATATTTATGCCTGGACAGACATCTCTAAGAAATTTTGGAAGGAAGAATGCACTCTTTCCTTCACTAAGTGGCAGGCATCAGTTACCTGTTTATGTGCTGGAATTACAGGATGGTAAATATTAGGTTGATCTCCATTCACATCTTTTATGACTCCTAATGCAACTGATTTGACAGGAAGAGGTATGTAGGGCTATTCAGACAATTCCATATTCTTGATCTTTCACATAACTGTTTTTGCAGTATTGTGCAGGGCTACTTTTTTCTATAAGAGGCCTACTATGTGTAATAATATGTCTAGCAGCTTCCTGGATACAGCATTACCTGTGTTCTTGCTCTAGATTGTCGTAGAAGAATACATGAGCTTGTAGGAGAGAGCTTTTTATGGATATGCTTAGCAAGGAACCACAGGACAAGGTAGTTTTATTTCTCACTTCTGTGTAAGTCAAGACTGAGGGCCTTTGGCAGAGCTTTGTGGGAGGCCCAGGCCTAAGGGAATGAAAAGCAGCAGTGAGGAACAATGAGTAGTATGCAAGGAAGTCAGGTCTGGAATAGCAGTTGGGAGGCTCTGTAATGAATTCAAAGAATATTGGGCTGACATGAAAATTAGCATTCCTTGATGAGGAGAAGCCAGCATTGTGGGCGGAAATCTCACATTCCTTTTTGGTCACTGACATTCGCAGGCAGAAGATGAGGATAATTCATTCATCTTGACTAGCGAAACCAACATGGCCACTATATCAAATCTGAGCCCAGGCAAGATCTATGCCTTCCAAGTACGAGCTAGAACAGCTGTGGGCTATGGTCCATACAGTGGAAAGATGTATTTCCAGACTTTGACGGGAGGTAAGTGCTACCATTTTGTACTCAGATCTGCACATAACCATCTTTCACTTTTGTATGTCCCTGAGTATATTAGCTTATCCTCTGGAGGACAACAACCAGACACTCCTACTCAAATTGCATTTCTGTATTATTTGCATATGCAGATTTGTTCACTCAAAGACGCTGTCAGAGCGTATTGTTTATGGTACCACTATATTCCCCAGTCCTACTTGTTGTTGCCTCTGCACCTCTGACCAGCCAGAGCAGAGTGTGTCAGCAGAATTATCTTTAGGAGGGTGTTACAGTACATAGCACTATACACTGCTGTGGTTTGGTCCCCAGCTGTCGCAGCGTATCTTATGGCTGAATGCTCTGTAAAAGTCTTAAAGACAGGTGGTACACAGGACATATACCCAGAAGCTTGTCTTCCAGCAGTATTACCATCCATTCATGCAAAGACCAGCGTATTACCTTGTGGTACTCTTTGGTCTGCATCAAAGCTACTCATGTCATCTACAAGCTAAATTAATAGGGGACAATGGAATCAAAGCCCTGGTGTAGAGCTAGCTTATAATTAAGTGGCTAGTCAGGTGTCAGTAGACCAGGGAAGGAAAAGTGGATTCTGAGGGAGCACTGGCTTTTCAGACGTAGGAGGGTACTGGAAAAGCACAGTGACTGAGAGGGTAAAGGGATAACCAAGTCAAGCATTTGTTGAACTGTCAGGACAAGGCTGGGAAGCAAAGGGCTGGTAGGGATGGAATTGTGGGTAAGACCTAGTGGAGTAGAAGGGAAACTCTAACAGTTCCTGTCCTCTGCATTTGTGTTTGTATATGCATGTGTCTTTCTTGCTAGGGGAGCGCTCGGACATGGTGCAGGACCGACTGCCGCTTATCATGGGCTCAGCACTCGGTGGTCTAGCCTTCTTGGTAATTGCTGCCATTTCCATCCTTGCCATCATCTTCAAGAGGTGAATTCCTTGACCTGCTCATATGCACTGCAGACAGTGGAACTTTCTTACCCAGCTACATAACCCCATGCCAAGGGAAACAGCCTTATCTACATTTATTCAGATGTGCTTGAGATGCTATTTCCTAATTAAGGAGTTACTGCTGAGGAGCATCTCCTTTGGTAAACCACTCGTGTGCTTAGCTAGTTAGCTAAGTTGGCTAGTTAGCAACATGAACACAAGAAAAACATTTTAAAACTGGTGATCAAAAGGCATTTAGATGCATCACTTTAAAGAAGGGACTGTAAATTGCATTTTAGGCAATTGGAGGACGAAGCAATGTAATGAAGAAGGACTGACAGAATAAGTATTTAGATCCACTTATTGAGAAGGTGCTAAATACCCTTTAACCAAGGACCAAGAGTCAGGAGCTCATTTGCTGAAGAATGAAATCTGTACAACCCCAGTGGTTCCGTGGAACACTGACTCGTAAAATGTAGGTTAAAGAAAGCAAATACAACTTACCATTTTGGGAAGAAAAAAGGGCAGATAAGTCAGTGTAGAGGTAATCTGTTATGCCAAAAAAAGGACAGACGTTTTAAAGAGAAAGAGAGAAAAGTAAGGCTTGCTACTTTTGTAGAGGTAAAAACAGAAACAACGAGGATTTTGCTGTTTAAAGAAAATAAACAGTCATTACTTGCTTCTTGAATTTACTGAAGTGAACTTAATCCCTTAGACTGCCAGTAATGGATTTTTGTATCTTTTCTCTACTCTGCCTCTGCATAAGAGGCACTTTTTAGGTTTTTCTGCTGACCTAAAAAAATGTATAAGCTACTTAACTTTAGAAATTACATTAATTTTAATTTTTTCTTTTTTTTTATTCTATTCCCTTTACTATATTTGTTTTCTCCTTCTGTTTATATTCTCTTTTAATATTTTTATTTCTGGAAAGAAAAGAACTATCAAATATTGTTGTATTTGCATTGGTTTTTTGTAGCTTTAAACTGTTAAAAATATGATTTCTTGTTACAGCTGGAAATGTGGTATTATGTACACAACTCAATAAAGTGTATATTTTTCTTAAAACTGAAACAAACCCAGAAAAAAATAATATTACCAGAACTGTGTTGGGGAAAGACAGTAATGGGTTTCTGTAAATGGATCTACATAAAAGGAAATACAAAAAATAGCTTGATATATACTTGAAGGATCACAGACAGTCGTTCAGAAAAAAAGTGGAGATAACAGAGTTCTATTTTAAATTTGTGCTTGACAGCAAAAGTAAGTTTGAAAATGTAGGAAATGAGGAATACCTCATTAAATAAGTAGTTCTTTTAAAGACTGAATATGTAGAGAGTCAAATGCTATAATTTTAACTTGTTTTTCTGAATTGTTGGTACACATTTTACAGGCAATATAAAATGTGAAACACCTATTTTAGCAAGCTTTTTTTTTCTTTTTTTTCTTTTTTTTTTTTTTAATGATGAAAATCCATGATTATGTTAGATATCCTATAAAAAAACATGAATGTAGAACTGACTTTCAGATGCAACAACAGAGTTAGAGGTCTTAGATATAGGCCCCCAGTAAAGCTGATTTCTTTCCACAACAGAGCAGATTTTGAAGGTAGAACTGGTTTTGCAATCTTAACAGTATTTAAAGAGATAAGCCTGAAAAGAAAGAATAATACACAAAGTTACCTGTTAGAATGATGGAATTAGTTATGTCAGTAAAGAAAAGTAACTTTTCATGGTAGTGTCTTCAGAAGCTAATTGAATCAGTAGCGAGAAGGTCTTGTGCTGAAACAGCAAAGCCTATGAGTTGACTCAAATCCATACATACAGCAGGGATACCACAGGATACCACAGAGTTTGATTTACTATCTGGTCTAATTAACATGATCTAGAAAAGACTGTAAACTAGCATGAATTTTACATTTTGGAGAAAAATATTAACACTGTTGGGAACAAAGGAAGTGACTTGAAAATCGAACATATGTTTAGAGCAAACCAGTAATAGGATGAAACTTATAAAACAACAAGATCATGTAGGGAAAAAAATGCCTGAATCACACACATTTAAGAGGACAATGAAATCTGAGAAACACTTATGCTGAGAAAGATTTATACTTACTGAAAGTTAAATGCATTTGTGCAATAAATATTACAATAAAAAGGACCATACATTTTTTGATCTGCACATGCAGAAATCACATCATGGAACAGATTTCTGTCCATCTAGCTCTGTGTGGTTGGCTTTGAGTACCATACTTATGAAAATAGTTAAAATAAATGCCGTTAAGAGGCCAGGAAGAAAAATAGAGAAGAATTAATCTTCGGGGAAAATTTATACAAACTAAGTATTAGAGTAAATGGTTCTGAGAATGTTTTTGAAAAACTTAAAAAGGCATCACAGAAGATGCCTTAGATTAGCATGGAAAATAATAATTTGTTATAATTAAATGAAATTAATACGTAAATTTAGCCTGAATAGCAAGATGACTTCCAACACAGTAAACTGTAATTTTTTTTTTCAGGCTAGTACTGGAGGCCCTATAATTTGTCATATCTAAAGTGGAGATGCAAACAGTGGTGTAGAAACTAGCACATTGAAAACAAGCATGCACTGGTTACCAAGAGTTGGGCAGGATCTTAATACCCATCTTC
The DNA here is from genome assembly GCA_013399365.1 of Pampusana beccarii. Classification (NCBI taxonomy): domain Eukaryota; kingdom Metazoa; phylum Chordata; class Aves; order Columbiformes; family Columbidae; genus Pampusana; species Pampusana beccarii. The sequence goes on along the minus strand of VWYH01008151.1, from coordinate 56,000 downwards.
TGTCCCTAACTCTAACTCAGGATCTTAATACCCATCTTCTGTCCCTCAATTGAAGGATTCTCTGAGTCTTGCATTGAGAAGGCTACCTCAACATCCTATGAGGGACTCTTGTGTGTATTTTGACTTTCCTTTCCTTTATGTCCTGCAGTAAAAGGCAAGAGACTCCATACACAGATCGCCTGCAGCAGTATATTAGTGCACGAGGTAAGTGTTCTTGAGCAACAGATGGCAAGGTCCTATCTCTTTTCAGGACTCATGAACACCCATGTCTCTCAGGGTTTGATTCTGGTGATGTTTTGGGCTGTCTCCTCCACTGCAGGACTTGGAGTGAAGTATTACATTGATCCTTCAACCTATGAAGATCCCAATGAAGCTATTCGAGAATTTGCCAAAGAGATTGATGTGTCCTTCATCAAGATTGAGGAGGTCATTGGATCAGGTAGTGTGAGAATCTGCAGATTTTGAGGTGTCTTCTTGTTCACCTTGAGACTTGGCACACTGCTGGCCTGAGGTGGACCCAGTCATGGTATATTAAGTGTTTCAGGAAGCTTACCTTCATTTTTACCAAAATTCATCTTAACCTACTTGCATTTTGATGCTGGCTCCAAACCAGGTTTAAAACAGCCTTTGAAGACTCAGAGCTCCTAATTTGAACCCTGGAGATGTAGTCTCCAACCTGGCTGAATTCAGAGCCTTCATCAAGAACTTTACCTTAATCCAAACAGTCCTAGTAACCATATTTCCAAGCAGTGTCTGGAGTTTTCTACAGTAGAATGTTTTAGTGCACCTGACTAAAATTCTTTGCTGTGTTTCCTTACTTGAGGTGTGTTTCTTCCCTCCCTGACAGGTGAGTTTGGACAGGTGTGCTTCGGGCGCCTGAAACACCCAGGGAAGCGTGAATACACAGTAGCTATTAAGACCCTGAAGTCAGGTTACACAGATGAACAGTGGCGGGAGTTCCTGAGCGAGGCCAGCATCATGGGGCAATTTGAGCATCCCAATGTCATCTATCTGGAGGGTGTGGTCACCAAGAACCGACCAGTCATGATTGTCACAGAGTTCATGGAGAATGGATCACTGGATTCCTTCCTCAGGGTACCACAACCAGAGCCTCCTACAGCTGTTACCTCTTCATCTTACTGTGTGCCAGTCTCAGATCTGATAATTTTGCCTGTTCTTCCTCTTCACTCCTGTCTCTATAAGTCCTCAGTTTCCCTGTTCAGGTGCAATAGAAATTATAGCAAATTACCACAGTAAGTAATTTGGGGCCAACATGTTGAAAATATTCCAAAAGCACACTCATGATAAAAAATTTCATTATTATTTTAGACTTCTCCAGCTCAAATAATTAGTTGTAAACAGCACTAAGCCATTTGTGTTTGTACATAGCCTTCCAGTACCTTATGTGCATGCTCCAAAGTTTGTCTTTCTACTAATGTTATCAGACTTTATTCCACTGAAAGTTTTAAAGTTTCAACATTGTAATGAAGTCATGAAACTTGTTATTTTTTGACTGAGTTTCCAGTTTTTAGTCATAAAACATAAATACAGACATTTTTATACTATAGATGCTTCACTACTTTTATTTTTTTGTAGTGATTCATATGCTAATTCAACAACAAATGATTTGGCATGTACGTTTTGAAAAGCACATGAACCCATTGTATATAATTGCATAGAAGCCATTGTGAAGGTCTTAAGACACTAAGAGCACATTTGTCTGGTCCCATTCATTTAGCCATCTTAGTGGTTAATGAGATTAGGTGTAGGATGCTATAGGAGGATATGGCCACATGATGAGGTTTGTCTTCATTTGAGATTCATTACCTTAAACCAACCCTCCTTTCTTATTTACTGTCCCTGAACCTTAACATTTTGGCCGAAGCTAAGATGTATGTTCTCAAACTTCATAAATCCACCTTGTTACCTTGCTCTTTGTTAGTCTTCCCTTTTTGCTTTGTGGTCTCTGGTCACAAAAGCCTATTTTTTGCCTCCTTACTTGCAGCAGAAGGAGGGACAGTTCAGTGTGTTACAGCTGGTGGGAATGCTACGGGGGATTGCAGCTGGCATGCGCTACCTTTCAGACATGAACTATGTGCATCGTGACCTGGCAGCACGGAACATCTTAGTCAACAGTAACCTTGTGTGCAAGGTGTCAGACTTTGGTTTGTCCCGTTTTCTGGAGGATGATGCTTCAAATCCCACTTATACTGGAGCCCTGGTGAGTTACCACTATGCAGTGCATTACTGCAGTGCTGCCAGCTGTTATTCTGTGCTCCTCCTTGATTTAGTGCACCCTTTTTAGTCCATCTTGAGACCAGAGAGACTAATGGGGTAGAGCCTTCTGTCTTGTGGGCTACCTGTTCCAAAGCAGTAAAAAACAAAAATAACTGAATATCTGATCCACTCTGCCTTGTGAAACGGAGACTCAGTGCCTTTTTTGTGGAATGATAGTGAATAGGACAAACCTCATAACCTGATGTAGGTGTAATCTTTCCCCTTTCATTAGCTTCTTACAGAAAGTATAAAGGACTGAAGGAGAGGTTGATCCCGTACTACCACCCTTTGAGGAAAGAGGTATTTTTTTCCTGCAGAAAAGATAACTGGCATAAGTATATTTATGGGCTTACAACCAACCATCAAATGAACTTATTGCCTATGAAGTTCTGACATTTGTTATACATACCACAAAAGGGGTGGGTGTATAACAGGTGGATTGAAACTACCATTTGGTATGCAGGGGATGAGAATAATTCAGCCACTGAAAACTCAAACAAGTTTTAGATGTATGTTTTCTGAAGAACCAGCACCTGAATGATATTTTGTCTGGCAAAAGCACTTTTGTGCTTTTTGTCTGGCAGGTTATACCCACAGTTAGAGAGGTCGAGATTGAAAGTGGAAAGAGTTAATGCTAGTCATTCAGTGTATCTGTCCTTGGTGTTGCACGTTGGGATTGTTTAAATGGCATTAGATTTCCAAATGGTTGTGACTTTCAGGAGCGTTTTGCTATCTGCCACCTCTCAAATGCTGCAAAGAAGAGGTATAAAAGTTAAAGTCTATAACATCATGGGATTTGTAGGAGCAAGGAGGCATGATTCTGTTTTCTCCTTCTATTGTCAATAGAACAAGGTGGAAACCTTGAACATAGTTTGAATTTAAACCAACAATGTATACGAGACAGCATCAACTGGACTGGTACCCCATGCTCAGAGTTGTGTCATTCTACAGTCATCTGATCAGTTCAGTGATGTAATTTTCACAAATAGCCCTTATCTCACTAACATTCTGGTTGCTCTGTGACCATTTTCTAGGGCTGCAAAATCCCCATTCGTTGGACTGCCCCTGAAGCTATCCAGTATCGCAAGTTCACCTCCTCCAGTGATGTCTGGAGCTATGGCATTGTCATGTGGGAGGTGATGTCCTATGGTGAGAGGCCTTACTGGGACATGTCCAATCAGGATGTAAGTATCATAAGTAGTCTGCGTCTCTGCCCTATATCAATTAAAGTAGAACAAAGTCATACACCACCAAGCAATTCAAGCTTGCCTTTTATTTTCCTAGCTGTGATAGAACTTCGTTCTTCATTCCCTGCAGGTAATTAATGCCATTGATCAGGACTATCGCCTGCCACCACCCCCAGACTGCCCAACTGTTTTGCACCTGCTGATGCTTGACTGCTGGCAGAAGGAGCGGGTCCAGAGACCCAAATTCGAGCAAATAGTCAGTGCCCTAGATAAAATGATCCGCAAGCCATCTGCCCTCAAAGCCACTGGCACTGGGAACAACAGGTGAGATAAGCATTTAGTGCAAAATAATAGGGCTTGTCTCTTGGTAGGCATCAGGAGGAGAAGAAGCAGTAAATCAGTCTATATAATATTTTTTCCAACCCTCTCATCTGAAACTGGGAATAAATAGAAAGGAAAAAAAAAAGTGAGAAGGAGGGTTGGAAGAACCTGATTCACTTAATAGGTGATGAGGAGTTGTGAATGCTGAATGTGAGGGGAGATAAATCTCTTGATGAGGTGCACTGAGGATAAACATGAGTGAGGGATATTAGGGAAAGAAGAGAGGGGTACATCCAGGTGCAGCTACCCAAGATATTCTATGATCACACAATACTGTGTGATCACAAGCAGTGATGAAGGAGGAGAAGAAGAGGGAAGAAAATGTGTAGCTAAGACTATTTGGAATTGCAGCTTGCATCCCATATTTTCCCAACTGCACTTTGCAGCTGGAAGTCAGCAAAGGAGAAGTCTCTGGGGGAGTAAATGGCACCAAGATTAGATGGCTGTTGAACTGATGATGGAATTACTTCCTGCTGGCATTGAGGGTTTGTCCTCACTGTTATAAGCCTTGTCTCAGTGGAATGTACTCCAGAGCTGAGGGAGGAGAAAAGTGCCTAGTCATGCCCAGTTTACTAAAAAAAAGCACATAAAGAGAGCTATAGCTTTGAGATTCCTATGGTGGGGGAAGGAACTAATGCCATATATAAACAGTAATTTATTTAGTCTTTTACTACCGTACTTTTACGTGATGGTTGTTGGAGCTGAAACAATGCACTCATTGTCTCACAGGTTACTTTCTGATCCAAGGAGTGCATCTAGGAGAAGGAGAGGTAGTCACAAAGGTAAAAAGGTATAAAATCTCGTCTCTGCCTCAGAAAATTCCTCACTGCAGCTCTTTGCCCTAGAGGCAAATTAATAGCCAATAGGTCTAGACCCAGAAACTGTGGAAATATTTGGGGCAACAAGAGAATGTGCCTGAGAGAGTATAAAACAGGAAGAAAGGGTTGATTTCTTGGGTTGGGTTAATTGTTTTCAGGCAGAAGAAGGAACATAGGTAGTCTAGAAACAGGGCATCAAGATGAGACTCTAGGAATCAGGTCATGAAGAACAAATACCATTGTTCTCCCATTCTGTGCTCTTCAGAAGTTGCATTCTCTCCTTCTCATAACTCTTAGCTTACTAGTGTGGTCAGCTGATGTTGATAACATGGGTTTTTAGAACCTGCCTCTTTTGCAGACCATCTCAGCCTCTCCTGAGCAACTGTCCTCCAGATTTCCCTTCACTCAGCAATGCCCATGAGTGGTTGGATGCTATCAAGATGGGCCGTTACAAGGAGAATTTTGACCAGGCTGGTCTGATTACATTTGATGTCATATCACGCATGACTCTGGAGTAAGTAGAGGAGCAGAGAGAGGAAGAAAGCAGACACTCATTTTTCCGTGCAGAAGGTGAAAGCAGTCTGAGAAATATTTAATGAGTGCTATATGGAGAATACATAGACATGAAAAAGGAGAGGGAAGCCTGGGCAAAGCAGCTACTGTTTCTTGCATCGTATGACGGCCTCTGTACACCGTCCATACCAGTGTACATTTGTAATCTATTTCTGTAAGCACTAGTACTCATCTCATGTACACTACAAAACATACTGCCAGCGATGCAGAGAGACTGTTACATCAGAATGTTCATGACACCTACCACAGGTAATATCCACTTTTAAGGGGATGTGTAGAACCAGCCATGCCATATACTGGGTTTGAGTGTTATGTAGAAGAGTGGAACCAGCAGAAGGAATATTCTTGGAATCATAGAATCATAGAATGGTTCATGTTGGAAGGGACCTTTAAAGATCATGTAGTCCAACCCTGCTGCCATGGGCAGGGTCATCTTTCACTGGATCAGGTTGCTCAGAGGCCGATCCAACTTAGCTTTGAACACTTCTAATGACAGCTTCCCTGGGCAACCTGTTCCAGTGTCCCACCACCCTCATCATAACAGTTTTTTTCCTTATATCCAATCTAAAGCTACCCTCTTTCAAATTAAAACCATTGGCCCTTGTCATGTCACTACAGACCCTGTTAAAAAGTCTTTCTCTGTCTTTCTTGGAAGCCCTTATATAAATTGAAAGGCCACAAGAAGGTCTTGCCAGAGCCTTCTTTTCTTCAGGCTGAATAACCCTAATTCTCTCAGCCTTTCTTCCTAAGACAGGTGTTCCAGCCCTCTGATCGTTTGCACGGCCCATTTCCACTACTTCTTTTAGTATCATAATCTACCAAGTTCTGCTGATACTGTCTACACCCACAAACATTTGCCAAGCAAAAGCAGAAGCCTTGTCAACTGATTCTCAGACAATGATGATATCCATACACATTGATTTGGTTCTACAGGCAAATGTTTCAGAACAAGAAGCCCATTTTAACACTTTCCACATCCTCTGTTCTCTTGCAGAGATATCCAGCGCATTGGCATCACCCTCGTTGGTCACCAGAAAAAGATTCTAAACAGCATCCAGCTCATGCGAGTCCATTTGAATCAGCTTGAACCAGTTGAAGTGTGATGTTTACACCATCCTTATTCCAGTAGTTGCAACCTTTGGAAAGGTTCTGGGGAAATCAGGGGGATTTTCACTGTAAGAAAAAGAGATGTCAGTATGCTACTTGAAGACTTAATGCACCTAGAGAGTGCACACAACATGTCCTGTTCCATGAACAAAACCAAAGCCTTGCCATGATTTGAAAGCAGAACTAAATAACTGGTGACATTTAAATGTGGCTGATGCATACATTGGGAACAGGTTGCGGGAGAGAAAGTTATAATGTCGGAAGGAGAGGGACAGTAGCTTCGACAGATCAGAATTACCTGTTGCCTCTTCTCTGCCAACAAAAGGTATCAGACAAATATACAAAGCCATCAGCAGACTTAATCTGTGGCTGGGAGCCCAACAAAGCTATGAAGACAGAGTAAAGTCAACAGAAAGTTTTTTACAGAAGAATCCCGTCATGGTATGAGAGATTATTGCTCAGATGCAGATGAGCACCAGTCTATCACTTGGTATGACAGCTTGGTGGGGAATTCAAATTCCAGTTAGTGCACAATATATAGTACGCAATAAGACATATTACCTGGTAAAGAGGTTGAGGGTAAAGGGCTCCAAATTGTATGCTATTTTGTGTGCAGTTGAGTCAGCTCCATGATCTAGGAGGGAAATTTAGCAATCCATTGTGCTGACACAAGGAACAGCAAGTGCCTTGTGCTATATAGCTTTGTTTACGGGACTGCAACAGAACGGAACAATAAGGACTCCTAGAATTCATCCTGCTGGATGTACACGTGGAGGCAGAAAACATAGATTCTGGTCCTCGCAAGCCCATCTTGAGAGGAAAGGCATACATTGTGACATTCTGAAATCCTGAGCACCCAGAATGTCTGTTTTGTGCTCTTCTGACCCCCTTACAGACATTGAAGAGTGTGACAGAAAAAAATATAAAGCCCTTTGCTGTTGAAAAATACTTGCTCTTTTTCTCACCCCAGCCAGCAACATCAGTGGGCACAGTTGGTTGAATATTGTTTCTCAAGTAAATGCAGACCTTCAGTAGTCAGCTCCAAATAGACAACTGGAACAAAGGAGGTGGAACTCTTTCACAAGTTCTTGTCAGCAGTGATCAGGGAAGGGTACAAAATCACACAGAATGTGTCCAGGTGGGTTTTGAACGTCTCCAGAGAAGGAGACTCCACAACCTATCTGGACAGCCTGTTCCAGTGCTCTGTCACCCTCAAGGTAAAGAAGTTTTTCCTCATATTCAGATGGAACCTCCTATGCTTCAGTCTGTGCCCACTGCCCCTCATCCTATCGTTGGGCACCACTGAGAGGGGTCTGGTCCCATCCTCTTGACATCCACCCTTGAGATATTTATAAACATTGATGAGATCCCTTCTCAGTCTTCTCCAGGCTGAACAGACCCAGCTGTCTCAGTCTCTCCTCATAAGAAAGGTGCTCTAGGCCCCAAATCATCTTTGTAGCCCACTGCTGGACTCCCTCCAGTAATTCTCTGTCCTTAAACTAGGGAGCCCAGAACTGGACAAAATACTCCTGCTGCAGCCTCACCAGGGCAAAGTAGAGGGGGAGGATAACCTCCCTCGACCTTCTGGTCACACTTTTCTTAAGGTACCCCAGGATACCATTGGCCTTCTTGGCCACAAGGGTACATTGTTGACTCATGGTCAACCTGTTGTCCACCAGAACTCCCAAGTCCTTCTCTGCAGTGCTGCTTTCCAGCAGGTCCGCCCCTAACTTGTACTGATGCCTGGGGTTATTCCTCCCCAGGTGCAGGACCCTATACTTGCCCTTGTTGAACTTCATCAGGTTCTTCTTTGTTCAGTCCTTCAACCCATCCAAGTCTTGCTGAATGCCAGCACAACCTTCTGGTGTGTTGACCCTTTCTCACAGTTTGGTATCATCAACAAATTTGCTGAGGGTGCACTCAGTCTCTTTCATCCAGGTCATTGGTGAACAGGTTGAACAGGACTGGACCTAACACTGCCCCCTGGGGAACCCCACTAACTACAGGCCTCCAACCAGACTTTGCACGATTGATCACAACCCTCTGAGCTCTGCCATCCAGCCAGTTTATGATCCGTCTTGCCGTGCATTCATCCAGCCTGCACTTCCTGATCTTGCCTATGAAGAGGTTGTGAGAGACAGTGTCAAGAGCCTTGCTGAATCAAGGTAGACAACGTCCACCTCTCTTCCCTTGTCTACCCAGCCAGTCATAGCATCATAGAAGGCTATCAAAGTTGGTCAAACATGCCTTCCTTTTGGTGAACCCATGCTGGCTATACCTGATAACCATCTTTTCCTCCACATGCTTGGAGATGATATCCAGAAGGAGCTGTGCCATCACCTTTCCTGGGATGGAGGTGAGGCTGACTGGCTTCTGGTTTATAGTTTCCTGGGTCACCCTTGTTGCCTTTTTTGAAGGCTGGAGTGACTTTTGCTTTCTTCCAGTCCTCAGGCACCTCTCCTGACCTTTCAAAGATGATGGAGAGTGGCTTTGCAATAACATCTGACAACTGTCTCAGCACTTGTGGGTGTGTCCCATTAGGACCCATGGATTTGTGGATGTTCAATTTGTCTAAACAATCTCTAACCTGATCTTCCTCAACCAAGGGAAAGTCTTCCTTTTGCCAGACTTTCTCCCCTGTCTCTAGGGTCTGGGATACCTGAGGGCCAGTTTTAGCAGTAAAGATGGAAGCAAAGAAGGCATTCAGTAACTTTGCCTTCTCTGTATCATGTGTCACCAGGGCACCCTCCTCATTCAGCAGCGGACCTACATTGTCCCTAACCTTCCTTTTGCCGCTGATATACTTGAAGAAGCCCTTCTTGTTGCCCTTGACATCCCTGGCCAGATTTGCTTCCAAGTGGAGCTTGGCCTTTCTCACCGCATCCCTGCATACTCTAACAGCCTTCTTGTATTCCTCCCAGGTGGTCTGTCCCTTTTTCCACATTACATAAGCATCCTTCTTCCACCTGAGTTTTGGTACCCACAGGTCTCTTCAGTCCTTAAAAAACAAATAACAATATCCTTGGAATCAACTATGCTGTCTGGTAGAGGTACATGAGAATGGCCAGAATGACAGAGCTTATGTCTTCCTTCAGACAGACCAGTGCCTGCTTAAGGAAAGGTCTGCTTTGAGAACGAGCAGAGCTTCAGGACTGTATCTCTGTATCTATCTCTGTGCAGGTGTGTGAAAACATGAAACTGAGCTTGAGAGAAAAAGTCATAAACGATACACTTGTCCACCTCACCAACCCATAGGAAGGGAAATTGAAATGGCCTTGTTAAGCAAGGCCCCAGTGAAGATATTGCATAAAAAGACACCTTTGTGTTTAGAGAGGAAATGACCCTAGCTGTTCTGATCTGTGCTCATCTGTTGGCTCGCTGTGAGCTAGTCATCAACATACTATATTTATCCTGCTGTCGAAGTTAGAATAGCACAGCTTCTGCAGATACCACTCCTGTATGGATTTAAGGATTTCCCCAAGCCAACCCAGCAATTGAAGACTGAGTAGACACATTTGATAGTTGTTGAAGACTCCCATAGTATGATAGGAGGTCCTTCAAAGTACTTGCACTAGAATAGCCAACAAAGTTCAGAATCTTTATTACAGAGGACAGTTCAATTTGAGAAGAAAACATTATTCAACAATATGGATACATTTGCACAGTCTGCCCTTTTATTCTTCAGATCATTTTTATGCTGACTTTGCTTTGATATAACTTTCCACACACATCAGAATTTCATATTGCATAATTCCATTCACAGTTGAGGTTGCTGATTTTTTTCATATATATGGAAGAGCTGATGCTCTTGGGCACAAGAGAAAACATGTAATGAAGTTTCACGTTAGTTGTATTACTGCTGTAATTGGTGATAGCTTTTGTAGGTATCGTTATATTATATGGAGAGAGTTAACATCCAAGATTAAAGGTTGGTGGTTTTTTTTAATGGTTACCCTTGGGTAACAGTTCTACTTCGGAACATGGACTAAAGACTACTTCCTTTTTTAATGAAGACTGAATTTCTGCAGCAAAGTTCTCTGACAAAATTTACCTTCCTTAGAATTCTGAAGTTCAGGTTCATGCTACTGATTAGACATGTTGATAGAGGAAAAAAAGAAGGACAAATGCAGAGACACCTAGTTAGCATGTCAGAAATTGATGTATCACAGCAGTTTAGTCTATCAAAGTATAATAGATGAGATTGTAACTGTTGTGGCCTGAGGATTCTTGACATTAGCTCTCTTTTCCATTATTGCCTTCACTAAACAGATGGTTTCTCCTACCACAACAATATGAAGAGCAGTTTCCCCTGCAGCACACAATTACCTTGTTGTCTACCACACCATACCAAATGTGCCAGAAGCACTTCAACAGTTGGAAGCCCACAGCAGAGCCACAGATATTTTATTAGTGAAAAACTGAGATGTACTTGGGAAAATACAGGATATTCAAAGATTTCTATGGTAAGGACTAGTGTATATCCGTGGAACTAGGGAGATGAAGTGTATGACTTCTGTAGTGTCTTGAAATTCTCATTTCAGACTCTCATCTCATTTAGATGTTAGGAGTGACTTTGTAGAAGATATTCTGTATCTTGTCCTCTGAGAAGAGCCACAGGATCTGGCCTAGTTTATCATCCATGCAGTCTTTAATTTGTTTTGACCCAAAGGCAGATACTACAACTATGAAATGTACTGCCACTCAGAATGAACAATACCCACTCTCAGCATTTCTCATTAAAATATTTTATCACTTTGTTTATTCCACTTATGTTCATATTGGTATTTTTACTAGCTTCTATGTAAATATCTCAAGCACTTGGAAATGGTATTTCACCAAATTTTACATCAGCTGTTGTTTATGGCTCTGAAATAATTCATGATATTTTATAGATGGAGAAGCTGAGGTATGGAGAAATGAAGAACTTTGTTCAGGGACAGGCAAATGACCATAACTATGTTCCCCACATAAATCACTATATTTCCTACATTTTTCAGTCTTCTTCTGAAATAGTAGGATGCAATTCTCACACAATACACAGAATTTCTATGAAATAATTCTAAAAAAGTGACATCTTCCTTGAAAAATTCAGAGTTAGATGTAATGTTTACCCTGAAATTTAGGCAAAACGACAGAATCAATACTTCTGCTTCTGAGGGCTACACAAATATGCAAGAGTTTCAGATGCGTTCTCCTCTCACTGAGTGTTTTTGGTCAGGGAGGAGGCTCCTCCTGCTGTCATGTCTCTTTGTAGCAACATATGTGAGAATGAGATGGTAAAAGCATCATCTTCTGAATCCATACTGCTTTTTGCAGCACTGAAACATATATGTAGAGGTTATCACAAAGTGGTCTTGCTCAATTAACAGTCCAGAAAAATCAAATGGGCATGAGAAGCAGAGAAAGACAGTTGAGAACAGGATATATTTCAATCACAAAATTACGGGGTTTTTTTAGGTCAGTGTATGTACACAGTTTAGGTACACAGGTGTTGTAGTTCACCTTAGGTACACAGTTTACTTCTTGGGTGAAAGCAGAGTATCTGGAGGTGTCAAGTAACTGAGTCAGGGAAAAATAAAATATAACATCTTTGAGCAGGTCATTGTCACTGCCTGTTCGGTATCCTAAGTGAATCTCTAACGTGGATGTGAACCATTATTGGACTCAACGTTTTTACCTGCTTACAGTTCAGATGTTATTAATTCATTGACAAGCTGAGCAGCATCCACATTGTCACATAAGGCAGCCACATGAAGGGCTGTCTCCCTCACTGCACCTAGAGAGGCAATAATAAATTTACTGTCTCAGTTGCTGGATACCCACCATTCAGCTGTTTCCACGCCACCCTGGCAAGTTTGTTCTCTGCTATAGCTACAGCCCTGTACCCATTATCCAAACTTGCAGACCCCGGAAGTACAAGAAGGGGCACTACCCCTCTCATGAATGCCACAGGCTTTACAAGCAACGAGTTTCTGAATAACTTGCAGATCATTATCATTTGAGGCATGGAGTAGTGGAGACTCCTAGAGACTGGAACAATAAAAATTGCCCATTCATCCTCTTAGAATAAATAAAGTGGTTATAAGAAACATGTCACAAAGGAAATATAATTCTGAATCAGATGGTAATTTAGCATTCCAGGGTTATTGCATATTTACTGTACCTGACTAGACTTTGTACAAGGTGTCGAATTACTTTCAAATCTTAGACTGCCAGGCCTAGACATTTTCTGGTAGGTGACATCTGAGATCTATGCAGAAATTGCACATATTCCCTGCATTATTTCTGGATTTCTGTTCCAATTTCAAGTTCATCAGCCAGGCTCAAGCAGGCTGAATCATTGATTCTTGTCATAATACAAAATTCAGTAACCAAGTCCTTTCTTTCTGACAGATGGAAATACACTGGCAGAACACAAATCTGTCTCTTTGAGTCCCAGCCCTCTGCTCTAACCAGGAAACACAGGTAGAAAAATAATACTAATTAAATATTCAAACCTTTCTTATCCAGAATAGGAGCTTCACTTGAATACAATGCATAATGATCCCTCTGGAAAGTTTGAAAATAAAGACAGCATGGTTAACAGAAATAAATAATCTTAAAGAAAAATAAAGTTTGGCTGCATGCCCGTTTTAATTATCTCTGATGCTAAGAGCCACAAGGGTTCTGTCTGTACATACCCAGACAGCTTATTCTGCCAAAATGAAAATTAAAAAAAAAAAAATCCTCTTCTTCGTCAGCTTATTAACTTAAGTAAAACAAGGTGATACCCCAAGGAAATGTACTAACAACATCCCGCATCGTGCTTTTCATAAGGAGAGAATGAAAGCACTCTACCTGCTTTTAATGAAACAGGCTGTGCCTAAGAAAATGAGAAGTGAAGCCTGAAGTTACTGACAAAGCAGCTGACAGGGCAATATTGGGGTGACAGAGAATTTTGCCAACATGTATTACACCACAGCTATACAGGGTTGAAGAACTAAAGTATGAAAAGGGCTGTGTCTCCATGCTGACCTGCATCTGCAAAATGGTATGCAGAAACCAAAGAAGAAAGAGCAAAAAGGATACAGAAGGGGACTGGAATATGCTTGAATATATCGTCAACACTTGTTCAGCATTCACTGGCACTGCATAACACTAGGTAGTGCTGTCAACTACTCATCTTTACCAACAATCCAATACCTGTTGTATTAAAAAGATAAGATAAAATGGTTGTAATAGTTCCTTAATGGTTCAATGGGTAATACAAACATCTGCAGTTACAACCCAGGACCTCTGTTTTGCTGCCTCTCAATGCACAGTGAAACAAATGTATTATGGATGTGTATTTGGATGCTAATCTCAATGAAACATTGAAAGAAGACATAGGGCTCATCATTTACACTAAATCAATTGTGAAAAGTGGGTTCAGATCCTTCATAAGTATCACAGAAAAAAATGGGACAAATGTATGAAATTGTTTGTTCGTTTCATATGTTTCTCCTTGATTTCCATGCGCTTCATAGAAAAGACAACTGCTCTGAAGTCTTTACAACTCCTGTCTATCCATAGAGACTGTGATATCTTTGGTGATTAGGAATAGGTAGTAATGTAGATGGCATTAACTAGCTCTCTGCTTCAGGAGCATCATGGAATAGTTCAACAAAAAATAGCTTTCATTCTTCAGTGAGTCACAATGAAAATTCTGGGCCGAGATTGGAGCTGCAGAAAGCATGCATGATATGCAGAGACTGGAAAAGAAACAGTTCTCCCACAAACCACAATTTTAGGATCTCCCTTCAACCTGTAGTTAGTTGCCTGAACCAGCTGTAGAAAGAACAGTTTGTTCACACAAGACATCTTTGAGTATTCTTCAGTTTAGCAGGTTACTCAGGAACATTGATGAAGTCTTTGCGATCACGATTCCTTCCTGTCAGTTGTTAGTCTTAGAGGAAGTCAAGAGTGAACTAAAGGCATTGAACTTGAATGTTTACAGAAGAGTTGTTAGTCTGGAAATCTGCATTGTCCCTCTGTGCAATTTTTATTTAAGGGAGAGATTCTGGTCTCCCAGGTTCTCAGTTGGAGTTCAGCAGTTCAAAATAAAATATATATAAAAAGAGTATGATCATTCTACAAAAGAAGAATGCAAGTCCTAAGAGTCAGTCCCCATATTGCAGCTGTTCACCACATAGAGTCTGCTCTGCACAGTTTCTGGTCAGGCAAATACCCCAAACGTTCTTCAGTCTCAGGTGCAGATATACAGTAGAGGCACTGGGCTGAACAAGATGCATAAAACACTTGAGACTGCTGGCTGAAATCCAAGGGACGGAAGTGGCTCAAGGAACACTGTAGTTTGCTATACATCCAAAAGGCAAGAGTGAGAAATTAGAGAGCTGAGAAGAGCTGGCTGGCTCTGCTGCTTAGGTTGCTTTTATTCTTTCTCCAGAATTGACTCTAAGTCGTCTCTGAGAGCATAGTAAAATCTCTGCCAAACGAACAGAATCCAGAACTAATTCACCACTTGAAAACGAGGTCCCAACCTTCACAATGGATCACATCATCTGCAATTATATATTATTTGGAATATTTTTTAAAGCAGTGCTTATCGTCTGGTTGGATATGTGCACATAAGGCTGTATAGTTATACAGATGTGATGAACTTGTCTAACAGGAATCTAGAAGAGTGTATGTGTATTGACACACTACCTGTAAAGTGTCCAGGAATTAAGAAAATACTTTCTTTTATTATGGAAGCTTATTTTTAGCATGCTAAAGTTTGTGGCAAAGGGATTAATCTATCTGGGAAAATAGAAGCCCATGACTGGAAAAGGTAAAAATACATGCTTAATGAGCTAGGGTTCTTCAGTGTTTCTATTCCCACAGTCATTTTACAAGCAACAGAAAGGCTAGTGAGTATTTTCACCCTTCAGTGAGCAAGGAAAATCACTTGATCAATCTTTAGACATGCAACTGTTCAGAAAAGTTGTTCTGATGATGAAAAATGCAAAACGACAGATAAAAAAATAAGTAAATTGAGAATTATCCTAATAATAATGCATCTACCTAAATTTGCTAGCCATCAGTTTCCATGTAAAAGCTCAAGATTTAGGTTTTGGGCTTATTTTATTTTTTTTTAAAGTAAATATAATGAATTTGGTCTGAGACAGGAACAGTAATCTATTCTATTTTGATTTTCACACTAAAATCTGTGAAGAATTTGCTGAGCTGAGGAATGTCTAGCATGACTCAACACAAAAAGGCCTACCTCAGATGATTACCTCAAATGCTTCTCTAAACTTGAAACTCTCCATCTTAGTTGATACTCTTAAGATCCCAGATAGTTTTGTGATGAGGATAGCCACTCTACTGCAGTGAAGCTGAATTGACCACAAGGTAGCAGCAGAGGTCTGAGTGAAAAGCAAGAAGGGTGTGAGGAAATTAAACTGCCTGAACTTGAGACTTGTTCAATATGTCTGTTTAGAGAAGATATTTATATATGTAGCAACCTCAATTAAATACAAACTACTTTAATTAGATGTTAGTTCAAACTGCTACAAACATTAACGTAACCCCATCTAAAGTCTCATCTTTAGCTGAGCCATTGACACCTGGGTGGAAATCAGACCTTAAGTATAAGATGTGCACTGGCTTTATAAGGCTACTTTTACAGCCTTGGAATGCAGCTGCTATCTCTACATGTCAGGGAGTTTGTCCATAAAACTATATACCTTTTTCTCATTCCCAAGCTTGACTCAGACAATAAGTCTCACTTGTTTGATGTGAAGATGCTACTTTATCAGATCTTAGAAGTCTTGTAACAGAAGAAAAAATGCAGCCTTTTTCCACTGCCTAGTTTTATTCCATTTTCCTTAACTGTGCTGTACCTTCAGCTCCTGGACCACACAGTATAAATTCCTTCCCTGAGTACTACAAATGTCATGTCCAGGTAGTTATGTATAGTCAATGTTTAGTTAACTATGTCATTCAACTAGTCAACTATGTTTAGTCAAACAAGTGCCAAGTCAAAGTGTTACTTCTTGCAATCCATTCAAGTTTTCATTTTTGGTCTTATATTGTGTTCATGACTAACTTTTCAACAAAAGGCAGCTGCTGAAGTGTCTCTGACAGAAAGGTGACTGCCTGGCTTGCAAGAACTTCAGAGTGTTTCAAAAAGATCAACCCAATTTGAAATCACTCTATCTCTATGACCATGAACCGCATGTGAATGAAACTCTTACCACTTGAAAGGGCAGGGAATAGAGTTTCAAAAGATTACCACTAGATGCCTATCCCAATGCACAAACAGCCCCTAGCCTCAGTCATTTGCAAGATAGTGATGCTGCAACACAGTGTGTTGTGGGTTCATCTTTGTGATGCATCCTGTACTACAAAGACTATGCAGATGTCCACAGGCTGTTTGTGTGTTTTGTTAAGATGAATATTCTCTATTTTTACTTACACATCTTGGGTGGAAAAAGTTTATGCTGCTTAGATTTAAGCCATTTGCATGAAAAGAGGACTACTAGCTAAAAAGCAAGCTTTGCCCAAGAAGATCTGGAACATAATGATTCACCTTGGAAGAAAAGAATGCCTTGTTCTACATAGTGATTTGCACTCTGGGGCACTCAAGAATCCTTTGAAAAGAGTTTTCAGTGAGGTTCCTCTCTCACTGCAAAAATCCTCTCATCTTTGAATAAAATGTGTCACATTCTTCCATAACTAAGCAATTAATGTACATAAATGAGCAAATGATTTGGGGTTGTTCTTGGGATTCTGAAGCCACAATAGAACTTCCCAAACAGCAGCAGAAGGGAATGAGACAGGTGATTCTAACTAATCATGCTGTACATCAGCTGCTGCCTAACTTCTTTCGACTGACTCACAATATGGGGAGTTATGGTTAGCAGACATGTCCTCCTTATAAATAGCAAAAAATTTTCTGTGTGGATGATATCTATTGCTCTAAGGCTAAATTCTCCATTGGAATTATAGAATCATAGAATCACAGAATGGTTATGGTTGGAAGGGACCTCTGGAGATCATCTAGTCCAACCCAATTAATAGGAGTTTAGCTTTTCTGAAAAATCACTTGGATATAAAGATAATAATTGTTGAAAATGCTCAGTCAAAACATAAAATTATTTAATCTATATTTGTAACACAGAAAAGTTTTGGTTGGTATCCGTGTCCTACATACTGGACTGATGCTTTCCCTTGAAACACAATTCTGCTTTAGAAGCACTAACAGGACAATGTGAACTGGTTTTTATTTTCTCAACCCGAGATGTTTAGATGTTATCAAATATAAAACTTTGCTGATTTATTAGATACTTTCTTTAACAATTGTGTGACATTTTATTCTGAATATATTTACAATAATTAGTAAAATTCTAGCAATTCTGAAATTAAAACTCCTGTGCTCAAATCAGATGTCTGAGACTCCCAGGAGAGAGTTTATATTTGCTGCATCAGAGTCATGTTTCTGGTACAGAATTAAGAAGTTGGATTCTATCCAAAAGAAAACTCATCTAGGCAAATCCCTCAGAGGTTCTGGGGTGTGGTTACACTAATTTCTATCATAATCCTACATCTCTGATTATCCATGCTGAATATATATTAGTTTGCAATCAGCTGTGATCCAGGTGAGACCTTGAGGCTTTTGTATTCCTTTAGTGAGAGAGTGAACCTGTCCAAGATGCCAAAACCAAGGAATTAATGTGTTTAGCCATTTCCTGAAGGGAGCTGATGCATGAACCCTCTTTCTTTCACATCACAGAAGTATTCAAATCAATGCCAGGAATTTGAAACGCACTGAATTCTGCTTTTCAGTGGAGATACAAAGCACTCTTCAAAATGCATCATGGCTCTGAATACAGGCTGCGTAGTCCTAAGACTTCCACATCTCTGCTCTGTTGTGCTGTACTTCCGAACAGCTGACTTATTAAGCTGACAGCAAATACAACTGTTTTTCTCTCTGAGTAACTGAATGTGTTATTCTACTAAAGGATTTTAAGCTGATGTCACTGGTGTCTCCTCCTGTTCGTTAGCTGAGCTAGCTGTAAATTCACCAAGGCATCACAGACTTCTCCACTCATTCTGTTGTCTTCCTTTTTATTTGATCTACTACCCATCAAGGCTGATGCAGCATTTAGTACTCCAAAAGCCAGTGCAATTTGGCTAATTTACACCTGGAAATACAAGAAGGAAAAGATGGGATTTTACCTTTACAGATGAGAAAATCATCAACTGTTATGAATCGTAAATTACAAACCTCATCTAAAATTAGCTTCTACTTTATCCTGAATGAGAGTTATTTCAAAGGGTGGGTCCCACAGTGGTGAATCCACTCACAGATAAAACATAGGATGTTCTCTCACTGTCATACAGAGAGTTGTGCCAAGAAACCTGAATTCTGTAACTTTCAAGGCTCTAAACCTTTATTATGTGAGTAAAAGAGTATGTAAGAGTTATGGGACAGCAGACACCAATTGTCTTAGCCCCAGACACTGAAACTCAAAATAGTATAATAATCCACTAATCAATATCCATAAATAACCAGGACAGAGGCCTGTGATGATGCATATTTCAACTAGATGGGTACTGTGCAAGCAGTTCTTAGAAATGTAGAATCGTAGAATGGTTTGGGTTAGAAGGGACCTCAAAGGTCATCTAGTTCCACCTCCTCCGTCATAGGCAGGGACACTTTCTACTAGATCAGGTCGTTCAAATCTCCATCCAAACTGGCCTTGAACACTTCCAGGGATGGGGCATCCATGACTTCTCTGAGCAGCCTGTTCCAGTGCTTCACCACCCTCATGGAGAAGAATTTCTTTGTTATATCTAATTGAGATCTAGCTTCTTTGAGTTTAAAGCCATTGCCCTTTGTCTTGTCACTACAGGTCCATGTACAAAGTTCCTCTCCAGCTTTCTTGTAGGCCCCCTTTTAGGTACTGGAAGGCTGCAATAAGGTCGTCTGTTTTCCAGGCTGAACAAGCCCAACTGTCTCAGCCTGTCTTCATAGGAGAGGTGGTCCAGCCCTCTAATGATCTTTATGGCCCTTCTCTGGACTCACAGAATCACAGAATCACAGAATGTTAGGTATCGGAAGGGACCTCAGAAGATCATCTAGTCCAATCCCCCTGCCGAAGCAGGACACCTAGATGAGGTTACACAGGAAGGCATCCAGGCGGGTTTTGAATGTCTCCAGAGAAGGAAACTCCACAGCCTCCCTGGGCACCCTGTTCCAGTGGGTAGACTCACTGCAACAGGTTCATGTCCTTCTTATGCTGGGGGCCCCAGAGCTGGATTCATTATTCTAGGTGGGGTGTCACAAGAGCAAAGGGCAAGAGTCACCTCCCTTGACTTGCTGGTCATGCTGCTTTTAGTGCAGCCCAGGATATGGCTGGCTTTATGGGCTGCAAGTGCACATTTCTGAGTCATGTTGACCTTCTTGCACAATATACTATCTGAACAGAGACAAATTCTTCACTTGACTTATTCTCTTTTTGATATGTAGGTTATCACTATTTTGTGCCATCTTATAGGAAGTAGCTTCATATGTGATTATCAAGCCAGCAAGGTACACACAACTAATTCAAAGAATTCAAAGTGTAAGCAAAACAGCTCATATGACCAACAATCTATGGTCATACCAGAGTTAACACACCAGTTAAGAAACTAAACCTCAGTTTCATCTGAGTTAATGTTAGATGTCTTCTATACAATTGCAGATTAGGTGTAGATAAACTAGATTTCTAGATTATCATTAACTTCTGTCACTTCAGCAAATGAAGGTCAGGGTGTGATCCTTCTGTCCACTTATAGATGTCTTGTGTAGAATTAAATTAACTGTGCGCCATTTTATAAAACAAGGGAGGATACACTGCAGTGGTAGAACATAGTGCAAAACAGTTTCAGCTTACAACATCCAAAGAACTTAAAAGCTCTCCAGCTGACTAGCATAGTATCGACAGCCTACTCACAGTATGGGGAATTGTCCACCTCTCTTTTTATCCAGGGAAGAAGAAAGGACAAGATCTAAATGGATTTTATCTCTACCATTTTGGCAGAAGCTGATGCTGTTACACGATAAGTTGAGATCCTGTCTAATTGTAGCTGTTCCTGCTTTCCATTTTGTTCTCTTCTCTTTTCTTCTGCCCCTGTTCTCACCTAGAGCAAGTTTGTGTTTGCTACTTGTTTGAAATAAGTAATATTATAATAATTTAAGGCCAGAAGCAACCTGAAAGTCATAAAATCTGGCTTTCCATGTATCTTATACACTTATAATTGTCCACATATGAGGGATTTGGGTAAATATTTCTATATAGAGTTTGTCTTCCAGAAAGTATTGGAGATGAAGAATTTACCATTTCCTGAAGAAATTTGTTCCCCAGATAATCAATGTCACTGTTGCAGAAAATATCACTTATTGTGTTTAAAATTAACATTGGCCTAAGTTCCCAGCCATTGCTTCTTGTATATGTAATTCTCAGCTGCTTTACAGAGCTGTTGCAAACCTGGCATTTTCTCCTTAGGAAGAACTTACAGTTGTAAGGTGGCGCTTCTCTTTTTTTTTTTTTTTTTTTTTTTTTTTTTTTTTTTTTTTTTTTTTTTTTTTTTCTTTCTTTTTTTTTAATATACCTTTACAGACTGTCCTTTTTAAGCTTCTCAGTATCAGGCATGTTGATATCGTTGTCCTCTATGACCTTAAAGTGGTTTTCAGTGGCAGTGGTTCCGCCCCACACAGTCTGTTGCTTGCTAGGGATAGTTTCTTCCTTAATAGCTATAAAACTTTGGTTTCTTTGGCTGTATTATTAAAAAACAAACAAACAAAACCCCAAGACCCAAGACTGACATCTCTACTTACAGATCCAGGTTGCCAAAAAACCCCACAGTTTTTTGTAAAACTGCTCTGCTTTAGTCTTTATTTTGTTTATTATTGAATCACTAATGTCATATTGAACAGCACTCCTTGTCTCTTTTCGCTGATCTCCATGTTATAGAGTTTTGCATGAGGCTTGCAGTGAAACCTGAAAGAGAACCCTGGAGCAAAAGAATGTGGTCTCATTTCACATTCTCCCGTGTTCACAATAGACTGACTAAACAATAATGGGAGGAATGCCCTGGTCCTAAAGGGTTCATGCACACATACTGTCTGCTGCCTTCTTACCTTACCTCTTGCTGCAAGCAAGCACTGTTCTAGAATTTTTGTATTTTTCTATACCACCTATTCACCACTCCCCACAGTATGAAGCCAGACTAGGAATAGTTCTCTGTCCCTCTGGAATAAAATAATCAATTGTAAAGAACAGCAGTTAGTGTTTACTTTCAATGAAGAGCCCTGTAATCTGTGTGCGTATCTGGTCAATTATGGTATTAATACACAGGGTTAATTTCTTCCTCTTTAGCTTTAGCCACTCTAGATACTAAGCTGAATTTTAAGCCTTTTTCTTCCCCCTTTAGAAAGGCTTTTCAACAGAGTCTGGAAAGGTTTAAACACACACAAAATAGAAACATTTTTTGAGCTTGGATAATTTCAGTTATTACACCAAGGGCAAACAGGGCAACCAATGGAACTGATGTGCCTGAAGTTCTGCTTGTTGATGACCTTTTGTTTAGCCAATAGAATAAATATTTCTATAAGCCTGTGGCAAAATTCCTTAAAAAAAAAAAAAAAAAAGGAAGAAAGGAGGCTGGAAGACAGGGAAGAAGACTAGAAGGAAAAAAGGCCTTGAAAACAATCATTAGAAGAGACAGTGCTTTGATGGTATATCTGTTAAATAATTGTGACAGAATATATATTCGTTCTACACACCATTGTAATATCTTCAGATATCGTGGGGATACATATAAATACATGCTCATATATAGACATATATATGTGTGTGTATATATATGTACAATATACATATATACATATAATGTGCCTAAAACTGTAGACATATCCATTGCATGTATTAGAACTTGTCCATTTCTAAATATTAACACAGTGCTGTTCCCAGTCAGCTATAGTGCTCAGGTTATGCCTCTCTAGCCCCAAGGGCATACAAGTATTCAGAATCAGAACTTGCATGATAAAAATATGACTGGTTCTTTTTTACATTAGCTCAAAATCAGTTTGGGAGTGTTTTCTCTTTGATTCTTGGGAATCAAATCAGTTAAGCAGTTTGAAGAGCTGTGAGTAGAAGAGGAGCTTGGCACAGAACTTTTTTTCTTCTGGAGCAGTTCCCTACTTTCACTTCTGTATCTGTGACTCAAACCAGAAGTACAGCAATTCTAGAATGATATAACAGCAGATTGAGACTCACGGATGTTTTCTTAATTTATTCCCATTCCCTATCAATACCCCTCACTACAGATCATCTCTCAGCATAGCACTGAAGCACAGCACTATCCTGTTTTATGTCTATGGTATGCTATTGCTGCAATACTGTACAGTGCACGTGGGTCATAAACAAAGGCATTTTGTGACTTGGCAAAGATGGTTCAGATACTCTGAATAATAGGGGGTGCCTGAACTCAGTGGATTGCCTGATGACAATCCAAAATTTGTTAGTTTTCTAGAATTTTTGCCATACATTCTCTTCTCTGGCATAGCACAATCCTGATATTGTTCCATTTAAAAGGAAAAACACTTGTGAAGGACAGTGAATTCTACAAGTGGCCAGGTAGCCTCTAATGGAACTGAGTCGCATCATGTACCAACTCTCAATCACCTTCATCCTCTCACACTACACTCAGCACAGTCCTCGAAAAAGGACTTGGTGCTTTCCACAACACACTGAATTTGGACAACACCTGAGCTATAAGCTGTGGGCAGAACATTTCCTTTTATGTTTCAGATGCCCAGATAACCCTTGAAAAGCATCCTTGGAATCTGACATGAAAAACGCTGTGAAAATCGTTTGTTGTCATTTCCAATAAGCTTGTCTTTCTGCCAGTAAGCTTGTTGCCACATAAATAGAATGATGCAACGAAAAATCCCAGGAACACAGGCCTTCTTGTTTCATTTGTACTGTGCTGCAGGTACACTTGCTGTGCTGCTCATGGTCACCAAGCCAGTTACAGGGTTCAAGAGCAAATTAACTGGATCATGCGGCTCCTGCCTCAGGGTACTTATTAGATATCTTAAACATACCAGTAGTATGACACTGCCAGCTATTTATGCTGCTAGGGAGTGTTCTGTGCTCCACTGAAATAAGAAGGCAGAAGTCTATAATACAGACAATTTTATGTTTATGCTGCTTTTCAGAGAACAGAAGTTTATAAAACTCCCAAAGTTCCTGATATAAACTACAATAATATTCAGATAAAGTATATTTTAATTCAGATAGTTTAAATATATATCTAAAGCAACTTTTGAATAAAATGAAGAGCTCATCAAATTGTTCTGTTGGTCTAGAGGAATAAAAAAACTTGCTTATAGTTTTTGTAACCATTCATCATTTTGATAACAAAAAAGACTACAAGTGATTCTCTAATACTGGCATTATTTGCCACAGCAGCTGTTCTCTGGAAAGTGGTCCTCCAAAATCCATACAGGTTCTACCCAGGAACAGTTTAAACATATGGTATGCTGACAGCTGAAGATACTAGAGAAGGTGTCAACACTAACAAGTAATTTCAGCACATAATCTCTTGATGTATTAGTACTTCCTGTTAGCCTTTCTGTTCCTCACTCTGAATATGCTTTGCTGACTCTGTTGGTATGAAATTAAGCAAACCAAACTAGTGTCTTTCCCCTCTTGCTCCTTTCATTGTCTTGCTCCTCCAAACATACATACAAATATGTAATTTAGGAATTATCCATATAAAGGACTTAATTAGACTTACTCTCTTAGTAAAACCTTATGTAACAGCTGTTCTGCAAGAATCCGCATAAACATTCAATTCCAGAACAACACAGATCTTTTTTCAGAGTAAATAAATATTATTCTTTAGAAGTGTACACTGTTTTGTAAGAAAAGTAACATTAAATTTGTGACATTAAATCACCAGGAGCCTTTTAGGAATAAGTGCCACACAGATCATCTATTAGTAGCGATTTTAGCCAAATTCACTGAATGGACAAGCTGCTACTTCATCCTTCTGGCTTGTAAGGAATAAGGTAACAAGACAGATAGTATCTACTTGCTTTTTACCATCCTCCTCTCCACCTTGGCAGAAACCAGAATTGCCAGGACACTGAGGAGCCGAGGGTACTGGTGGATGAAAATTTGGACATGAGCCGGCAATATGCATTCACAGCCCAGAAAGCCAGTCGTATCCTGGGCTACATCAAAACGATCATGGCCAGCAGGTGAAGGAAGGGGATTCTGCCTCTCTACTCTGCTCTTGTGACACCCTACCTGGGGTACTGTGTCCAGTTCTGGAGTCCTCAACACAGGAAAAACATGAACCTGTTGAAAAGGGTCCAGAGGAGCATCACAAAAATCGGAGGAATGGAACACCTGTCCTATGAAGAAAAGCTGGGAGAGTTGGGGTTGTTCCATCTGGAGAATAGAAGGCTCCAGGGAGCTCCTTATTGCAGCCTTTCAGTATGTAAAAGTGAGTTTATAAGAAAGATGGGGACAAACTTTTTAGCGTCGTCTGTTGTGATATGACAAGGAGTAATGGTTTTTAACTAAGAGAGTAGATTTAGACTAGATATAAGGAAGAAACTTTTTACAACGGGGGTGGTGAAACACTGGAACAGTTTGCCCAGAGAGGTGGTAGATACCTCATTCCCTGGAAACATTCAGGGTCGTGTTGAACTGGGCTCTGAGCAACCTGATTTAGCTGAAGATGTCCCTGCTTATTGCTGAGTGGGGGTGGAACAGATGACCTTTAAAGGTCCCTTCCAACCCAACCTATTCTGTGATTCTATATTCAGTTTATTATTGGAAATAATAAACCTGGGGCAATTCTTTAGGGACTTTCCAGTAAACCTTGAAAATGTAGCCTTTGTTTCAAAATAAAAGCCAAAAGTGAACAGATTATTTTCCAAGGCACTGACTGTGAGTGCGCTTTTACCTTCTTCAGAATCATATAGAGGTATCAATAGAGGTGGTATACTGGATTAGAAATTCGCTGCTCAGAACATGTATTCCCCTTTCTTCAGTTTTTTCAAAATCCAACTGTACCATTGGGTATTGTTTGGCCAGGATACACACTGACATGTAGTGAGGAGGAAACTTTTAGTGTTCCAGCACTGCATACTTCTGACATATTTGCTATGGAGAACTTCTGCCTCTTTCTTTTTCAAGGGATACATGTAGCATTAGAAAAGAAATAAAAAATATAAAAGCGGATTAAGTATATATATGTGTGTATATGTATATATACTGTGTATATATATATAAAAAAAAGTGTTCTACCTTTCCATAATTACATGGGTAAAATGTTCTTACGATGAGTGTCTGGAGGAAAAAAATACATTGACAGCAACAATGAAATCTTTTCTGATGGAGGAGAAAAGTGAAAGTCATGAACCTTGATTTTCAAATGGTATAGAAACAAAAATGGTACTGAAACTACTCACTGTGCTATATTATCACACCAACTGAAGTGTCATTTACTTTCCTAATGTACCATCAGTCTGGGTATACTTATACTAGTCCAGTTTCTATGTTTTCACCTTGCTTGTTTCCATTCTTCAATATTCCAGGTAGAGTTGTTCTTCTAGGAACTGGAAAAAACACTGAATAGATGCTGAAAGCAAGTTAGATTCATGCCATCTCAGTGTAGATCATGTTACCTGTTATACTGCAGTGCAAATTATCATCATGGAATTTCTAGCCCAAACTGAGGTATGAAGTTATATATTTCATGTTCATGTTGCTGTTTAGAACTGAGCATCTCAAATATGTAAGATGGCTGCATTTTTTTTTCTATTTATTATGCAGAGGGGGAAATTATAAATCAAAATGATAAGAAAATGCCATCTCGTACAGTCCCTTAGCGTTACTACTGGACTCTACTGTCATTCCAGAGAGAAAATTTGCCTCTTTGGTTTTCAGACACACAGTCCAATTTTAAAACCAGTAAAATAATAGTGTATAATCTTAGATCTATTTGAGAAAAACAATTCTAAGGAACAGTACTAAATACTCCTCTACTCTGGTCATAAAAATTAAAAACTTAGAAACTTCCAAATAAAACTTGTGATCTTTACTTACTGAACTGGAGTTCTTTTCCAAAATACAACTAGTGAAGGTTGGCTGGAAAAATAGTATCTACTTCTCTATCTGTTCCAGGTATCTGTAACTCTGAAGATAAGGGTTTCCTCTCACCTGGGAGATCATCTCATCTCTGATATTATCTTGGTTTTAAAAGTCTTAGGGGTTGAGTTCTTTGAGAAATGTGCTGAAGGGGAAGGATCTTCATTAGAAGGAATCCAGATCATATTACATTATAAGGTACTTGTGTCTATAACTCATTAAATACTATTTTGTCTCAGAAGACTGAGCTTTAAGAAGCACTTGCATACTAAACATCTGATGCATAAATGCAGCATAGAAGTGAATATGTTTGAGGTTCTAATCAGGTTATTTTTGCTTAAGAAAACATATGTGAACATACAAATGTCTACGGAGTATATGACTGTCAAAGCAAACAGTATCACACTTGAGCTATTTGATTTGGTACACTAGAGAGTTCATTCTTTTTTAAGAATAAACCTCCACTTAGGTTAAGATTGAGACCTGATACTCTTGAAATTAGGACTCAACCTCTTCTTAATTTTGGCCATAGGGTACTTCCAGAGCAAAGTTGGTGGAATCTCACCACAAGAACCTGGAGTTTTGCAAATGAAGAGAACAGCTTTGCAGTTGTCTGTGATATCCATTCGTAGAACTTCTTGACTAGAGTAGTGCTGAGGCACATCAGATTTCTTAAAATCAGTCAGAACTAAATTACTCTACATGTCTTAATATTCCTACTTGGGTTTACTCCCCTTAGGCTAACGAATCTGGGAATTTATTTGGCATGGTTTTCTGATTTTTGGCAAATAATTTATTTGCAGAAAAATGCAGTTTGGGTTACCTTAAGCCTATTCAGGAATTTGGAACTAATTTTACAACTAGTTTATGACCAAAAAGGATAAATCTTTTTTTGTTTGTTTTGGATTAAGGGAAAAATAAACAGAACTATGACACATAAAACTTAAAAGAAAAGGAAAACAGTACCTTATCATGTCTTTCAGTTTAGTCACCTACACGGTGGCAGCACTGAATTTAAAAACATGTAATATACGATTCAGAGCAGGATTTGAATCAAAGTCTCAGGAAACGGCTATGACGACTCCTCCCGAGTATTCCATATTAAACTGCTTTCAGTGCCCCCAGGTGGAAGATAGTCTCTCTCTGTTTGGACTAAATATAAGGAAATGTTAAAAAGATGGAGAACGGCTGAATGTGGAAAAAATACTGTAGTTCAGTAATATGAATAATCTCCTGCAAGGAAAGACTCATCCCTACTTTGAATCAAGGATAGTGAATATTAGAACCCGAGTTTCTCACATCACCGTGACAGGCTATCTCTGTGGTTCTCATAAAGCTGTCCTTCAGCTTTTGTTAAAGTAGACTTGCTAAAGACACCTTTTTTGTAGAGTAGACCACAAAACTGTGTTTAAGTAGATTTTTCCTCCCATTTATTTTTATTCACATGTCTGTTTACTTGATGATCTACCAAAGGCCTTGGGAATCTAGGTAGGTCATCGCTGACTGGAAGCTGGAATTTAGCCAACATTATTGTACTTTACAAGAAGGTCATATAAAAGAAGATCCAGGAAGCTACAGATCTGTTAGTCTAACCTCAGTACCCAGAACATTAGGGAGAAAATAATGTAGGTGCTGTTGAAAGGCATTTAAAGGACAATGCAATAATCAGGCACAGTCAACATGGGTTCACAAAGCAAAAGTTCTGTCTAGCTAATTTGATATCCTTCTATGATAAGGTCGCCCAGCTAGTGGAGAAAGGAAAGCCAGTAGATGTCATTTTTCCGGATTTTAGTAAGGCTTTTGATACTGTCCATCACAACATCTTTCTGGACAAGTTCTCTAACAGTGAGATGAGCAAGTACACTGTGAACTGTGTGAAGAACTGCCTGAATGGCATGGCTTAAAGGGTTGTACTAAATGGGGCTATATCTGGCTGGTGACATGTCATCACCAGTGTTCCTCAGGGTTCAATTCTGGGGACACTTCTGTTTGATATAATTACCAGTGTTCTGGATGCATGAGTTGAATGCACCATTAGCAAGTTTGCTGGTGATACCAGACCAGGAGATGCTGTTGACTCTTTTGAAGGATAAGAGGCCTTACAGAGGGTTGTGGGTAGATTGGAACGTTGGGCAATCATCAATGGCTGAAATTTAAAAAGAATAAATGCTAGATTCTGCACCTGAGATGGAGTAACGTCAGACACAAGTACAAACTGGAAGAGGAGTGGCTGGAGAGCAGCCCTACTAGAAAGAGATGTGGGGGTGCTGGTCGACAGCAGCTCAATAGGAGTCAGCAGTGTGTGCCCTGGCAGCCAGAAGGGCAAATCATGCCCTGGAGTACAGCAAACATAGCATAGCCAGCTGGTCAAAGGAGGTGATTATCCTGCTGTATTCAGCATTGGTGCTGCCTTGCTTCGAATACTGTGTGCAGTTCTGGGCCCCACAATTTCAGAAGCATGGTAAGGCCCTGGAATGCATCCAGCAGAGGGCAACAAACCTGGTGAAAGGGCTGGAAGGTATGTCCTATGAGCAGTGGCCAAGGACACAAGGTTTATCTAGTTTGAAGAAGACTGAGGGGCAACATCATTGCTCTCTACAGCTTCCTGAGGAGGGGAAGTGGAGAGGGAGGCACTGATCTTTTCTTCCTGGGATCCAATGGTAGGATGCATGGGAATGGTTCACAGCTGCAATAAGGGAGGTTCAGCATTGACATTAGGAAACATTTCTTTGCTGGAACAGTCTTCATAGAGAGGTAGTCGTTGCCACAAACCTGTCAATGTTTAAGAGACATTTCGACAATGCCCTTAGTAACATGCTTTGACTTTTGGTTAGCCCTGAAGTGATCAGGCAGTTAGACTAGGTGATGTATGTCCCTTCCAAATAGAACAACACTGTTCTGATTTAAAAAGAAAATCAAACTGGATTTCAAACATGAAACGATCCTTCAACTATTTGTGAAAACTCATGAGACAACAGAGTAGGAGGTGAATACTCGCCCAAAGTTCATCTGTTCTTGAACCCACTAGGACAGGCTAACTGAGGTTGATGGGTTTGGACAGTGTCACTGAGAGTAGGATTTAGCTCATAAAAATGTAACAGCTGTGGGCTGTGTTATATTCTAAACCTTTAGATAAACCTGCTGGAAAAAGTCACTCTTAAAAATGCAGTAACTTATGGTAATGACTACTTTCCTAATACTCTATTAGCACTGCTGCATTCCTCAACACGCTATCTATGTAATAATCTAAAAGAATGACCCAGACAGTTCTACATGAAATTCCAGTTTCTGCTAGGCAGTGGAGTGCTTTTTAGATATCTGAATAAACAACATTGGTGTAATATGAAACATGAATGGACCACTGATAGCACTTGGTCTTAACTACATCATGAATGCATGCATTGTTGAAAAATGTTATGCATTTTCTAACAATATATGCATAATCTAATGATATCTAATAATTTAAAAATGCAAGTCCAAGTATAGAGGGCATTTCAAAAATATGAACCCAATTTCAAAGCAGCAGTGATTTCACATTGGGTTCATCTTTTTGAAATACCCTGTATGTAATAATTTAAAGACATAAAAACCTTTGAAAGATCAACTCAGCCCTATTTTTAATGCAACCAGGAGTTATCATATGTTACCCCTTAGGTGCTTATCATGTGCTAGGAAAAGAAAAAAATAGAGACAAAAGACTTTTTAAAAGTTTAAATAAAATGTATTGGTGTTATAAATTAAATGTACAAACAGGTGCCAAGCATTGCTTAAATTTGGTTAAACTGTAAGTTATTATATTTCTATGGTGTAGATATTTTACCTTAGATTTAAGGCTTACCCTAAATTAAGGGAAATTTCAGTAGCTCTTTAAAGATGAGGAAATTTTTTACAATGATTGTGGTGAAACACTGGCCAAGGTTGCCCAGAGATGTGGTAAATGCTCCATCCCTGGAGACATTCAAGGCCAGGCTGGATGGGGCTCTAAGCAACCTGATTTGGTTGAAGATGTCCCTAGATGGCCACTGAAGGTCCCTTCCAACCCAAACTGTTGTATGATTCTATGATATAGTCAAAGATTTTAATCAACATTGACCTACTGGGAGACATGAGTCAACCAAAAGGGAAGCTCTAGCCTGCAGATGTTAAGTTTGAAAATGGGGAGAGATAATACAAGTTATTCAAGGCCATGTACCACAGTTAAAATTCAGGGTTACATGATGCTTGTAACCATTTCCCATTTTATTGTGTGAAGCTAGGGTAACATAGCCTTGGCCATACTGTGATACAGTGGCAGCTCACTAACTCAGTGTTCTGTCAGGGAACACAGCCAGTGACCCTTATCATGCAGAAAGATGCCAGGGGTTTTTTAAATGCAAATACCAGGATCACATCCACTCATGAAGTACATAAGGCAATTAAGTGTGCCTTTTGTCAGGGAGGTATGATGTAAACTAGTATAACGACACTGATGATGGGAGAATCTGCAGTACCCTGAGAATCTGCTTTTCCTTGGGAGTGCCATTAAACAAGTTTCTTGCATCTCTGACTGCATACAGTAGATTTATGCTACTAGCCATAGTATGAATGTAATCTACCTTAAGTACTATAAAACCCCATACTCTAGATTATTTCTTTTTACCTCAATATATCCTGTTCCAGACATAAATTACACTTCCTGTAGAAAGCACTTTTCAAAATTTATTTGACGATATGTCTTATCTCTTCCGTTATATGAAGAACAGGATCATCCTTCTCTTTCTCATTCATTGTTTTAGGAAGTCCTCCCTCTATGCACACACCCTCCCACCTAGCAGTTTCTAAACAAAACAATTCAACTTAATCTCAAATAATTTCTGCATGCTTTAAATAAGTTTTTGTATCCATTCTTACATTCCTGTCATTTTTATGAGATGCAATAACCAAGGCTGAACACATGATTCCAGCAGAAAGTTATTTCACTAATTTACAGAATGGGATCAAGTTTTCTGAAGGATGTTGGCTCTGTGACTGTTCCCTTCTCTTATTCAGCTTGTGGCTACTTCTAGCCCTAAGTATTGCAATATTCTCATTGTTATTGTCTTCCTACTTTTAAATAGGCTAAAATTTTTAAAAGAAAATCATTAAGAATTAAAATATTCTAACATCTCACCTCTTTACTGTTTTCAGGCATGTTACATTAAATTCATTATTTGTTTTGAACAGCTCATTAATTCAGTGGTAGTGAACCTTTATAGTTTCTAGTTGCTAACCTTTTAGTTACTGTACAATTATTGGCCCTCTGGACTTTGGTTCTCAAGCCAAATTTTATTGCCTTCATGTTCGTGAATTCCTCAGGTGCAAGCCATCATGATTAAGCCAAATAGAATAAGTAACTGGTTGAGCCAGTCCTATGATTCACCTGTTTGGCCACCCACAGGAAATAATCATCAACGTTGCAGTACTCAGTTTCCCCAAATACCTTGCAAGTGGAGAGTGCACAGCAACTACTGTGTTAGCAACATAATTTTTTTTTTTACCTCGACAGAAGTTTTTTTCTCTTGCTGTATTCTGAACTGCCCAGCAGCAGTTCAACTTGATCATCTCCTGCTTCTCCTAGATGTCCTTTAAGTAGCACTGATGCTATGTCCCTGTGCTATGGATCCTGAAAATTTGTAGCAATTGTCCTGCAAATAAGGATGAAATACTTCTCAGATAGCTAAAACTCAAAGGAACTAGTTTGCTATGCGTTCACCAAGCACACATCAGTGTTGAAGTGGTATTACCTTTGCTAGCCTACTTTCAGACTGTGTGGCTATCCCTTGCCTCATTGCATGTCATTGTCAAAAGAGGATGATGTCAAAAGCATGGCAGCAGAGCAAGGTGGATCAACAGGTGGTATGTTGTGTCTTGGGTTGCAGCTGCACAACCATTTTGAGTGGGGTGCTCAGCCCCACCCTGTCTCTGCCCCAGACAGGCATTCTTCTGTATCTCCTTGTGTCAGGGTTAGTTCTTGTTCAGTTCACAACATGTCAAGAACCCATCCAGCTGAAAACAAACTTTTTTCTCAGGTTTCTAGTCTGCAACAAGCTCACTTCTTCGCCCCATCTCACAGCACAGCCACATTAGCACTAGTCCCAGCAAAAGGAAGGTGATGAAGTATAAAGTTTTGGACGCAGGGAGATTTCTGCTTTCCGTGGCAGCCAAAACACATAACGTCAGTTTACTGTGACTACATAAACTCAGCTTTGTTGAAGAGGCTATACAATTTCTCATTGGCTGCCTTTCTACCTCTGAGGTATTTGCATGTGAATGGTGGAAGATTCCTGCAATCTCTGTTTTACTCTCCTCCACAGTCACACAATTTTAAAATGCTTTAAAATTTTGTCCCTCTTCGAAAACATTTCAGCATAGAAGAGGCACATCATACAGGATATGTAATAAACATGGGCGTGACACATCACGTTTCTGGTAGCAATTGGGCCAAAGTTCAAAGTGTGGCTCCCTCACGACCACAAACTATTAATGATGGCAAAAGATTCCTGTGATCTCTGTTGTGCTCTCCCTGACAATTTGGAGCTGCTGAATTCTCAGTTGTAAAATCAGCTATGCCATTATGTTGCAGTGTCCTTTACTTTGTCCTTAGGCATGGTTCTGTGCCTTCCTAGGCAGAACTCAGCCAGCAACCTCCATCTCTTTCTCCCTCTAGTGTATGTCTGTAAATGGCACTTTCTCCCACTGTTCGATCTGGGATAAGCCAATCCAAGGGGGAAACAGGTGCTTCTGCAGAAAAGGTCAGTGTAGAAGAGTGATAGTGAGTTGCAACACTTGGCTGAGGCAAGGGACTTGCATGAGTTCCAGAGTCAGACCACCTGCTGGAGAGTTGCTGAGTGAAAGAGAGCAAATACTCACTGGTCTTCAAAGCTACTTCCTGATTTAAAGAGGGGTGGCTTTCTTCGGAAGTTGTAAGAAGTCTATTGTGTTTCCCAGATAGTCTTGTTTGTATTCCACGCAGGACTTACGGCATGTATTTTTAGTAACAGATTTTCTTTTTTTTTTTTTAAGAGAAACAGCAGAGTTAGAAGTGCCAAAGGTTGTCAGGTGCTACTTTTGTCTACTTTTCACTTTCTTTCTCTTTGAGGTATATTTTGACACTGTCTGCAGAAAAGGCAACAATGATAGTGACAGGAGCCCAAATAGGGAGGTTTGCTTGAAGCTCTTCTGGCAAACTTCTCTCCTGTGTCTCCTTCCACCACAAGCAAGGCCCACATGTATATGCTTAAAACCCAGCTACCCATGTCCTTCAGCTGTCCTAAGATGTTATTTTCCTTCTGTGTGAGTCATTAAACCTGAAGTTTATCAGCAAAGGGACTGAAAAGGAATCTCTGTAAGTTGTCTTTAATGCAGACTTCTGTTCCACCTACAAAAATATCCTTGCAGGTGCTTCCTATCCCTGAACAAAAATTTCATCATGCTAGCTTGACAATTTAAAAAAATGTGAGGCCCAGGAACTGGGCTCTCATTTCTTCTCTCTCGTGCTGCTCAACTGAATGAGCATGAAAAGCACACCAACTCAGAAACTGATAGGTGAGGCTGAGTTAGGTCGTGGGTCTCTTGTTAAACAGACATAACAAAGCCACAGTATCATCTAGCTGTCACCATAAACCAAGCACAGCAGCCTCATTCTCTAATCATGTCCAGAAATCAAATAAAATTTGTTTTGACCTGTAAAGTATGAGTTGGAATGCTTGTAATCTGCTGCAGGTTTGGCAGGCTGGTTTCAACCAGGTCTCTGGGCACAGTCTGTCTGCTAAAATGTATAAGGATAAATTCTCTGGGAGTCTCGCTACTCTGATGGATGTAAGACGGATGCTTTCCTTTCAGAAGGTTTGTGGAGTGGTAGAGAGAGGGATTACATGAACAAGTGTGAGAACCTTAGTGACTGGGAACATGAACCTCTATTTCCTCCAAGTGATAAGGACAGTCAAGATGAGAGATCTGTCCTCATGCAAATGGATGCATGGTTTTAAAGGCCGGTTGTGGGGGAACCTATGCAACTAAGTCTATATAGCTGCTTATCGTCAGTCTCACATGGGGATCTTTGTAAGTGGGTTCATGTTAGACAGGAACACCAGCAAACTTACTTTATGTCATTTAAGGACATCAGCGATCCTTGTATTCTCAGGAACACCTATAAAAATTATCAAACAGCATTTACTCTAGTTGTTTTAATTGGAGAATAGTCTCTTGATAAGTGGTTAAATATAAAGGGCCTGACTTTTGACATGGAAAAGGCCTAGGAGAGATAAAATCCTGTATTGCCTTCTCAAAACAAACTATCATTCACTACCGATCAACCATTTAGGTGCTTTGAAATAGCTGACCCATTATCTTTTCTCCGAAAAGTCAAGTCAGACACAGCAGGTAGATAGAATTTGTTTTCTTCACAGTTCAGCAGGCACCAAAACAAAGTGCAAGCACAGACAAGTTTGGATGCCACAACATTCACATTGGTTCATATACCAAGGGGGAATTCCTACAGAGCAGTGATGGGGCTAAAGTACATATTACAAACATAGCAGTCAAACTGATAATTATTATTTTAAATAAGGTTACTCCAATACACACATAGAAAATGGCAATTTACTCAGACACACACACACAAAAAAAAAGGTTATGTAAATAAATGCTTAAGAGACTGCTTGATTGACTGATTTTCCTAATGTTTTGGGGGAAAATACTCTGGATTATCAAAATATTTTTCTGCTGCTTTCAAAAAGCATTTCTATTATTTGAGTGTAGATAGGCTTTGCCGTTATGATTTTTAATTGATCTTTTTCCTCCAAATTTCACAACATTTTTACTTGCTTGATGGGGGACTTTTATTTCTGACAGCTATTTCTCATACTAGAAAATTCAGCTTTGCAGCAGATTGATTTGACTGAATAAGGAGACATTCTTTTTATCAAGAATTTCAGTGTTTGGAGTGACAGGGAAGACCTAACAGGAAAGAAATCAAGCTGCAAAATGGTAGTGAAATGAAATTATCTATCTCTATGCAATACTAGTGCTTGCCATCTAAAATATGTTCCCCCTCACACTTATGGATCTCGAAAGTACAGATAACTGATCTAGACTTCTGAATCATACCAAAGTTTGGATTTCGGTGTTCAAATGTTTTGTGTGTCTTTAGCACCAGTCTAATCAGTACTACTGAAAAGTATGAAAAGATCTCAGAATCACTGAATGGTTGACGTTGGAAGAGACCTCTGGAGGTCATCTGGTTCCACCTCCCCTGCTTTGAGCAGGGTCAGGCTGTCCAGGACCATGTCCAGACTGCTTTTGCATATCTCCAAGGATGGAGACTCTGCAACCTGGGCAACCTGTGCCAGTGCTTTGTAACCCTGAAGAAAAAAAGTGTTTCCTAAGGTTGAAATACAGCATTCCATGTTTCAGTTTGTACCCATTGCCTCTTGTCTTGTTACTGGGCACCACTGAGAAGAGCCTGGCTTGTTCCTCTTTGCATCCTCCCTTCAGGTATTTGTGCACATTGATGGGTCCCTACTGAGCCTTCTCTTCTCCAGGCTGAACAGTCAGCCTCTCCTCATAAGAGAGATGCTCCAGTCCTTTAATCATATTTGTGGCCCTTTGCTGGATTCTGTCCAATATATTAATGCCTCTCTTGTACTGGGGAATCCGGAACTGGACACAGGACTCCAGGTATGCCCTCACCAGAGCTAAGCAGAGGAGAAAGATAACCTGCCTTGACCTTCTGGTAATACTTTGCCTATTGCATCCCAAGAAGATATCATTAGCTTTCTTTGTGGCAGGGGGACATTACTGGGTCCTACTCAATTTGGTGTCCAACAGGATGTCACGGTCCTTTTCTGCCAAGCTGCTTTCCAGCTAGGAGTCCACAGCATATGTTGGTATGTGGGATTGCTTTTTCCCAGGTACAGGACTCTGCACTTCCCCTTGTTGAACTACATGAGTTTCCTGTCAGACAATTTCTCCAGCCTGCCGAGGTCCCTCTGGATGTTTGCTTGACCCTAAAGTTGATCTGAGCCCATCCAGTACATATTGTGTATATCCAGCAGGATGGATTGAGGAAAAGGTGTTTCTTATATTTTGTCTCAGATGTTAAACTAAAGTGACATTAATGTGACAGTAGCTGTGCTGCCAAATACTTTTATTTCCTTAGGTAACTCAACTCTATATCTCAATTCCATTGCATGTAAAATGGGAACAATAACACTAAATTTTATTTGTCTTAGTGTGACCAATTAGCTCCCAATCTTCAATGATAATCTCAAATACTCCTGTGGTGAATGGCTTTTATGTCCTTAATATTTGTAACTCTCTGTAGACAAAAGATGCTAGGAAATGATTAAAAATCGTGGTACAAGGGACAGAGAGATCATCAATCAATTCCATTTTGCTGTGCTGATGGCAAGAACTGCTGTAGGGGGTAGGGAGAAGGGAGTATGTAGCCTTGTGGAGGTTACAGTTTGCACTAGAGTTAGCAAGGCAATCAAGCCTAAGCGGGCTATGGTACTCCCTCTTAACTCTAACACTAACAAGAACCTTTGCTCAATTAAGACTTTATCATGAGTTAGCTAACTTCAGGGCAGAATTCATTCCTGCATTCCCATTTTGTCCCTGTTCTCCATAAAACAAAGCTGAGAGCAAAAGTCTGGTATTTGAGGATACTGATTTTATTTTATCATTCAAACATTCTCAAATGTAGTTGAAGTTCACTTCTGTGCGAGGTGAACCCTAAATATGGAGCCGACACGGAACTCTATGCTTATTATATGCTCTTTGGTAGTACCCTCTCTGATTCAGCTTTTTTATTGGAACATGAAAAATGTCTAGCTCCACATTAACTGTTAATTTTACAAATTTAACCTGGAGACTAAGAGTCAAGCAGTCTTGCTTCTCATTCTCCAAATTTAGTCATCTTATAAAATAAAACATTGCAAAGCGTGCCGGATATCAAAACAGTAACTGATCAGCAGTTCGTGATGACAACTTTCACACATTGATACGATGATTTTACATGGTAGTAAATAAAACAAATATATTCAACTGCGATGGGTTTGAAAATCATATAGTAGTGTATCTACTCCCTGGCTGGGTTATTGAAATTTTTAAAGTATGGAAAGAACAAATATCTCAAAACAGCAAACTTTTTTGATGCAGTTTTTCAGATCCTAATGATCAGACAAATTGAAGGACTGATAGACATATAAATATAAAAATCTTCTCAATTGAAAAAAAGTATTCCAGGAATAGCAACGGAGTGAGTGATATGATGTTTATAAATTCTTCTCTGGAGTATTCAAAAACTGTCTCTAGACACCATATTCAACATTTCTGTACCATCCCCGAATGTTATAAAGTCAGATTCCCAAAAGATATGAAATGCTAGTAATATTGATAAATCTGGTTACCTTTGCAACTCCTGCTACTTTCTGAAGTAGAGGGTAAGAAGAACAAGATAAAGTAACATCTCATGGTGAGTTGAGGATGAAGAGAGCAAGTTGAGCTAAAGAAAAACACACGGATAATGGAAGGATGTTGATAGGTGGAAAGGAAGCAAAAGCCCTTCAGAATGCGGAAAATAGTGACTAAGCAGAACGGAAGACACAGCCCAGAAAAAATCAGAAGTAAACAAACAAAAATTCAGAAGAAATAGGAAAAAAAAAAAGCAAGAATATTAAGAGAAAATAATGCTGGAAGCTGATGTAAGTACAGTCTCTCATTTACTCTTTCGGGAGTTGGTATTTACAGTCTTTTAAATTATAATCTCATTTTGAAGGGAGATACTTCCATTAAATATGAAATTCATGCCTGTAGAATCATGTCCTGCATTAGAACTGAGCTACTATATGACCAGTAGTTTCCAGTGAGCCTTCCTGGCATGCTAAAAATCCCATCTGGATTTCTGGTTGAAAAGTAGCCCTAACTTTGAGATCTGGAAGCATTCAGTTCGTACCACAAATGAAGCTATTGAAGTCAAAGCAGAAGGCAGGTGTTCAAAGTGATACTGAGCCAGGTGATAAAGTTCAGTTCCTTTTGTTTTCGATAGTTGTAAATTGTGCAAAGTGCAAACACTAAATAAATGCGCACTCAGTTTGTCAATGCCATTGTATTTCTGGTTCAAATGCAACTGTCCCTCTTTTAACAGCTGTCTAGATTTCTATCATAATATAGAAAAGGCTCCCAAGTGGGTGAAGTTGTTGTCAAAAAGTAGACCACTTGCAGAGGAATCAAAGTTGAAATGTACACTGTTAACTGTTGCTATTTTCAGAGGTCATAAATAATAATTAGCCTGCAGTTACTGTTAATTTAGACTAGTCATACGAGCATGCTTTTAAAAGTAACAAGTACCACAGCAAAATTCTGCTAAGCAGGTGAGTGCTAGGGAAAGAAACTTCCTCATTGTGTTAGGCCTCAATTGCTACAGAGGCAGATATCTAATCTAAATGGTGGATATCTCTATGTAATTGGTCTGATCACCAGCACGTCCCTTCTATAACAGAGAGGCTCCCAAGGATGAGATCCTATTTGAAGCAGTATCCCCCTGTTGACCATTGAGCAAACTTGCCTAATATTGACATGATTAAAGTTAACGGAAGTCCACCACCTGATGTCAGAAATGAAATTCTAAGTAGTTTGAGTTGGAAACAAGTAGATGACCTTTTGTAGAGAAAGACGTCTATGTTTTCCACTATAATTGTTTGGTATGTTTTTCACAATCCTGTATTGTTTCTGAGATTTCTTTATTTTTTATTCTTTGTGTGATTTACTTAAAGTTTGCTAAGTTTGTGAAAGGATTATATGGTAACATGTTCTTGTGACAGTGATGAATCAAACTCCTTGACCATTTCTGCCATACAGTATATGTAGTTTTCACCATGGAATTTTTCACCTCTCCGCACTAGCAAAAAATCTAACATACCTTCCGGCTTTTAAAACAGTGTCTAAATATAGTTATGTGAACAAACCCTGACATCATCTGTATATAAGGAATGAAGGAAAAGCCTTTGAATGTGTTCTTCAATTACATCAGTTGAGTGCATTGTTAGGTCATCGCTGCTCTGAACAGAAAAACACATTCACTTAGCATCACTAGTATCATACACCTAGAACCCGACAGCCATCAGTTAAATGGTTGGTGCTATGTTAACTTTTGTTACTATTAAAACATAAGGTCTGTATATAGAAGACTATAGAAGACTAATGCCTTTACAATTACATGTAGACAGATTTGTTGTCTGTATGAGAAACAGGTTTAGAGTGTTCTTTTGTGGGCAGCAGCACTACCAATTCCTTGTATGTCCCATGGGAAAAACAAGCTTGAGTAACAGGCAGTTGTAAATTACTTGACGATTTATGGACTGAAGAGAGCAGTGCATTGCCAACATGGAAAATTGCCATTGATCAACCCCTACCTGCTGATCCTGGAAACTAAGTGCCAAATTACTCTGTTAGGTCAGATGCCATGGTACATGAAATGCTCATTCCTAATGACTGTGACAGACTTATTCTAGTTCAGGTAAGCACTCCACAAAGAGACAAATTAAAAATCTCAGTAAAGCTGTGCCACAAGACATTACCATAGAACATCATCACAGGAAGACAGTTCTATGGTTGGAACATGTAAGAACGAACAGAAGAGCAATTTTCTGTGTTGAGGTTTAATAGTAGTTTCTCATGCAGTTATGGACAGCATTTAGGTTGAACACTCAAGGTTCTTCAGATTTTGTGTGCATGATTTGACAGATGCTGTAACTAAACTCCCTCTAAACTGTGGGAATTTTAAATGAGTCTTCTTTTCAGTTCCTTAAATTTGATTATTGCTAAAATGAATAATTATGTTGATTCCTAATTTATTGGATCGATCACGTGCATTTATTTATTTGTTTGTTTGTTTGTTTGTTTGTTTGTTTATTTTCAGCTCCACTTATCCGTTATCATTTTGCAGCATTCATATTTTCCTTGGAGTAAAAGTTTGACTGATACATTGTTTTTTATCTTTGAAGCATGGTGGTCTGAATGCTAACATGACCCAACATGAACAATTACTGAAACTGTCAACTGTAATTTAACTGTTTATTAAGTAAATTAGGCAGCTGTTACAAGAGACAGCTTTTCATATGACACTACTCAGCTAAAAACATAACCATGCTATAAATGTATCCCTAATAAACTGCCACCAGACTGATGTCCACCTTCCACAGGTACTGAAATGAAAAAATTATGACAAGCTGAAAGCCAGTTCATACACAACTGTGCACATATGGATATTCACATGGTGACAAGCACACAGATATGAATGAGTCCAAAGCTTAGAGTCCTCTATATGCTTACCCAAAGGATGACATTTTTTATTTTAATCTTCTGTAGTGAAATTGCCATCCCTGGTAAGTGTTGTGGGAACATCCAGACAGTCAGGAGTCATTGAACCTGTGAATAGTCAATAGTTCATCTAGTTTGCTTTTCTCTGTTTCATTCCATGTCCTCATAGTCACTCCTCTGTCTGTAGTGAGAAATCAGAGCTATATCCTACTTCTACCTCCTTCAGTTTATGCAGGATTTTTTCAACTCTGCATTCTTTGGAGTCGCTGAGTTCATGGGGAGAAACACAAAGTCTGTCTGCCTTTAACCTCTCTGATCCTCTATTATCTTCTTCTTTTATCTTTAAGATTATAAAGGTTAAGCCAAAACATTACTTCCTACTATGCTTGGCAGACCCATTACTGAGGATTGTTGTCTTCTATTTATGCCTTAAGCAAAAA
The DNA here is from genome assembly GCA_013399365.1 of Pampusana beccarii. Classification (NCBI taxonomy): domain Eukaryota; kingdom Metazoa; phylum Chordata; class Aves; order Columbiformes; family Columbidae; genus Pampusana; species Pampusana beccarii. The sequence goes on along the minus strand of VWYH01008151.1, from coordinate 14,700 downwards.
ACATAATGAAAAAGACCTGGCAGAATCTGATATGTGCATTGCATTGGGTCCATCCTCATGTCACAATATTTTAGGGTTTCCTGTTGCATTTGCTCCATGTCTCCGGGAAACATCTCTCTTTCACATATGTATTGTCAGTCTCTGAGCTGGGGAAATAGCTTTCAAGAGATTCAGCTTCCATTGCTCGTTTTAGCCATGGGTTGGCCAAGGCTACTGTTCAGGAGACTCTCAGCCACAAATGGAAATTTCAGAATATCTTTTAATCCTGATTCAGTTGGATCTCTGCTGTGCCAGGATTTCAATATATGCTAAGGAAAATAATTTGCACTTCTATTCTAGCAAATGTTGGACCTAGCAAACTATTGATTCTCTCCTTTATTTTCCATCTAGTCTTTTTGAGATGTAGCTTGGAAGAGTAATTAGTGCCTTTACTTTCTAAGTACTGTGCACCTATGATAATGCTTGGAAGTCTTTAAAAAGCCTCCCAACATTTTTCTATTAGACAATAGACATTCTTTCACAATGTCTATTGTCTTGACAAACAGAAGAAGAAACAAGTTATAGGAAAGTTGACTTGTCAAAGAGGATACCACACAGCAGTAGAGGAACAGGAATAATTGACTCCACATCTCTATGTGGAATAATTAATGTATTTTCTCAAATAAAAAATAAATCACACACACAGCTCTGGAGGAAGCTTAACAGGCACTGAAACAGATACTTGCAAGCTGTCTTTTCATGAAGAAAATATTTTACATGTTCTTTATTGCTTTGATGAGAAAGGATGAATAGTGGGAATTAGCAATGCTGTGCTGGCTGTAGCAGGAGCACATCCTCTCTCTGTTGGCACATCTACAGATGTTGTTTTTGTGATCTTCAAGTCAAGGCTGTATGAACTGAATCCTGCACCACCACTCCAATGACAGTTCAACCAGTTATGTAGAGCAGAACTTCACTTGCTTTTGCACAAACAACTTTATATCCATGATACTCTCCACTTGCTTCAAGGCTATATTCCCCTTTGTCCCAAGATTAAGGCAAAATGGACCACGAAGGACTTTCTTCTGTCGCAGACTGTGTTGCTCTAGTAGTTGTAGTTAGATTTTACTATGATAAATCCATGTGTCCCATGCTTACAAAATGAAAAAAGGAAATCTGAGGCAATATTTTTATTGTTTCTTTTTTATCTCTGAAATTGTAACTGCAGAGCACAATATCATTGGTCAGAAATCCCACCCCTTCATCTTCAGTAGAAGCACTCATCACCACTCACTGCAGATCTGTGATCCCGTGGGATCCCATACCCCCGTGAACAGGGTTCAAGCTTTGTTTTAGAGGGAGCATTCACTTCCTGTGATGATGTTAGAAAAGCTTTTTTTAATTCTCATTTTGGTATAAAATCTTATAAATCTGATCTAAATCTTTTGGAAATCACTTAATACTTGCCTTTCCCCTCTTTTGTCCTTTCTCTTATTTCTGGTCCTATCGTTTTTCCCTTTACCTTCTCCTCGTCTTCTTCCAGATAAAAAAACATGTTTATTAGAAATGTGGAATGTAAGCAAATAGAAAGGCAGAATGGAGAAAATCTTATTGTTCTAGTCAGACAGTACTCTGAATCTACAATTGTCCTCTTACAGCTAAAAATTGTATTTCTGCTGTCTTACACTTCACTGTCCAATTTTGAGCCCAGTTTCTAGACTGGATGATTGGAAGCCAATTGCCTAGTCTTCCAGACTTCCTGTATGGTATCCTTGAGGTGTTTGGCCTGCTGGTTCCCATCTTGGGAGGCATTTAAGGGATATTTGTCACTGCTCTGGTTGACCTGAATTATTCCTCAGTTGGATGTAATGGAGAGAGCACTGCCACTTTGGACCCCACCCCCCCCGAGTCCTTCAGTTCAAAGCCTACGTCACCAAGTTGGCCAGCCTGCTGCCAAAGATTTCCTTGCCTCTTCTAGATAGGTGGATTACATCACTTTCTAACAGATTATAGTAATCAAAGAATGTTCCACTGTCATGAAACTCAAAACTCTTACGATGGCATCAGCCATGAAGCCAAGAGTTAATGTGCCTTGTATCTCTATTTCTGGCTGCCCCCTTTCCCCAAACTGGTAAAACGGAGGAAAAGATGACTTGGGCACCAGTATTTTTCACTTGCAATCCCAGGACTTTATAGTCGTCCTTGATTCTGCCAAGGTTCTGGCTTACAGTGTCATCTGTGCCCACATGAAAGAGTAGCATTGCATAGCAGTCTGTGGTCCTGACAAGTTGTGGCACACTCTCGGCAACATCTTGAACCTTAGCTCACAGAAGGCAGCACACTTCACATGACTCCCTGTCCGGATGGCATATGGGCTGCTCAGTGCTATGTAACGCAGAATCACCCACTACAAGCAGCCATTGTTTCTTGTTGTAGTATCCACTGTGGGCTACAGGTACAGTTTCTCCTCGCAGACCTTGCTTGTGGGTGTCTATACTTGTTAAATCTTCCTATTTGTTTTTGGTTGTGATGCTGGAGGGTATAGAGTGAAGTGGAGTCCTGCTTTTGTGGGTCACCGGAGTCCAAGGTGCCTTGTTCTCAGTGATGTCCACTATAGAAACATGGTTCTGAAACCACCTGTCTCTGTCTCAGCTCCTCTAATATGGCACAGCCTTTTAATTGTTTCGTATCAACACTGTTTCAAACACAAATCTAAACACAGCACCATGCGAAAAACACAGCACTATGCGAGGTGCTATGAAGAAAATTAACTCTGTCTCAAGTAAAACCAGTACATTCAATTAATTTTCCCTGTATATTACTGTGCAGGAAACCTAGATGGCTAAATGACAGTAGAAGATACCAGTGTAGGAGAAACCCCCAAATTAGTACAATACTGATATGAGAACTCACCCCACAAACCTCCAAACTCAGCTCATATGTCTAATGAAGTAATGTGCAGCCTCAGGAGAATGATTTAAAGTAGTCTGCATTAAGTACCCAGTTATCTTATGTGCTTCTGTACCCTATTTGCATATTCTTCAGGTATGCCTACGGAAAATAAAATACTATGGAAATTGCCCGAATTTTTCTGTAAGTCCTATGTTACTCTGTAGTTCTCAAAATGCTGCTGAAACTGCTATACAATTACCATTAGAATAAAGATTCTAATAATGCAGCATTTGTGTTAGACCATAAAGTCTAACACAAGTTAGACCATAAAGACCAAGTTCAGGAGTAAAACTCTGCAGTTCCTGAGAAGAAAATAAATATGCTTTGTATAAAGAGAGGAGAACTTAGGTATAAGTGTCTTGGAAAAGTAAAGGTATGTGCTTTTAAAAGGATTTCAGCAATTAGGAGTTTGCAAAGATGATAATGACAAACTGGTTTGTAAATTGATAAGCGTTCTCATTACTGACCTTTAGCAATGTCACTCTGAATGACAAGTCCATTATGAGGAGGGATATGGTAGCTTTTTCACTTTATCGTGGAAAATAAATAGGTATGCCTTTGTTCTCATGGGCCACCTCTTTTTCGTACATTATTGTCCACAGCACTACAACAGGTACAGTTATGTTTCTCGTTATTTCATTTTTTTAAATTAGATTTCTTTGCTTTTTATTATGAGCCTATACTGATTGTACTAGTTTGCGTACCTTTGGCACAGGGCTTGGGGCATAAGTGGAGGTGCCCCACACACAAATACAGTTCTAGGCTTCCTCAATTATATGTTACTCTAGAAAATCCTTGTGTCTGAACATGAAATTGATTTGATTAAGAGATAGACAGAAGATTAGGAGAAGACCTAGGGTAAAGTATGTATGTGAGGAATACCTCAGAAGGTTGAGATTTTTTCTGTATTTTAACACCAGGGTAAGATCTTCCTATAAAATTTTCTTTTCGAAGAGGCTATGCACGTTACTTTTGGTATCAGGTTGCATGTGATATTAAAAAAAGGTAGCTTTTATTCGTCACGGAGATGCAAAACCCTCTAAAGCAGATTTTAAGTCTATCATGTAACAGAACTAGGGAAAGTCTTGATCATATCTTTTCCTGTCAAGGAGTGACCCGAGTGCTACTGATCAGCAAAAAGCATTTGGGACAAAAAATAGAGAGTTTTAAAAGACAAGTTGGCAGATTATTCCATTCTCAAGAGATAAATGGAGGTATATAGTGAAGGAATTGCTGGAGTAGTAAATGAAGAGAAGGACAGAAGGACAGAAACAGAAAAATGCTCCTTCCTTCCTACTAAAGAAAATCCAGACGTACAGGACGCTAAAATATTATGACAAATGCACATCTAGAGGAAGTATTTCTTAGCATAAATTGTCAAAAGGGGTATCAGAACCACTTATCACCAGTAATACAGACACAACTGTTGTAAATTAGAAGATTTTTAAATTAGCTACTAGCAATATCCTCTAATCAGATAATAACCTCACGTAGGCAGGCACACTTAGATATAAAGATTTTATTACTTTAGCATTCAGTCATATGCCTGAATCCTTGGAGTTAGGTCTTTGGAAAGCATTGGTGATGGAAGGTTTTAGAAAAGATCTTCTCAAGAAAATAGAGAGTTCCTGACTCTATTGCTTCACACTTTTTGTTTTAATAGTGTGGAGTTGTGCTATCATTAGAAAATGCCCTCACTTTCCAGCATTCATATATATCCAAGTTTAAATAAGTCACCTATTTTATTGTGAGGAGGTAGTTCTGACAGTAGATAATTTGGTCTGTATTGATTGTTCTGCTAATAAGAGAAGCACCATTCTGGCTGCATTTGTACTTTCCTAAGGGAGTTCTCCCTCAGATTCTCCTAGCACCCAGTTCACCAACTACTGATATTGGAAAGCCTTCTTAAAAACACTCAAAACCCACTTCCAATGATGCTTGCTTGATCTGCACAGTGTTCAAGGCTATACATCAAAAATTCATTAAGGAAAGATGTCGAACAAAGCCATAAATGGCAACTCCTGTCTGGAGTGATGAAGAGAGGGAATTACATTGCTACCAAAAAGCATTTCAAAATAGCCTACCTTTGCCCTTCATAAAGAATATGAGGAGAACATCCAGGCTGCTTGTGAAAAGGTGATAGCTAGAGATCTTAGCACAACCAAATAACCTGGACTGATTACATGCTTTCTTCCAGTATGGATTCCACCAGACCATGACTCTGATGTTAAAACTCTATTACGCCCTAAGTCCAGCTAGGATCACCATCTGCAAGACAGTGATACACTCCTTCCATCAGCCCCTCCCTGGTGAGATTAGTATTTATTAAAGGTCACTTGCTTCAGAATTATGATTGTTATCCAGATATGTGTGTGCAGGCTGTCCAGAGCCAGTGCTAGCTGTTGACACAGTGCCATGAAGGTGACCTTTTGCACATTGACATTTATAATCCATTGTAAATTGTATTTCTGTGATTCTTTTCTCCTTTTTTGACTATAGCAGTACTATGAAACTCTCTAGTGAGAGAGGAAAAAAAAACGTTTAAGGAGATGTAGATATTTTTTTTGTAGAGGCAAAGTGGCCCTATTGTAATTCATTAAGAAAGGATTTTGACTTGATCAGGTAATAGCACGTCGATTCAACTTCAGCACTTCAGATTGAAAAATAAGTCGTATAAACTTTCCTGACAGGGCACTACTCTGAAAACTGTGTGACAGTATGACACAGTGACTGGTTTCTTCTCTGGCTTGTACAGGCCTTTTCATTAGTCTGAGCCCAGCCATGGCCAGCAAGCTTGAGTGGGGTGCTGTTGTAGATGTTACATGTACATGCTGTAAGCTTGGTGAAACCGGGGAAAGGCTGAATCACGAAAAATTGCACATGAACTACAATTTAAGAAAAAAATGTCAAGCTAAAGTGGGGTGCAGATTCAGTGAGGAAACCCTCGTACTTTCTTTAACGACAGGCCAAACTATTTAAGCCTTATCTTCTGTAGCACATAAACTGTGAACTTTGCAAAATACAGTGAGCTTAGCACTTCAGAAAGTCTTCTTTGAGGCTACAGAGCAAAAAAGACAGTGTTCCATTGTCTTGTTAATGTGTCTTAAGCAAGACTCTCAGGGACCACAGTTTTCAAAATTCTTGTTCTTGTCCTAATTATCAATATACGATGCTCTGCATGAAGCCTACGAAGAACCTTACGAACACTCACACACTTCAAACTACTTCCAGGGGCCTTTCAATATGCCTCAGCTGATGTCCTTCAGCAGGTAAGGGCTTCACAACTTACTAGTTTGTAAAGTGGCCCATAAGGCTGTCTGAAATGCATTATCAAGTAAATCCTTAACCCCAAGGGATACAAGGTTATTGTTCATACTGGAGATCAGAAAAACACCAAGACAAATGTCCAGTGTTATACTATTTGCTAAGTGACATTTTTTTGAGCTCAAATTTTTCATCTGTAAATATAAAACTTATCTCTTCAGTACTGCAGTAACTAACATGGTTTCTACACATATATATCTAAGCCTATATAAATTCATATTGAGCTCTAAAGTGCTGTTGGAGGATAAAATACAGGCACAAGACCAGATGGGAGAGGGGAAATTACAGGGGACAGTAAAGATGGACTTGCAATTTCATTTTATTTTAATTCTTCATTTTCTGGAAGGCTGAGGATTCAAATAAAAAAGGACATGAATGTCTGAATAATGAAGTACAATGATCAGTTGTGACTTGAGAGGTTCAGGTTGGATATGAGGAAAACTATTCTCACCACAAGGGGGGTGCAGCACAGAAAGAGGTACACAGAGGAGTTTTGGATCTTCATCTTTAAGATTTAATATTAAATTAAATTTAAATATAATATTAAAATTCCTAGATCAACTTAGAACTCCTCAGAGGTGTTTAAAAATCATTCATTCTGATACTACAGACTGAATGAGCTTATGGGACACTGTAGTATTTTATTTCCTGATTCTGCTTCTTTCTGAGATATAGTCTCAATTAATTAATTGTGACAATAAGAGGAGTTCCGCCAACCAATGCATTAGATTAATGAATAGGAAGCTGTTCCAAGGACAAGGTTTTCATGTATGCAGAAGGATAATGGTAAAGTGTGTTTCTGTTGGAGCAGCAGAGAGGAAAAAATAACAGGTCTTATATATTTTGCAATTATCAACCCAGCATGAAACAGTAGCAAGACCAGAGGCTTATCATATAGCCCATCTCAGATATGCTTGCTTATATCTTCACTAATTTCTTGAACTGGATTGCAGATTTGTCAAGGCAGCACCAGAACTTTTGCCAAAGAGTTCTCTCTGCACATTTGAGAGCGTGATTAAAACGCGATCATTTCAGAAATAAAAATAACCTTATTCTTAAAGTAAATAGTGAACCAAGTATTTGTCAGATTGGTTTATTCCCATTTAGAAAGCTTTTGAAAAATCCACTTAAAGCATTATTTTAACTTGTTTACCTATATACAAGAAATAGATAAGGATGGCTTTGTATTTATTATAAAAATATGAAAAAACAGCATGTATTACTAGGGCTAACGCTAGATATTGCAAACCAGAGAAAAACCAAGTGCAAATACAAAGCCCAATTAAACTATTGTTTCAGTGTATTAGCAATTTTATTGAAATATAATAAATGAGTGAGACCCCTTTGTTTACAGCTGAGTTTCTCGAAAGTATAGAAGGCACTTCAATAGGATTTTATGGAAATTCATTAATCAGGATTCATCTAATTAGTCTGACTTGCAGTTTCTTTGTCTTGTTTGCTTTACTGCCTAATATAAGTTGAAGCCTGTAACCAGGCTAGAAAGGCAATCATAATAATCATTTAAAGAAATGGTGTAAACAGTAAATTCAGTGAACCATAATTATACATGCAAAACTGGGCTGTTTGTGTCTGTTTTGTGTGTGTATTATTGAGAAAACCCTTAGTAGCTATGCATATTTTATTGCAAGCAGCTATAGCAAGGACTGTCACCTCACTGTCCAAAGTATGTCGTTTCACCAACATGAAAATATGGCTTTGTCTCCAAAGAGCTTGTACAGCAGTTTTCACTAAACACTCAATGACTTTAAAAAATAGAAGACTTGGTAGGTCTTATTTAGAAATGGGAATCAATATTTGAAAAATTCTATATAAAGATATTTCTGAGGTTTATTGCTGTGGAAAAACAGCTTTAACCAAAAAAATAAAACCCATAGATCCAAACATGACAATCCAAACAATTTGTCAACTAATGTCTATGATTGCTACCAGAGAAACAAGCACAGAAATTGGCGCATGACATTTGTTTTGGATACTCCACATATTTAATATTTTTCTTTTCAGCAAAATACTTATCCTTTTACTACAAGAAACCAGATCAAAACATTCATTCTTATCACATTATTATTAATGCAGAAGTTGTGCTTCAATAATGCAGAAGAAAGTTTGAAGCTAGCAGATTCAAGAAGGGGAGGAATGTCTGCTTTGAAATTATTGCAAAATTGTTAGGAGGGAAAGGAAAGACACCTTGCAACAGCAAGGAGGAGTGATAGAGTTTTGGAATTTTAGGGCATAACTCAACATGCAAAAAATTGAAGCAAATCCTGAAGTATCACATTCATGAAGAATATTACAGGAAAAATGCTTTGCCTTTGTCTGACTGTAGTCATTACTCTTTCTATATGGAACTAGCTCAAGTGTTAGTCTAGTGCCTCCTATTACTTCATCATCTGAGGTTCATGTGGGTACAGCTCATGTATATAGGTCCTAATGGAAGAGGATAGGTATTCCACATTTACGTATTAAATGTAATCTTTCCAGTTTCTGGTGTGCCTAATGATACGCTGACTTTTCCCGCCTGAAATTTTCTTCTATAGATATTTATCCTCCAGATCAAATAAATTATGCTAAAAATGGTCTGCACCATTCATCATCAGTGAAAAGATTAGACAAAGTTGACTGGGAATCATTTACTACTGGTAAAATATCCTGCTGCCTTTCATACAAGGTCTTTTACCTGTTAGTTTTGGTTTTGTTTTTTTTTAAGTGCAAGTCACCTCAGGAAACTCATAGCCAAATTCCAATAGCAGCCAGGAAGAAGTTTTTCTACAATCAGGGTGGTAAAATACTGGAGCAAGTTGCCCAGAGAGGTGGTAGATGCCCCACCCCAGGAAACATTCAAGGTCAGGTTGGATGGGGCTCTGACCAACCTGATCTAGTTGAAGATCTCCCTACTCATTGCAGGGAGGTTACACTAGATGAAGTTTAAAGGTTCTTTCCAACACAAACAATCATGTGATTCCATAATATTTTGTTTACATTAGGCAACTCCAAAGACAGGAAATAAATCACACAGTTCTGATGCTGCTCAGTGCATGGGTTCTGTGCAAGGCATTTGAAAGCTAACTATTACAAAATGTAATTTTACAAGAGAATGCACTTCCTTAAAAATATCTACTATTGGATTTTTTCTTTTTATGGAGAACAGATACAGAAATCTATTAAGGCCTAGCACTGCTAATTAAGTTCTGTTCTGCCTCCTGTAATGTCAATATTTTGTTTTGAGTTAAAAGATCAACATTCTCATTATTGTTTAAAGCAATAAAGAAGAACATGAAATCAGAACCAGGACTTACACAACTTATGCTTCAAACTAGCTTTTAAAATATTATTATTATTATGTCACAAAGAGGAGTCCTTTTGTAGAAATGGCTGTGTGTGGCTTCATCTTAATTGTATTTCTGCAGGTTTCCAAACTAGTGAAAAGACTACTGTATTTGGGGGCAGGTGCAGGAGGGTGAAGCCATCAGTTCTCCCCTTCCTGCTATTTCCTATTCAATATGAAAGCAAATTAATCTAAAATTAGAGCAGCAATTCACAGTTCTTGTCAATGTGCCACATTGTTCCCATCTCCATAGACTACCAGTACAAATCCCAAAGGTTTCAGGAAGGACTGACAATACTTGAGTTGGGACCAGGCAACACTCTCAATTCAACAAAATGAGTCAATTCAAAAGTGTGCAGCTGAATTCCAGAGAGACAGTCTTCTGTCAGACTTCCATGGGAGCATAAATACACATCCAAGTAAGAGAAAGAGGGTGTTTAAATAAACACATATAACTGCAAAGATCAGGGTGCTTATTACAGCATCTGCAAGAGAGAAGATGTAGGAGATGTATGCTGCAGTATTTCAATATAATCAGAAATCCACTGGATTCAGCTTTTTCATTATCTGCTTTGATTATCATATGGTTTGGCTAAGTCTAGTGCTAGATAATAATCCTTTGTTTCTTAAAAAACAAAGTTTCTGTTACTAGTCCTATTGGAAGGAAATGTATAGACCATGGTTTGCATTCCACTTCCGCTATTGGAATGAAACTCCGCACTCCTGAGAACACAAAAACGCTGAAATGGCAGTCAATTTCTCTAAACATTTCTCCATTTTTCTTGAAGTAGCCCTAAGTAGATGACAAACTGAAAGGCTGGCACAGTATCATGCCTGGAAGGTAACTCTGTGGATGACTCACCCGTTCATTAGAGAGTTGAAGACTTTAAAGAGACAGAGAGTGAGCGAGCATGCATCAGTTTCTGAACTGCCTCTGCAGCAGCTCTTGTTCATCTATCCAACCTTTCCTCTTCATTTCTTTCAGTGCTATATTGTAGCTCATCACTCAACCTTGATGGCTCAGTAATAAGTCAGAGAACTATGGTTCAGAATCCTACTCTTCCAAAGAAAACAAAAAGCCAGCTTCAGCTCACTTGGGAAATTAATAGCTCTCCTGAAATTTCACACTGCTGAAAGTCACCTAACCAGGTCATACATGCTGTCATTAGGAAAAGAAGTTCTCACTTCAGATCCTTCAGAATCCTTCTAGGAATAACAATCACTTCTTTTCAAAAGCTTAAAGTCCATTGATGTGACAACAAAATAAAACAAACAACCAAACAAACCAAAACCCACAACATCAATAATCCCCTAAACATTCAAACCAAACCAAAACTAAAAAAAAAAAAACAAACCAAACCACCAAAACAGTCTTGCCAATACAGCAACGTTGAAAATGCAGCTAATAGAGACTGCCTTTCTTCAGAGGGCAAAATCTGTCAGGCCCTAAATGCCAGTTAAGAAGTTACAGTCCTTTTGATCATCACAGTGTCAGCAACTACCTTCATTCCTGAGCTTAGTTACAGGGTTATTTTCAATTCTTTACCAAATCATAAAATAGAACTTCAGTCAGCTCTCTTTGCTATGAAAGCGTTGGAATTTTGTGAAACTGGAGGGAGAGTTTATACTGTATGTCAGAGTCTGGGAGAGGACTTACTAATCATTTATTTGTTAAATGGATGAAATCCTGTTGCTGGCTCATTTTGCCTATTTCTGTAGGGCATTACAAAGCATAACAAACTGCCACAGACCTTAGCTCAACAAGTCCACCAGCTTGGTGCAAGTATCAGTGCAACAGCAGGGACACTTAAAAGTAAGAGAGAAAAGACTGCATTCATTTATCATAGCATAGATACCATGAACTGTTCATGAACTGTTCACCAGCAGAGTTCTTCAAGGCTCACGAATGCTGCACACGCTGGAGGGTGTACAAACAGACGCAGAAGACAGCTGTGGTGGCAAGAGTGATATGTGTTGTGGAGTAAAAAAAGAGGCTTCTTAGACGTCATAGACCTCCTCTTCCATGGCATGACTGACCTCTCCATTAAGTTGATCAAAGGTGTTGCGTCTCAGGATCTCCCAGCCACGGTGAGAACTAGTCCTGGATGTGCTCTGTGACAATGACAGACCAGACCGTTCCTTCTTGTACACGATATTCCTATTGATTTCCAGCTTTTCCGAACCTTTGTCATAGTTATCCTTATCCTGAGCCTTAAATGCTTCTGTGTACCACATCATCTTGTGTTTGTTTGGATCAACTCTGTCTTCAACTCTGTAAGATTATTAAATATATAAACTGAATGAAGCAGAAACATGCCAGTTTATCAACAAAACCAAACAGCCACAAGAAGCAAGCCCCTCCCAAAAATATACTTTCTGACCCAGACATTACAGAAAATCTACACCGAAACAGGAAACTGATTATAGGGATAGTGCTAGCAGCTGCTGGCACACAATTATCTCCTAGAGCACCATTCCCATCACTGACTTTGCTACCCTTATCTGTCTGTGGTTTCCTCTCCTTTAACTGATTTCCCAGGCATTATTTGCCCTTACCATTTTGCCAGCTGTAAGCTATTGGCAGATCGACCCCACCTGACTGTAGCTCCAGATCTTTTGTACATACACATATATTCATCCATTTCCTTTGTTCTTGTATTTTCTCCTCTGATACTCCAGGATATCTCTGGATGTCACTTATCTTCCCCTGAACTTTTATTTAACTGCTCCTCTACATCACTTATAGCTTGTCGTCTGAAATATTATCCCACACTGTATACAATAAACACACATGTAATTTGACAGAACTGGGTAGATAGAACACCAACACTCTTATAGCATCCAGTGAAGAATTGTTGCTGGGATATGAAAATCCACAATGTCCATTTCACAGAATCACAGAATCACAGAATCACAGAATGTTAGGGATTGGAAGGGACTTTGAAAGATCATCCAGTCCAATCCCCCCGCCAGAGCAGGAACATTTAGTTGAGGTCACACAGGAAGGCGTCCAGGCAGGTTTTGAATGTCTCCAGAGAAGACGACTCCACAAATGCCCTGGGCAGTATGTTCCAGTGTTCTGTCACCCTCACTGAGAAGAAGTTTCTTCTCATATTTAAGTGGAACCTCCTGTGTTCCAGTTTGTACCCATTGCCACTTGTCCTATCATTGGTTGTCACCGAGAAGAGCCTGGCTTCATCCTTGTGACACTCACCCTTTACATATTTACAAACATTAATGAGGTCACCCCTCAGCCTCCTCTTCTCCAAGCTAAAGAGACCCAGTTCTCTCAGCCTTTCCTCATAAGGGAGATGCTCCACTCCCTTAATCATATTTGTTGCTCTGCACTGGACTATCTCCAGCAGTTCCCTGTCCTTCTTGAACTGAGGGGCCCAGAACTGGACACAATATTCCAGATGCAGTCTCACCAGGGCAGAGTAGAGGGGAAGGAGAACCTCTCTCGACCTACTAACCACCCCCCTTCTCATACACCCCAGGAGGCCATTGGCCTTCTTGGTCACAAGGGCACAGTGCTGGCTCATGGGCATCCTGCTGTCCACCAGGACCCCAGGTCTCTTTCCCCTACACTGCTCTTTAACAGGCCATTCCCCAATTTACACTGGAATGTAGGGTTGTTCCTGCCCAGATGCAAGACTCTGCACTTGCCCTTGTTATAGTTCATTAAATCTTCGCCCGCCCAACTCTCCAGCCTGTCCAGGTCTCGTTGGATGGCAGCACAGCCTTCTGGTGTGCCAGCCAGCCCTCCCAGTTTGGTGTCATCAGCAAGCTTGCTGACAGTGCACTCTATTCCCTCATCCAAGTCATTGATGAATATATTGAATAATACTGGTCCCAGTACTGATCCATGAGGCACTCCACTAGATACAGGCCTCCAACTAGACTCTCTCCCATTGACCACGATTCTCTGGCTTCTTTCCTTCAGCCAGTTCACAGTCCACCTCACTACCTGGTCATCCAGTCCACACTTCCTCAGTTTAGCAGCGAGGATGCTGTGAGAGACTGTATCAAATGCTGTACTGAAATCAAGATAGACCACATCCACTGCTTTGCCATCATCTATCCACCTTGTTATGTCCTCATAAAAGGCTATGAGGTTGGTCAAGAGTGACTTCCCCTTGGTGAAGCCATGTTGACTGCCCCTAATGACACTCTTATCCTTGGTATGCCTTGAGATGGCACCAAGGATAAGTTGCTCCGTCACCTTCCCAGGAATGCAGGTGAGGCTGACCGGTCTATAGGTACCCGAGTCCTCCTTCTTGCCCTTTATGAAGACTGGAGTCACGTTTGCTTTCCTCCAGTCCTCACACACCTCTCCCACTTCACACGACTTAGAAAGATGATGGAGAGTCGCCTAGCAATGACTTCAGCCAGCTCCCTCAGCATCTGTGGGGGCATCCCATCTGGATCCATGGATTTATGGATGTCCAGAATGCCTAACTGGTCCCTAACCCAGTCCTCATCTACCAAGGCAAACTCCTCCATTGTCCTGCCTTCTTCTGGGGCCTCAGGGGTACGAGGCTCCTCAGGACAACCTCCAGCAGAGCAGACAGAGACAAAGAAGGCATTCAGTAGCTCTGCCTTCTCTGTATCTTCTGTCACCAGGGCACCCGCCCCATTCATCAGTGGGCCTACATTGCCTCTGGTGTTAATTTTATCTGCCATGTATTTGAAAAAGTTCTTTCTGTTGTCCTTGACCCTTCTCACAAGGTTGAATTCTAAAGAGGCCTTAGCTTTCCTAGTTGCCTCCCTACATCCTCTGACAACAGCTTTATATTCTTCCCAAGTGGCCAGCCCCTCCTTCCACGATCTGTAAACTCTGCTCTTCCACTTGAGCTTGCCCAGCAGTTCCCTGTTTAACCAAGCAGGTCTCCTGGCGCCCTTCCTTGACTTCCTACGTATTGCGATGCTCTGAACTTGAGCTTGAAAGAAGCAGACCCTGAATGCTAACCAACTATCTTGGGCCCCTCTACCTTCAAGCAGCCTTCCCCACGGGATTTCCCCTAGCAATTGCTTGGAAAGGCAAAAGTTGGCCCAACTGAAGTCCAGGGTTGTGATTCCGCTTGGTATTGTTCCTGCCACAT
>VWYH01008150.1:373300-484274 GCA_013399365.1 Pampusana beccarii | reverse complement strand
GCGGGCGGGGTTGGGGGGGGCGGTCGGTGCTCGGCCCTGCCTGCGGTGGCGGCGCGCGCTCCCGGCGGCAGCCGGCTGGAACCGGCGGCGGCAGCAGCGGGGAAACTGCGGTCAGCTCGGCCGCACGCTCCCGCGCCTTCCCGCCAATCCCCCCCGTGGCTCGGACCGTGCCCCGCGGAGGGGGGGCCCGGGTGGGGGGAGGGGAGCTGGAGGGGGTGCTGCTCGTTTGTCTTGATCCAAGGAGGTTTGCACCCCACCCTGGGATGGAGACTGTTTGGGAGGTGCGGCTGCTGCCTAACAGGCTGGCGAGGGGGAGGGCACCAGCGTCCATTTCCTACGCTGGGCGGTGGGATGGGAGCAAGGAGGCTGCTGGGGCGGAAAATAATTCCTTTGATGTAAACACTGTGACAAAATGAAAGAAGAGGGGTCTGTGCAGGTGGTGGAACAGAAGGAGTGGGAGCCACCTTGTTCCCAACATTGGAAACGAGGACTGCAAAAGCTCAGGGCACAACCCTGCCAGAAGGGCCTCGCAGGGCCATTGAAGGACTTTTCCTGCCAGACAGCAACCGTTTGGGGACATGAGAGAGGAGAGCATGCATCTCATTGAATAGGTAACTTTGTAGAAGGTCAGAGACTTCTGCTGTCCTTATTCTGAGCACAGTTGGAGAACTGAGAGATACAAAGAAGCTCAGGCAGGCAGAGTTACAACAGAAACAATGGGATGGATGAATAGCAGCTGGTAGGCTTCAAAGGCCGGTATATAACCAGCAGCTCCCAGTTCGAGAAGGCAGGAGTGCATTTCTCGCAGCTAAGTTGCAGTTATGCTGCAGGGAAACAGGGAACAGTACTGAGGAGCTGGACAAAAGGAAAAATGTGCCTTTGAGGGAAACAATAATTTGGAAGGAAAATGTTTCCTTCTCTCTGTATCTCCCTTCTGCTGCTCCTTTTTGTCTGCCTGTCTCCTCCAGCTATTTTTCTCGCTCTATGTATTTTTCCTTTATCATTGTGAGAAAATTCCTTTCTCTTTTCTGTCTGCTTGCTTTTGTTTGTTTCCTTTTACTCTCCCTCCTTTTGACTCACGTTCTGTCTTTTTCTGTCTTTTCCCCTGTTGTCTTTTGATGAATGCTGTTGCAGTGATGACTTAAGATTTCGGTGCCGGATGGGAAGGATCTGATGCAACCACAGGGTGGCTGTACCTTGCAGGCACTTTGCTGCATTAAGGTTGATAAACATCTGCCCTGTGAGCTAAAGAGCTTCAGGTGGCAGGTTAAATGTCCCTGAGCTTCTCCCAGTCATGTTGGTGTTTTCCTCCTGTGTCCAGCAATTCTGTGCGCAGAGCTGATGAGACCATGTTGCAAGGAATCTGTTTTTTTAAGACTTCTCATATTCATGGGGAGTGGTTTCTTAATCTAGTTCTGATGCTAGCTCTCGCCACTAGCAAGTGTGGTCGTACACCGGGCGCCCGCTCGCCTGCCTTAAACTGATGGAGGAGATTAAGGGGCAGGCTCCTGCATCTCAAATTCGGGTCTCCCATGGCAGGGTCCAGCGCCATTAAGGGAGCAGTGCTCAGGGAGCTCCCTGCAGTGCGAGGGGACCTTTCCCGTTCCCTCCTCCCGCGGCCAGGTGCTAAGGGAGGAGGGGGATGGAGGTGCCTTGCAGGGCGGCCAGAACTAGGTCAGCCTAGCTGGGAACTGCAGCTGGTGCAGCGCGGTGTCGGGGGGCGGGGAAGAGGGGAGGTGGTGGAGAGGCAGCAGTAGCCAGCGGGGTCGAGTGAGAGGAGCCGTGCTGGGTGGAGAGAGGGCGGGGGGAGTCTCTCCGAGAAGTTACAGGGGCAGGACATGGCTGCCAGCACCCCCCCGTACTCCCCATCCTTCTGCAGCATCTCACCCCCTGCGCTCGCCACCGGTGCCCGCCCGAGCCCCTTCCTCGCCGATCTGCCCTGCCTGCCCTGGGCCCCGGGCGTGCGGAGCGCTGCCCTGGCACCGCGTTTAGCCAGCGGGGAAGTAAGCCTAGGGGTGGGCAGGAGGAGGTCAGCGAAGGGGAGAGGGAGAGGAGGGAAGGGGAGGGTGGAAGGTAATGCTGAGAGAATGATGTTAATAATGGAGAAAGGAGCGTGCATGAAAATGGGGAAATGGAGAAAAATCCAGACAATGAATAAGGAACAGATGGAGGCATATATATTTAAAAAAAGGGAGAAGCATAGAAGGCAACAATGACAAGTGATGTTTCAGCACTTATAATTGGTGCAATGGGGAGAAGGTCATCTGCATTCCTCACAGTGCCCAGGCAAAAGGACACATCACCCTTGCCAAAATCCACAAGGCAATAAAGCTGCTGCAGCCAGACTATGCCAATATGCTTACCATCACCAGAGGCTTCAGCGGTACAGATGTACCTTGCTACTGCCCAAAGGTCATACTGTTATCACCCGTGGGAGTGCAATGAAAGCACATTTCAGTACCGTTTGCAGTATGCCTTGTTTGACCTTTGAGTGTTTCTACGTATCTGACATTGCCTGCCCGTTACAGCTCCAAAGAAATTCATATTGCAAGAGCTGTGTTCTTTTGTCGTTGCTGTACAACCTAAGCCTTACGTTCTCTCGCTCTGACTTGTTCTCCTCCCTTTCCCTGTGGCTTTTCCATTTTCCCTGCCTGTCTCCCCCGCTGCTCAGTGACAGCCTCGCCCACTCTGCCCTGTGCCGGCCCGCCTCAGCCTCCCCCAGACCTGGGCTCCCCAATCTGCTCGGCACGGCACACCCTGCAGAAAGGCGCACCCTGCCAGCCATGCTCTCCCCTTCCCCATTTCCTGCTCTCCCCTCCTCCTCACCAGCCCCTACTACATCCTGTCCTGACGCTGGCAGCCTGTCTCCTCCCTCCCTCTCTTCCCCATCTTTCCCCCTCCTCTCCCTGCAGTGCTCCCAGCCCTCACTGCAGTGCAATCCATCACTCCCAGCCAAGGTCCCCACACCAGGGGAGGGGGAAGCCTGGCTCCCTGTGAGGCTGGGGGTGGGCAGGGAGTGCAACTATCTCCTCCTTTGCTAAAAAGTGAGAAAAGCTGGCAAAATACAGACCCTTCTGGAACTGAAACCTGCCGTCTGCTTTCAGCTATTTTATTTGTTCGTTTACTTATTTTGTCTCTTTGTTTTTAAAGAAAAAAAATGTTTCTGCCAACATTCCAGTGAAGGTGATTGAGAGGAAACCAGGGAGACAGAGAGAAAGCCAGAGTTAGAAAAGCTTGTGCAGAGAGAAACCAGGAGAAAGAGGGAAAGGAAAGGAAAGGAAAGGAAAGGAAAGGAAAGGAAAGGAAAGGAAAGGAAAGGAAAGGAAAGGAAGATGTAGAAAAAATAAAAGGTAGGGCAAAACCCAAGAATTCAACTGGAGAGAAACCCGAGATGGCAGGCATGGCAAGAGAACTCAAGAAGGATACAGTAAATAGCCAAAGAAACCTTGCTAAAGAGGCTACAGTGATACAATGACATAACGTTTAGATAATTTCACAAGCAAACACAGCATGCTTTGATTTGAATGCAAATATTTTATACAGCTGCATGCAAATGAAATTCCAGTGCGGTTTTATTCTAAGAACAATTACAAATGGGAAAATAATGGGTGAATAATTTAAGGCTTTTTTTCATAAAAAAGTCTGTATCAGGGCAGCTGCATTGATGGATAGAGCCAAGAAATTATTAGAATAATATCAAATTAGATTTTTCATCTACCAGTTGTTGCCCTTTTACAGGGATCTTGTAAATGTGCTATGTTGATGCAGAATGGACTACATTTGGTGCTGTTTTCATCTCTTTAAGAGGCGAGCTGAATCAGTGCAAGCCCTTTGCATGTATACGTATCACATTAGGACAGATTTTAATTAACATCGCTTGCCTTGGTTCCAGTCTGCCATCAAGTAAGAATAGTGACTATACAAGGGGAAAGTCTGAAGAAAATTCAAGTCCTCTGGTTGAAGTCAGCTGTACCTGCAGAACAGACAGCGATTTATATCAATGCAGTTGCAGTAATGTCCACAATTTTTATTTGTTCAAATTCCTCTAGTGTCAACTGCAGAATAAAACATAAATGAGTATTTAAAAGATAAGTCAGACTTTATAGTCCCTGTGAAGGTATAGGAAATGGAGAGATAAAAACCTGAGAGGTGGTGCTGCCTAACTTTCCCCACAATATAAAATCTTACCAATTTGCCTGCCAACATGTATATCATTTGCATTTCTTCTACTCAGTGCAATTGCTGTTGTCTTTTCTTACATCCTCTCAGAAGCAAGGTAAGTGCTGTCAATGCTGACACTGAGAAGGCTTTCAACAGTTTGCACATTTTGGATGAGGCCAGTCTTAAAAAAAGGCCTTGACAATAGATATTTTTCTAAATGTTACAGAATTTAAAGCGAATTGCTTTTAAAGTTGCTGCTTTTGCTACCTTCTCTGATGATGTTTAAAAGCTTATGGGATATCCTAGTTTTTAATATATAATATGATATAATATGATACAATGTGGTACAATGTAATATAAATAGAATAGAACAGGATATTTTAATTTTATTTTTAATTGCTATACTTACCGCCAGTCTCCCTATGTGCACATAAAACATCCTCTCTATATGCACGAGAAGGCTGTGGTGCCATTCAGTGAGACCTGGACAGGCTGGAGGACGGGGCAGAGAAGAACCTAATGAAGTGTAACAATGGCAAGTGTAGGGTCCTGCACCTGGGGAGGGATAACCCCAGGCACCAGTACAGGCTAGGGGTCAACCTGCTAGAAAGCAGCATTGCAGAGAAGGACTTGTGAGTTCTAGTCGACAAGAGGTTGATAATGAGTCAGAAATGTGCCCTTGTGGCCAAGAAGGCCAACAGTATCCTGGGGTGCATTAAGAAGCGTGTGATCAGCAGGTCGAGGGAGGTTTTCCTCCCCCTCTGCTCTGCCCTGGTGAGGCTGCATCTGGAGTACTGTGTCTGGTTCTGGGCTCCTCAGTTTGAGAAGGACAAGGAATTACTGGAGGGAGTCCAGTGTCGGGCTACGAAGGTGATTGGTGGCCTAGAGCACGTTTCTTATGAGGAGAGACTGAGAGATCTGGGTTTGTTCAGCCTGGAGAAGGCTGACAGGGGATCTTATCAGTGTTTATAAATATCTGAAGGGTGGGTGTCAAGAAGATGGGACCAGGCTCTTTTCAATGGTGCCCATCGATAGGATGAGGGGCAATGGGTACAGAGTGAAGCATAGAAGGTTCCATCTGAATATAAGAAACTTCTTTAGTTTGAAGGTGACAGAACACTGGAACAGGCTGCCCAGGGAGGTTGTGGAGTCTCCTTCTCTGGAGACATGTCCGCCTGGACGCATTCCTGTGCAATCTACTTTTGGTGAACCAGTTATAGCAGGTGGGTTGGACTAGATGATCTCCGGAGGTCTCTTACAACCCCAACCATTCTGTGATTCTGTGCACCTTCCTCCCTGTGTTGTCATTTTTAACTGAAGGGGCATGTCTGATCCAGGCACTGCCAGCTGTCCCGATTTCATCACATGGTATCCAGTACTCTCTGTAGCCACGCTACTGGACTCGTGAGCTTGTGTGAGGATCTCAGAGCGACATGCACCTCAGCACTGCGACATTTGTATATCAGAATAGCCTCTTAAGGGTGTGATTTTTGAAGCTGATCTGCTCACAGAGGAGGACTGGGCAGGGGCACCACTCATGATTTTAGACTGTTAGTGTAGGCAAAACTACCAAAATCTGTTCCACCTTGGAGGACTACTGAAGACAACGAAATGGTACAAAAGGCTGGACCTCAAGTGAGACAGATGCTGTCTTGTTTGGAAAGATCAGCTGTGACTTGATCTCTGCCAGATCAGCCCTGGTAAACCTCTCTGTGTAGGTGTAAGACCCCCCTGTGCTCTCTAGCAGTGACTTCTTTAGCCAGTTCTGGTTACTGCTTGCGTGCACAATAGCTGTGCAGTGACAGGAGGATTGATCCTGCTGATTTTGCTTCAGGGTCTGTGATGTCTAGAAGAGATGATAGAAGGGGAAGAGGCATCTATCATGTCTTTACTGGCGCTTAACTCACGGCCACAGTCTTGTCTGTGTGGAAAACTTACATGCAGTTGAATTAAAGGTGGTGTTTCTATGTGGTCCAAGGTCTGTATGGGCACACATAACTTGGCTTACAGGAGGGCTTTATATACTTGTTAAGCTTAAAGTGTTACCTGTCTCCCTGAGAGAGCGGTCCTGGAAAAAGTACTGTGAGAGAAGCTGTATTTGACCTCAGCTGTTTGGAGAAAGGGGAGTGCCGAGAGACATGTGAAATAGCCAGGAAGAATCGGCCCTGAGATAGTCCTAAGGACCAGGAAGGAAGGATGTTTATGATAATAAGAAAGAACTTCAGAAAGAGCAGAGAAGGAAGGTCCTGATAACTTCTCTCTGTAGACTTCTTGGCCATTAGAAGCCTGAAGCGTGTGGCCAAATCTCCAACCAAAGAGCAAAGAGCCCACTGTCTGCTTCTTCTTGTGCTCAGTTCTTCACAAATGTTGAACTGATTTGAAGGAGCTGAGCAAGTATTAATTAGAGTTTTGTGGATTTCCTTAGGATATTTTGTGACTGCAAGATTGCCTGCCCTCTAAGCACTGGCATGTTGATTTGGAAATAGAGGTGAAGTATTCCTTATTCTTGTAGATGGGGCAACAGAAAGCACGACTGCCAATCAGTAGTGGATTGTGTCCAGTCTCCTGTACTTTGTAGTGTTTGCAATTCTACGATGGGTTGGATAAAAAGTCAAATGTGAACCTCCCAAAACTGAGGACAGATGGAGCAGGCCTTGATCTTATGTCTGTTCCCACTGATGACTTCAGCAACACCAGTGGAACAACTGCAGGATAGTGTCAGACCTCAGGTATTAATGGAGCCCATCAGCAGTGTGGGTCCCAAGAAAATTCATTACAGCCTCAATTCACACGGCCAGTAGTGCTGCATTATTGAAATGATACATTCAAATATCTTACAGCAGTTCATTAATTTCTCATCACTCAGATGTAACTTAAGGCCCAGTTACTGTGAGGATATGTGAAGGCCAGGGAGACAAGGAGAGAGAGGGAAAGAAATCAGCTGTCATTTATATGCCTCTCTAAGACCTTTACAAATAAAATGTCGTAGATCACTTTCCTCTCTGCTGAGATGCAGTAATCTCTGGGGTGAAATGCACCAGGAGATTTTAATTTCTAGGAAGGCTGATTTTGTTTCTCATCCAAAATACCACACTACCATCGCTATAGCATCCCTGGTAATATAAAGCAATCAGTACCAACCTGGAAGGAAGAGAAGTTTTTGCTGAATCACTGTCACTTCTTCTGATCTTAGGTAGACACCTACAGGCACTGGGGTCAGCGCAGCTTAGGGGAATACATGTATGGAAGTGTTTGCTTTGTGAATCACCCATACTATTTACTGCAGCACACCATACTATGGCACGGATACCTGACTTTTTAGGGGAAAGAGTGCTTCACCTTGAGTCATCTGCTGTAGATGTCCCCAAGTTACCTTCTGCTGCAGAACGGTGGCTGTGTGCAAAGCAGAAGACAGCAACATGAATGAGAAGGGAAGGTGCAGAAGAATGTTAATTATTCATATCTGCTAGCCATGAGGGATGTCTAGCTATCTTTGTTAATGTTATGGGCTAAAAATAACAAGATTCTTTTACGTCCCAAAAAGCAGAATAAGTAAAGAGTTGTGGATCCAGTGCACTGATGAACAGGAGAGCTAAGAGAAGGGTCTTCGTAACAGGTCCAGGCCTGCAGACACAGAGCCACATCTGTTGAAGAATGTGCTTGGACTTCAAGAAGAAAAATAGGGCTTCTCATGCCAGTGTGCAGCAGCTCCCTCCCGTGTCCACAGCGAGCAAGAGCAGCAGGATACTTCCAGTTATTTCACTGCGGTTTGGCTGGTATATAAAATACCGAACTGCTTCCCAGCCAGCGATTCCATCACCATGAGCATCCCACCCATCCACATCGAGCTCTCCAAACGGAGGGGTGCTGCTAGCACAAGTGGCTTACCCAGACTGGACAACTAGGGGAGGACACGGTCTTCCAGGCTGACAAAAAAAAAAAAAGATTTAAAGCTCAAAAGCAATCAGAAGGAACCTCATCCAGGACTAGAGGTGAATCCTGCACTCTGTGGGAGATGGTAATACATCAGTGCATCGCTAGACTAAAACATATAGCATTAATGAAAGTTTCCAATTAAATGTGTTCAGAACACACAAGTTCTTCAAGATATTTTAGTTATCCAGTTAAGCAGTAACAGAGGCTCGAGTGACAACAGAGACACAGAGAAAAACAAAAACCAGACCAAGCTGTGTGGAAACATTTAGCCCAAGCATACCGCTATGCAGCCTTCCAGAAAAAGACAAAGATCTGAGAAGATTCCTCAACCCGGGGTGTGGTTTTAACTTACATCACTTTCTTTTGGCTGTTTAATCACCTTTTGTGCATCTCTGGTGGACTGAGTTTTAGCTGGTCCTTGAAAGTGGGAACGGTGATGTCTTGCTCCAGTGAAACAGTGATGGTGCTTTGGCCCAGAAGGCTGCCCTGGTGAGCAGGGAAATGCCTAGCTTTCCCCATCCCGTCTACCTCTCTTCTGGTACTGCCCAGCACTGGTGCCTCGCCCACCTGCCCTGTCTTGGGAGGACGAGAGATATGGAGCAGTCGTTCTGTCTTCTCTCTTGACCACTGTCACAACTGATGCGCAGCCACTGTTAGATAAGAAAAGGTGGCTTCAGTTATGTCACATGTGGGTGGCACTCTTCTGGGCAGCAATAACATAGTGAGGATTTCCTTAGTAGCTATGTACAAGGCATTACAGGGTTTTATTCGTAGTCTGCAATTTATTGAGAACAAATGCCAGTTACCTAGCTACCAGGATAAGCCTTAGGGGACACAGCTTTCACCTACATGGTTTCTGTCTTTCATGGCTGTGTGAGGGAGGGAGCTCGTGTCTTTTCCTAGCTTTCTCCTTCAATTCCCTTGGCTTCAGGACTGAGATTGTGCCTTGGAGCTCATACAAGGCACATAGTCCAGCTAGTGCCTCCTCAGATGCAGAGGTGCAATTCCAGGAGCAACAAGCGGAAAAGGAGTCTCTGAGAAAGCAGCGGGAGACCGAGGACCCCGTGGCTGTTGGAGGATGAGTTAGGAGAAAGTGATTGTTCCAGTGGGGCTCATGGGCTTGTCCCTCCCTCAGTTGTAAAATACAGCAAGCTTGGAGGCAAAACAGTGCAAGACAGTCTGAAGGATGGCACAGTGATAGTCATATCTCATTCTTCTTCCTTTCTCAATTTATGTCTCTCCCGTTTTCCTATTTTTGTCTCATTTTTTTTTCATTTTTTTCTCGGCCCCCCCCCCCCAAGCTTTCCCTGTTGCCCACTTTTCTGAGGCTGCCCAGAACGGCACCAGCGCTGCAGAATGGACCCCAGTGCCTGTTCCGCATCCCCTCCGCACACCAGCGCGCTCCCGGGGCCCCAGCGCCATCCCGCCGGGCGGTGCCAACTCCCGCGCCCGGCGCGGGGCAGTGGGGTGATGTCACCACTCTGGCTGCCAGCCGATTGGCTGCCTGCCAGCCCGCCGTCTGCGCGCGGTCGGCGCCCCATCCCCGGCGCGGCTGCCCGTCCCCGATGCCCGCGATCGGCTCCCGCGGCACGTCGGGCCGCTTGCAGCCCCGCCAGGCCGGAGCGCCCCGCCCGGCGCGGACAGACCCCGTGTCTCCGGAGCCTGACAGCCCGGGGGTGGGCGAAGGGCTGTCCCGGCACCGTGGCGAGCCGAGCGCGTCCTTTAGGCAAACAGGGCTGCGGGCTCTGCAGTGTCCGTATGCGAGAGACAGGCAGGAAAACAGTAAGGAAAGGACCAAGGGAGTGGCGTGGAAAGAGGCAGGGGCTGAGTAAGGGAAACCAGGCTTGAATGTAGCGGTGTAAGACGGAGAGGAGTGGCTGCGTAGGAGGGAAAACCAAAACGGTACGCGGATGCGTAACGTAGGCACAAGAATCCGTCCCTGGTGCTGGGCCATCCTGGGGGAATGGGAGGAGCGGGCTTCCATCGGAGGATAATAAACTCTGGAATGAGGGTGTGGGCTGCTGCTCCTCGCTCCCCCCCTCATTCCAGATGCATGATGACACCACATCCCACCATCTCGCTGGCTTCTCCTTTTTCTCCTTTTTTTTTTTTTCCCCAAAATCGTGTTTTGAAGACAACCAAAAGTAGAACGTGTTCTGGGTGTGCCTGCCTGTGATTTATCCAATAGCCAAACTGGGGGGAACCACTGAAAGGGAAAGACAGAGCGTCTGCTGCTGAAGGGAGTGGAGACTGAGGGCTGCAGTAAGTGATGGGGACCCTATGTATTCTATCAGTGCTGCTCAAGATGATTTAAAAGTAGTAGAGAGTGGAGGGAGATAACAAGGGGAAAGTTCTTTGCATGCTGCGGGTGTGTGTGGAGGGGAATTTAGCTACCTGGATAAGAAAAGCGATGAAGACTGGAGAAAGGAGGTGGACAGAGAAAGAAAGCAGATGGAGTACAGTCCAATATGTTTCAGAAACTCCTGGAAAACTGACCAGATTAAGAGACAAGTGGAAGGGAGGCTGGGAAGACCAAACGGTCTTGAGAGGGAAACAGAGCAGCAAATAAAGAGTTTCTGTGCTATAGGGGAGGCTATCTCTGTTCCTGCCGTAGCTTTCCTCTGACTCCTCTCTCCTCCACTCCACAGGGATGAAGACCTCTGGAGCCCATACACTGTTGTGTCTCTTAGCACTCTGCTTGTCCTCAGCTGGTGAGTCGTTATGCCAGGGGAAGGATTTCTTCTCCACCCTGGCCCTGCAGAGTTTCCTATGCAGGCTAATGTGCAATGGCCTAAACTGAAAGATGGAGACATGATAGTGAAGGTGAAGGGCTGAATGGAAAGGCAAGGTGGATATAGAGTTGTTAAGGAAAAATTTAGGAACTGGGGACTGGCTCCTGTATTTGTCCACTCTCCCGTAAGTACTGGGAGTCGCTAGCCTCCACTTCAGGGGTGTTTGGGTAAGCAAAACAGCCAGTTTGAGCTGAGAAAGAGGGTTAGCTGTGTGCTTTGAGCTTACTATAGGCTGCTGTACAACTTATGTTTGCATGGCCTACAGAGCATTTCGAAGTGCTCCACAAAACTTGTTCCATCAGAGTTGTGAAACATTTACTGTCACTGGTGGTTCCTGCAGCCACTTAGCTGCCCGAAGGTTTTGTAGTTTTTGTATAGCTGTTTCGATAAACCCAACCTCCATAGTTCAAATTGCTGTCTGCTTTTGTTCTGTTTTGTTGCTCCACTTCTTTGTTGCTTGGAGTTACTTTGGCAAAAATTCAGGTGGGATCAAATTTGTCAAAAAAAAAAAAGAAAAAAAGATGGCAGCATCAGACAGCAAAATAGGATTAATTCCAGGGAGAGGAAAAAGCTTCACTTAGGAAAGACTGGAGACTAGGAGACAGGTGACTGCACCTGTTACATTCAAATCAGGTCATTCCAATCTACTCTCCTTGGTCCGCCCCTCATGCTGAAGCTTGATTCTGCTACCAATACCACCTTTGCCTGTAAAGATGCACAGTAAAGGATGTCATCTTTGTGACTGTGAAGCAGGGAGGTGAGGTGAGCTTGTAGGTAGCCTACAAAGTTAGAGGCAGAAAAAAGGCTGTGGTTTTTATGATGCATGAGGGAGGCCTGAGGGGAATATTTCTTACTTTCGTTTATTTTGTTTTAGCATTTCTCTTTGTGTTTTGTTTTAGCTTGGAAAACAACAAGAATCACTAGCTGGTCTCTCATTGTCTCTTTTGGTTTTGAATGAGCTACAGATTCGGTGAATTAGGGTTGCAGTTTTCTCAGACCTCAAGGAGCCTCCCTCCTTTTTCCATATGACTCCTGTTTCCAATCTGGCACTGCTGTACCCTGCAATGGTTTCAGAATTTGTATCCTTCCTTCTGTATCAGAAACAAATGAGAAAGTTCAATATAATTTTTCTCCTCTGCATTACCATTAAGAGGTTAGCCAGAACAGGGCAAGCTGCACTCTTTTGTGCACTTAAGCTGTTATAGATTTCTGGCTCTCCCTGGGTCAGTCACCAGCAGCTGAGCCCTTGCTGGCAGCGGGGTGGGGAATAGCAGGGTCCAGCAACTCCTGTAATGCTGCAGAGCAGGATTACATAGGGGTCCCAAGAGTCCCTCTGCAGCCTGCAAGTAACTGCTCTTGGAATGAGGAAGAATTAAGAGAAAAGCTCCAAACCTGATAGTTTTTAACCATGCAGTGCTCCCATTAAGAACAGAAAGCTAAAGGCTGAGTTCATAAGACATAGCAGGGTGTACTGCTTTTGGGCTGGTTCTGCACATATCCCTGCAGTGCCCCAGATCACTGGGTTTTTCCTGCCAACTCCTTCCTTTATCCTGTCCCAGTTATGCAGACATTTCCCTTGTCTGTGGCTAGCAGGAAATATTTTCCTATTCCTGGCTGCTGTAGGAAGCAGCTCGTTCACCCTCTATATTTGGACAAATGAACAGTCTAGCTCAGTTTCAATTTCTCTTCCACGCAGCACACACAGCTAAGCCTTTGTCATTATCCCTCTTCAGTGTGCCCGGGGCCTGAGAGGGGAAAGATCTTATGCTCTGTGCTCCATACCCAGGCAGGATGATGGACCAGAAAATTGTTTGCCTAAAGAGGCTACAAGACCTGCAATCTGTTTCGTACTGTGCCAATGACTTAATCTGTAAGCCCAAGCAAATAATTTCCATGACTCAGCTTCCTCTTTTATAAAATGGAGACAGGGCTTTCGACCAACCTCCAGAGCAGGGAGGCAACATGCAATTTGTTTTCAAAGTGCATCAAATGGAGTTTCAGAAATGCGAAGTCTTATAGCAGATCTGGAGGTATTTAGTGTCTTGCCCCTGTGCCTAGCCTTTGACCCTGGTGGAAGCAGCAGGGGTAGGATCAGGACTCACTCTATGGACAAGTCTTTAAAGAGCAAACCCAGTCAGCAGTGGAGGCTGAGGCAGAGGAGAGCATTTCTCCCTTCAGCAGAGGGCAGTGGTGTCACCTGGACAGATAAGCATCCAAAAAAAAAAAAAATCTCAGCCTGCAGACTATAGAAATCTCCCTCTCTGTCCTTTCTTCACTCCCCTCTCATCTTCTTTTGCAGCCTGGTTTCCATGGGTGGTCAATGGGCAAGAACTGGAAAGTGCAACTGGTAAGTATTACAGGCATGTTATGTGCTAAAGACTGCGTATGTGATCCAGTTGTCTTGTGTACTTACAGCCTGTTTAATTGCAAATGCTGTTCTTCATTTCCTTGCATCTGACATTGTGAGCTTGTCTTTCAGTGAAGATTAAACAAGCCCTCCAAGAAAATCTGCTAAGCATTGTGTGTTCTTTACAAATAATTCAGTAGTGTTGGGGTCCAGAACACTGAGGTGAGGCACATGAAGTTATGTTTGCAGTCAAGGGTTGTGGGAGATCCACAAGAGCTGATAACTCTTTAACCATGAGATGCTTGGGGAGCTCTCCTGCTACTCAGGAAAATGCCAAAGGGTGCACAAGTGGCATAGTGCTTTAGCAGTGGGGCCACTGAGAAAGGATATTGACTGGTCTTCATACCTACTGTAGTGCTGGGGGTTGCTTTATCCCTCTGGACCTTTTTCCATTTCTGTGACATGATAAAATAAAATTAACGTAGGTTTGCATAATGCTTTAGCACCCAGAGCATCCACAAGGGCCTGCCTTTTCTTCAAATTGGAGTCGATGGCTAAGCTGTCAGACATCTCTCAGTTATGATACTGTCGTGTGTAATACTTGGGGCTTCCTAGAGAACTACTCAGAAGTCATTCCAAAATGTGTCGGCCAAGCTTCCCTTCCCTTCACACTTTATCCCTTCATCATACCTATGCCAGATTTGCCATCCATTGCCTTTCAAAGAAAGTAATCTGCTGATGAATTTCTGCAGTCAAGGCTGGGTTCTGGAGTTGCCTCCCTACTTTGTAGCAGGTGCCTCAGCTGTCTGTTCTATTGCTGTAGGACCCATCAGCACCTTAATTTCAGACATGTTTCTTGCCTATCAAGATGCTCAGAGTGGCCTTATCTGAGAAGTCATAATGCAAATCCAGAGTTCAGTAAGGGTTCATACAACATGTGCACTAAGAAATCCAGACCCAGTCCAGCTACTGAAAAGGGGCATGGATGCGGGTGGGATAGGGGTGCTGTGTTTATTTAGGTATTTACTGGATTGGATCCCATTGTCCCATGAGATTACCATGGCAGCCAAAGTAATTCAAGCTAGCTATGGCTAGATATGTAATGGACCACAAAGCAAAGGCAAGCTCTCTCAAGGACATTCTCTCTTTTCCAGGTGAACTTAGCACTGACTCTCTTATCAGCACCTCTGGTAAGTTCCTATCTCTCGGCAACTTCAGATTTCTTTTCCTTTTTTCCCCTTTACTGCTGCCTATGTAGCCCCAGAAATTACTCATTGTGCTCAGAAACTCGTCTTCCCCACTTCTGACATCTAGCATTACTCTTCAAGCGTTTATGGCTATCTGGGAGTCCTTTCTGTGCTCCATACAGAGAGATGAATTTGGAGTGGCCTAATGGCCTGTTTTCCAAGGAAAGGCCAATCTCACCTGGCCTACCAGGGCTCTCTGAAGCTATTGCACTGCAGAAAACCATGAGATCCAAAGCTTACTCATCCTGGGCTTCCAGAGAAGGTTGCAGAAAGCAAGAGACTAAATGACAAGGGAGAGAAATTGGTCAGGTTCACCAATTAACTGGGGAGGCACTGGGACATAGGTTGTGCACGTGTCTGCTGGCAGGCAGTGGCAATGCTTGAGTGCTCAGGAGACAGAGGTGGCAAAAAAACAAGAGGGAGTAATAAAGCAAACTGTGGGCGGTGGTTGGATGGGGAGGTGGAAATGTTCTTTTATTACTGTCTTCCGTGCTGTGCCTGTGGCTGTGTCACTGGGGGGCAGCAAAATGTATGTGTGAGGTAGGGTAGATGGAGCACGCTTGAAAATGCGCGCTGGTAGCATTCAATGTGCCTCCTTAGAGAGCCAAGTCTTGCTGTGGAGATAGGCCCAGGGGAAGGACACAGAGCTGATGGGAGCATATGCGTTTACAAGACAGGCTGAACCTGCTGGACTCTCAATGGAGAATTGAGGAGATGGCCAGAGGCAGGCTGAAGATGGGGCTGCTGGGGCAGTCTCTCAAACACATCCCTCTGAGGTGGAGGGAGCAGACAAGGCAGGGAAAGGGACAAGAAGAACATATCTGGTCAATGGTATGGTTAGAAAGACAAAGGAGAGGCAGCAGCGTCTGGCTGTTGCTGGGAAGCATGCTGTGTGTGTAGGAGAGCTCATCTGACAGTGGTGTCCCATTTGCCAGGACAGCAGTTCCATGGTCTCTCCTCTGCCCTGTGACTCTGCTCATCTGCTGGCTGGACTGTTGTCGGTCAAGCTGACCAGCTGTCCTGGGACAACACTAGAGGAGAAAAGTGAAAGCACAGTATTGTATATGCAAGGTGCCTGATATTTATGGTGGGAATGGGAGGTAAAAGCAACCTTTGTCAGTCTTGTGTTCAGTGCATGAGACCTGACAGTCTGTAGGAGAGTAGATAAGACTTGGTGTCCAGACTAGAATGATGGTGGCTAACCTACATCTAAACCTGAAAAGACTAAATATGAAGCCTTTACAGCAGAATTTGGCTTCAAAATGCTTATTGTTGAGGGATCAAGAAGAAACTCTTCACAAAGAATGTGCCATGGGACATATCTCTGCTCCATGGTATTCCATCAGCTCTAGGACACCCAGCATATTCACAGGGAAAGCCTGCAGTTACTCTGACAAGGGAGATAGCAACATCATGATCAGCATTGTCTATGAACCAGATGCGGGATGGCTACTGGTCAGGAGTAGGGAGCCACTGGCAGAACTGCGGCAGGGGGAAAGGGGCTGAAAGCTCAAAATAAGATATTNTTCTTTCTTTTTTTTTCTTTTCCAGCTCCAGCTGTCACACCACAT
The DNA here is from genome assembly GCA_013399365.1 of Pampusana beccarii. Taxonomy (NCBI): domain Eukaryota; kingdom Metazoa; phylum Chordata; class Aves; order Columbiformes; family Columbidae; genus Pampusana; species Pampusana beccarii. Next base: position 468,220 of record VWYH01008150.1, on the reverse strand, counting down.
GTGCTTCTTAGTCCTGGTGAGTTTATTCTCAGTTCACAGCCAAATGTTATGGAACTCACTTCCTTCTTGTGGAGTCCCTTGCACACCCAGATTCCTGCCTTCCCTGATGTCCCCTAACTGCAGCCCCAATGCCCGAAAGTCTCCACTCTACACCAATCTGTGTTTTGTCTGTGCTTCTGGCTGACACTATGACATGTGAACAGCAGAAGTCCTCTGTAACCGTGTATGAAAACTCGTGCCTGGCAGTCAGTCCCCCCTTTCCAGTTCGTCACTGGGTAAATAATAAAATACACTGGCTTACTGTGGTACAGATGGATTGCTTTATCAGAGGGAATAACAAACGAATCTCCTTTTGACCCCTTGTCACGGACATGAAAAAGCCAGTGGTTTGGGGATGCTGTTTCTTAAAGGAGTTACCATACTTCAGGAAGAGCCAGTCACAGGCTCCTTCACTTCTTGTCTAGATGGACAGCAATTAGAGCAGCTAAATATATTTACCTGACCTTTTGATTTACAAGTCAAGATGCCCTTATGGTGTAATTTTGAACAGTAGTGGTAAGGCTTTATGGTAAATCTTGGACAGATTTTTAGCGTTGTTGGCTGGGTAGCTGGCACTAGATGCATATTGGATTTGTACCTTCTTTTACGGCTTCATGTCAGTAACAATGAAATATTTTTTCTGCATTAGAAGCTACAATGGAGGGGTCTTGAAAGTGCTTTCCAGTTATTTGTTTTGAGCAAGCTAATGTCTGGGAAGGAATCATGGTAAATCACACTAACTTTGTTACCCCCTGTCTTCCAGTTCAGTCTGACAGTGAAACCACGACGGCTTCATCAGGTATGTTTAAGTTTGCTGCCTGTACCCGCCCCCCAGCCCCACTTTCACCCAACCTGTTACCTCTCCGGGCAGATGCTGGCTGAGCACTGAGCTTTCTCTCCTGGAGAATTCCCTTCACCCTGTTCCTTGAGTTAGAGGTACTGGAGAATGACAGTAGTGGAAGCTGAAGTCTGCCCCTGGGTGGCATGCCCAGGAAGGGAGTAACTGACAGGTCACAAGAAAAGACATGCTGGGTCAATATGCTGTCAATTTTCAGTGTGCAAGACCTGACATTTCAGGAGGAAATAAAAGAAAACCCATCATGGTTAGCTACAGGGTTGATTGTCCAGAAAAGAAGGGAACCAGGTTTGTGTCATGAAGTGTGAGATTGCAGATCTATTAGAAACACATCTTAAACATGTGACTGCAATGTACATTTTGTTTCTTTGTGTCTACCCCCATAACAGCATGTGTCTTCTGTATTGAGGATTTCCAGTGGGCTTGTTTTACATTTCACTCAACTTTCCCTTATTTTGCCTTAGGAGGCAAGGGGATCAGAAATGTCTGCCTTATTTTCTTTTTTTGTAAACCATCCCCATCTCTCACAAGAGAGTGGAAAATAGAGGATAGAGTCCTTCCCTAGAAGCCTGGAGAACAGTACCTGGTGATGAAGTTATGTGTGCCACAATGAGTGCACCTGCCAGTGATGCTGGATTGCGTCTGTGTGTGTGTTTCCAGATTGTCGTGAAGAAAAGTTCCCTTGCACACGCCTCTACTCTGTTCACAAACCAGTAAAGCAGTGTATCAGCTACCTCTGTGTTACAAGGTAAGAAACCAGCAGTCCCTTAGTAGAGTCCTAAAAACTCCAGTTCAGCAATTGTTCCCTTTGAAGACTAGAGGTTTCCTCAGGGAACTGGTTGGTGAGATAAGTCCTATCCTCTGAGTGTCCTTTTAGGGCAATTAATTGTAATGGCACAATAAGTATTATCTGTGCAGCATTAAGGAGCATTAGTGTGCCGTAAATTGTAATCTGTATTTAAGGTATTTGACCATTTCATGAAGTCTTGACAAAGATTACTTTCCTATTGAAAAATGCCTTATTCTAGACTAACTAATCCTAAAAGATTAGGATTTGCCTCCTCATCGGTGAATATACAAGTTTATTGCCTGTACCATTTTTTGTTTCTTTGGGTCTACTGTCCTTGGTGTGTTCCTGGTGATCCCTCAGTGTGCGTCGCATGTACGTAATAAACAAGGAGGTGTGCACTCGCATTGTCTGCAAGGAGAATGAGGTCATGCAAGGTGAGTGATAGCACAAGCTAGCCTAGAAGAATATCTGAGGCCATCTGATAGAGTCTCAAAGCTAGCTAATTACCCAGCCCCAATTCATATGTAGTAGTTTCCCTGGACTTGTTTTTGGGGGAGCTTTAACACAGTACAGCCTTGTATCCAGTATGCATGCCATGGAAAACACTGGGAAGTAGATATCATACTACTAAGAAGTATGAGAGCTCTGCTTTCCTTGATCTTGATCATGCTCTACTAGCCCCAGAGACACCTTTACTAAAAATTGCATTCCTTTGAGGTTAAAGAGTAACTCTCAGTATTTCTGTTCATGAATAGAAACAGGATTCAGTCTAAATTTCTTATGCAATCTTTGTTGCAGTGAAATACATGTGATTTTAATATGTGTTGTACACAAATAAAGCCAGAATGAAATTAATAAAAGCGCAAGGACTTGTTCACTTGCCTCACGTGTATGAGTATTAAGCAGTTCCAACAGTTCTTGTAGACACAGTAAAGGATGTACCTCTAACTGTTCTGGTGTTGAAGAATTTGAAGGAAGCTTTGATTATCTGCCAACATGTGTGTGTCTGCTATGTCTTCAGATGAGATCTGTCGCCAGCTGGCTGGCCTTTCTCCACGTCTCCGCCGATCTGGACAACCCATGCATCTCCCTTGCAGAAAACTTCTGGAGCAGCAGCTCAAAAGGCCTGACGCTCTGTGAGCTACCAACAGTAGGAGGGAAAAAGGAAGGGAGAGAAGAGAAATCATCATCCACTACCTACAGCCCAAGACAAGTCCCTGCTTTCCCCACCATTTCCTTGCTTTTCTGCCTTCCCCCACATCCTCTTCTTCAGGTGCTACAGCACAGAGAGTCTCCTCTCTGCTACTCTGTCATAGTGGCTGTTGTCATCTTCTAAGTTTGTTGCTGAGGATGTGGGATGCTCCTCTCTTTCCTCTCAAACTCTGACAGGCTGTGAACTGCTCATTTCCCAGAGGTCCTTATAGATGTGCTGCATCTTCTCTTGCTTTGCCCCTGCAGAGAGACATGCATGGGGATCGGATGTAGTCCTCTCTAATGGTACAGATGACTTAAGCTGCATCTCATGTGGAGGAATGCAGATCTTTATGCCCTAGGACTCCTGGCCTAGGTTTCTTGCACGGCATCAGTATGAGTTCAGATATGGGTAGTCAGCCTGCACCTCTCTCTGGCCCTCCTGAGCTGCTGTGCTTACTGTGTGGTAGCACAGCCTCCTCTGGTGTCTGCTGGCCTCAGAGAACTGACAGAACTGGTAAGGGATCTGTCCTTAACCCAAGACAAACCTCATTGTCCCTGTATGGCAGCAGATCATTTATAACTACCTCTGGGAAATTCTTTGTTTTAAGCCCATTGCCTCCCTCGCACACAACTGCTACTGAAAGAATAATTCTGGATTTAGTATGGCATTATATTTCTCTCAAGAAGATCATGTTGGAGCGGAGTGCTGCCTCTTCCTCTCCTCTCCTCTCCTCTCCTCTCCTCTCCTCTCCTCTCCTCTCCTCTCCTCTCCTCTCCTCCATTCTGTCTCTCCCTTCCCACGTAAGCAATCTCTTGATGCCCATCCCAGGCAAATTACAAGGAGCAGGATGGCTTCCTCCACTCCTAAGCCCAAGAGAGACCATGAAGAACCTGTGTGTCCTCACAGTACTGGGAACTTGCAATGAATTAGTTTGTCCTGGTTGCTTGTCTTGGTCCGGCTACCTCCACACTCTCCAGTTGCTGAGCCTGCTTTCAGTATCTCCACTTGAGTTCTACCTGCTGACCTGGGAGCTCCCGCACAAAGCAGAAAGCACAAGTTGGAGTGGGATGTGGGAGAAGAATTGTTATATGGGATCCCTGGGTTTTCCTGCAGGTTCTCTGGCTATGCTGATCTGCACAGAGCCAGGTGCAGGCAGGGAGGTAGACACATCAGCAGGTATAAGCATACAGGCAGACCAACCTGGGAAAAAAATTTCACTCTGGTAGCAATGGATGTCTGTGATCTGCTTGAGAAATTTCTTTTCCAGATGTATGAAAATCATTTCCAATTGTATGGGAAACATTTCCAATTATACGGGCCATTTTCACTATGAGCCTGGGTAGAGTAAGTGGGGAAGAGCTGTCTGAAGTGTATCAATCATTTACATGACTCTTAGTGGCATGATTCCATGGAGCACCAGAGCTGAACAGTTTAGCTTACTGCAGCACAAGATCGGCAAGACCCTCTCTCTAGGGTCTCCAGGGGTTGTTTCCAACTAAGAGAAAGCCAGTTTGCTAGGGTAGGCATTCATATCCTTCACGTAATATATTCTGCTGCTGAACTGAGTACCATTCAGCCTTGCAGTAGCACTGATCTGCTGCACAGACTCAGGGTCACGCAATATAAGGGTCAGTTGGCTTCGCTGGGGCAGACATCTCAGAAAACTGAAGAACAAAACAATTAAAGAGCCTCTCCCTGGAACTTGGGTTTCTGCTATATGCAGCAGGAAGCTGGTTACATCCTCTGTGTGGAGGAAGACACCCCTGTGCAGACACAGATTTATTCCATATAAGGTCAAAATTTGCCATAGTTTGGCTAAATCTCTATATTAATCCGGTATACAGGTGGTGGAATTCCAAGTTACGTGGTGACTGGAATTTCATCCTATGCATAGGGACATAACACCCCTACACAGATGATTGCACTCCTCTTGAGTACTGAAGGGTCATGAGACAAGGGATGGAGGAGGAAATTCTCTGTACTGAGTGCATGCATGTTTCTGTAGAGAGGAGGGCACTGAGAGCTTTATTTCAAAGACATTCAAGCCACTGGCAGTCACTGACTTCTACGGTGCGACAGCTGTGGAATTAGCCTTTGTGGAGGAAGGTAGGATGGAGTTGAGATGTTAGATGCAACTCTTGGCAATTGGACTAGGTCAAGTCTCAAGTCTGTATTTAGAGTTGAATGTAAGCTGATCTATAGATATATAACTGTATAACATATCTACTGTGCAGTATATAGAAATTTAACATTCATACAGTTTGGGGAATGATTAGAAGCCTTCTGTTGCTTGCTTTCAGCAGGGACAGGAAGAGGTGCTCCACTCCAGGAGAACACTGTTTTAATGCTAGAGTCCATATAATGCACCCAAAAATATTAAAAGAAAAATTATTTCCTGTTATTCTTGGCAACTCTCATGCGTTGGGGTTTATTTGTCTCTTGCTGTATTTCCTTCCAGATTTGAGAGCAGACTTGACTCCTGCCCATATCTGTCATTTGGACCTCTTTACTCCCTGCTAGCTTCCACTGTCCTGTCACAGGTCTTCCTGGGAGGTCATTAATTTTTCTAGAGACACAGAAAATTATCTTCAACATTTTTTTGCATTGATGGCTGTACCAGGTTTTCCTGACAGTTGACAGCTGCTGAGCACAGGGATAATTCCCATGAGATTTATGCTGAGAACGCATCTTTTCACTGTGCATGTGCCATGACTTGCCAATGGAGAATTACCAACTCCAAGTAAAATGGTAAGATGGCTGAAATAAGAGAACAGCTGCAATAAATCACCTCATAAGCAAAGAAGAATTTGTTCGCTAGAGCCATTTAACTCAGTAATGGGAACAACTGAAAGACTACATTAAAAATTACACATCTAGGTCAAAAGGATTAGGAAAATTTCTCTTTCATTGAAGTTCTGACTTTTGCATAGATTCATCAGGCACCGTCTATACATTGTATTTTGGTCAAAAAGATGGAGCACTCAGAGCATGGGGAACTCTAGGCATTGTCTTCACGTGCAAGCAGTCAAGTCTGCATTTAGATGATATTTCTGGAACAAAAGTGGCTGTGGCCCAAATTACCCATTAAACTGCCTCTAGCAGTGTCTCATAGTTCTTCAGGACTGAACCAAACAATGCAGGTTATTGCACAACACTGTCCCCTAGAATCAATGCTCCTTCCTGGCTAACACTGTGGTGTCCCTATTTCAGACCGTTATACTGAAAACAGCCTCAGCCCTGGTCTGGGTGACTGTAGGTGTTGCTCCCATCTATACAGGCCTGCTCTGACTCGTGAGCTCTTGACCTTTGCAGTGTCCTATCAGCACGTTCCACCAGCTGTGTGAGCAAGAATACAACATATCCCATCCACTTTTTGTAACTCAGCTTATTCTTCCCTTTCCTTACAGTACTGAGGGTCCACAGACAAGCTTTCCCGTCTTCGTTAGCACTTATCCCATGCACATATTTATCTCCCTTGACATTCCAACCTGAATTGTCGTGGTGCTGCATCACTGGTCTCTGGCCATTGCCTGTTCTCAGCACCTTACTTGTGTTGCCTTCTCTTGTAAGCTGGGGAAATGGTTTTAAATATAGCTGCAGCTAGGTCTAGTTTCTCTTGAAGCTGGACTAGCCAAAAAGAAAGCTGCCAGGATCCCATTTTAGAAGCATGATCTGGAGTTTGTGGCTGATTTTCATAAGCTCTTCTGACCTGGAGTAGGAGTCAGATGACCTGCAGTTGCTTTCTACACAATGGTTGTTCTTGTAAGAGTCGTTTTGCTGTCACAGCTCCCAAGTACCAACCAGTGAGGAGAACAGTGGGGCTGAAGTGGGCAGCAGGAAGGGTGCTCAGTGAGGTGACACACAGCATTGCCAGGTGGGGCTGAGGGCAGTGCTGGGCCCATGCCAGCTCTACTTTTCTCTTGCTCTCCAGCTCTCATGCGCTGTGGCTCCCTCAGCTGCCAATTTCAGGATTTTCTGGAGGGAAGAACATGCCAGTCAGAGTAGGGAGGGAGAGAATAGCACCTCACATCAGCTTGTGCACTGTGGAAACAGAAAACGCATACCTTGAGGTGGTAGCCCGTGGTTACAGAAACACGGTGGGGAGGAAGGGGACTACTGCAGGAAAGCACAGGGAGGCTGTTGGAAGCAGCTGCCATGTCACCTGGAAGCTCCATGTTGCCTGGATCTTGTCCACAAGAACCTGCAGAATGAACAAAAGGTGTTGTCATCAGGCCTCTCAGCTCAGAGGGATCCCTCAAGACCGTGCTGCTGGCTGGGGTGTGGGCTTGTCCTTCACAGAGAGGAGCACTGCTTGTAATGCATCCAGAAAGGGCACCTCTGTCACATAAGGAATAGGTGGGTNTTTGTTTTGTTTTGTTTTGAAAGAAGATATTAAAGGTGCACAGCCCCAAAACTTTTACTCCTGGCACCACACGGTCTGGCATTGTTTGACAGTGTGCATTTGCCCAGTTGTGAACAGCCCCTTAACTGGGGCACAGGAGAAATGAGTTCCGTTTCTGGATCTGCTCTTCACCTCCTACTCCCTGATCTTCAGTATATTGCTTTGTTTCTTTCTGTTCCCTGCCATCCTTAGTTCTTTTAATGGAGCAAGCTGTAATAAATTCCCAGAAAAGAGAGAGCTGTATTTCAGTCCATTTAAAAAAAAAAATTAAAAAATGTGCAAACCAGAATGACTGAATTCGACTGTCAGCTTTTGTTATTAATGTATTTTTTTCGAATAAGTATGTTTTCAATAACATAAATTATATCAGTTAAAATACAAACTGCATGTACTTGTTGCTACTATGTTGAAGTATACTAAAAAACTGAATTGATGAAAGGCATCAGCAGAGCGAAGCTTCACTTAATGAATAAATTATCTTTCAGAATGCTGTTTTTGGCATTTTACTAAGAATGCAATTTCCATACCAATGCAGCTTGTCACAAATTATACATTCGTAAAAAGATGTAATAAATAAATATGTGTATTTCAATGTGCTTAAATAATAACAAATGAGAGAACTCACCTACTTAAATATAAAAATAAATGTACATGAAGCTATCCATTTTTTGAAATAAATGTCCTTATTGAGGTAGTATGCCTTCCCAGTTAAGATCATAGATAAAACTGCATTGAAAGTTAGCAAGCAGAGCTAACATCACAGCTTCATCAGTTTGCTCAGAGACTTATCTGGTTGTTTTGAAAAAGTTGTCAGAGATGGAGCATCCATAACCTCTCTGGTCACCTGTTCCAGTGCTGTACCATGCTTAAGATGGGGAATATTTTCCTGATGTCAAATCGGAAATTCCTTTGTTGCAGGCTTTTGTCTGTTACCTCTATTCTAGAATATTTTGCTGTGCACCTCTGACCAAACTCTGACTCCATCTCCCCCAAAATACTGCTGCAGAGAATTGAAGAAAATAGCAAGAATAAACATTATCAATGGTTGAATTAAAGGATTTATACTCTCTGTCCCTAAAGCAGGACACTCTGTGCTCATACAGCACCTACTTGTTGTGCCCTACCTTCTTTGCCTGAGACCACTTTTGATTTCTCTGCTTTGGCTTTGGTAGCCCTGGCTTTCACTGTTTTGCCCTTAGCTGGATCTTTGCCTTTTTGGTCTGTCAGCTTTCATATTCTCTAAGCTCTTGATTGCTTTCTTGGCCACAGTGGCTCTGCACATTTCTTGGCTTTCCTTGGGATTTCCTTCATAGACACAGCTATTCTGGGCTTCTTGGCAGTGCCAGTCAAGGGTCAGGTGGTTCTGGGCTTTTGTTGCTTTCTTGGTACATGCCTCTTGACTTGTTGAGTTCAAAGGAGCCAGAAGCACCAAGTCCTCTTGTGCTGCCCTTCACCAGGCTCCTGAGTCCCAGCCTGGTGCAGCTGTTGTTCTTCTGTGCTGTGTACTTCAGTTCCCTTTCAGAGTGGTGAAAGAAAGTTATTTCGTGCTTTTTGGAGACAGTTGTTGCACTCATAATAAGCCCCCCGTGGAGACTGGAGGCTTGCAGGATTTGGATCTTCCTGCCACCTTCTCCAGATTCTCAGCCACTGCCTTAGAGGCTGAAGCAGCAGTGGCACATGCAGCAGCAGCAGCTGCTGTTTCAAACATGATAACCAGCACAGCTTTGACCAAGGTTTTGGTTTCACACCGATGCACATGTCAGCACGCCACCCATGTGTTGGGTGCCTTGTACCTACAAAGCCTTTCTATGCTGAAGGCATTCCTGTGAGACTTACCTGCTCTGACTGTTCCCTTGTAAGCACCAGTCAGATGGTATTAGAAAACACACCCACTAGAAAATGCTTGCAGCTCACTATGTCTCGTCTGATACCCAAATAGCACAGATCAGCTGAAGCAAGCTGCATTGGCCATTACTATGAATTAACAAATAAAACATATTTTCTTCCACAACCTAAACTTAGCCTCCAGTGTGGTATTTCTGTGAAGGAAGGGTTCAAAAGAGCTTATTTTCTGCCTGGTGCAGTGTGAATGTAGTAATTCCTGAGACTCTCTACACTGTGGTCATAACTAATTTTCTTATCAGCTCTGCTTGAGCCCAGCACCATCATTACACCATTTCACTTGGCTCCATTGTCCATAAGCTGGTATCTCTGTAGTTTCCCTTTGGTTTAGTTTAGAAAAGGCCACTGAACTCTTCACAGTCTCTGTATGCCCCTTTGCCATTTCTGTTCTCTGAGAGCCCCCAAGGGAACTGCTTCAGGTTAGATTTTTGCCTCTCGGTTCTGTGAGGTTTTTTGGTCTTGTCACCAGTTTTCCAAATCAAGATGGGACCAAGCTAGCCATCTTAAAGTAGATGTGTCTGTGCCTTACTTCACCTACCTGTACCTGCTAAGAAATGATAGGGCAGATGAGTGGACATGGTGTCCCCTGGTTGAGTACAGACTGTGCAAAGGGAAACGAACTGTTTGTGTATGTGAATGCAAAAGCTGTATATTTTAGTGAGATACAGTGATTTGGGGCCACTTCTGAGTGAGAAGCAGATGCAAAGCTGCAAACGTTGTCTAAAACTAGTGGGCACCAGTGAACTAAAATACCTGATGATAATAATCCATAAGTACTTTCCCAGGGTCTTTGTTTCCCCTTCACATTCTTCCTCTTCTTCCTCTCACTGCTTTCTTGAAGCTTCTACCACCCTTTTCACCCATGCTTTTGGCTGGAACATGAAAAGGTATTTTTAAACTCTACAAAATTAGCTGGAAACTCTTGGATATCCTCCCCTGCCTGGGCAGCTAGGTCAAATGTGTCACAACTCCGACCTCACTGCTTACACCAGAAACTTGGGAGCCTCTCATGTGGTCATGGTTCAAAAAAGTAATACTGACGCTAACAGCACAGCTAGGCATGGCAGTGCACTAGTAAGGAAGGAAGACAGCAGAGGTATAACAGCAAAGGAGATCTTTATCATGCAATGAGAATAACTTTTCACCCCCTTCTCCTCTTCACTGACCTCAGGATGGGTCCCCCATTCCACCTCCATTGCCAAGACCACTAAGCCCCTGGAAAAGTATCGAGGTGGCAGGGGCAGACCCTAGTTCTACTGCCTGACACTTTGGCACTAGGGAACAGAGGTTAGTGGTGGCATCCCACAAACCTTCCACGTGTAGCCAGTGATAAGAGCACACAGGCTGCTCTGAACTTTGCGGGGAGGAAGACGAGAACTAGCAAGGCTATCTTGAATCTCCTGAAAATGCTTGCTTTGTTGACAAGAAAACTTTGTAAGATGCAAGAACACTGCTCAGGAGAATGTCCAGCCAAGGAAAGCTTGTACAACTGCAGGGAACTCTTAACACATGACTGCAAGCCAAGGAATGTGCAACATGCTGCTCCTTAGTGAGCTTCTAAGCACCTCTGTCCCCACCTCTCCAGCGAAGGACTTTTCTAAAGACAACAGGGAAATTAAAATCAGGATTTACCACCCAGGCCCCAGGTGCAAGCTCTTTTTGCACTGAATAGCATGAGCTATTGCACCTGCACAAACAGGAGCTAATAACAGGCAACTTTGGTCTGTGAAAGCATAACCACAGCTACAAGATGAGTCTCATTGTGAAAAACTGCGGTGCAAAACTGAGTTTCTCCCCGTGACTAGTAGATGATTGCAGAGATATGGAGCCATTAAGGAGAGTGAAGATGTGGTTGGGAGCAGGGCCTAGGGTTCTCAGGCCAGATGCCTGAGCTGTAGGAGAAGAGAGTAACACCGGAATGCAGCTTGCAGCTCCCTGTGCAAAAACAGGGTATTCTCCAGATCTGTACAGCACAGAATCAGAGGCCAGGTCAGATGGGCAGGGTGCACTGGAGGCTGGAGCTGCATGCACTTCTGTGGGAAGCAGCAAGGTGCAACCAGCTCTGGTGGGTACTTTCCCACCCCCAGCTCTCAGCAGCTTTGATTGCAGATTCTGTGTTTTTCTGACTGTAAATGAGATAAGCTGACAACCATGTCACACCCTCAAAATAGAGAAGACACTTGAGGACGTTTAGTGCAAGCACTTGGACCTCGGTCACGTTTCTTACCTGCATTCATGGTGAGGAAGACATTCACTAGATCTTAAACTCTTCAACCCAACCCAGCCCCCTTTCCTCCATTCCTGCTGGTGATCCCGGCAGGTGTCAGTCACTGGTAACAAGGGATAGAACTGCTGCTGCCTAAGGATGTGGTGGGGTGAATTGATACAGGCAGGGAGAGAAAAATTGTGGGGTCACAGAGGCAGGATTAAGGATCATTAGCTCCTATAAGGAGTCCCGGGCTGGGCTAGTAGAGGACTGCGGGGCAAGAATGAAAAGCATTCACAGGACTGTGGTTGAAGAATGCATACTCAATTCAATAGTTTCACTCTAATTTGCCTTATCCCCCAGCACCAAAACAAGCTCAACAGTAGAACAAAAATAAACCATGAGTCGATCTCCAGGTAAATGTTTTGCAGTGCAAGCCTGGAAAGCCAAATTGCTAGTAAAACACATTGTAACACATAATCTTAGTGTACACCCAGCAGCCAGTTGCCTTCAGTTCTGCATCAGTGGCATCACCTACAATCCTGCAGCATGCAGCAGTGCACAGGGTGGGGGTCCATAAACCCACCCCCCCAGTGGCACCCCCACACATCCTAAACTCCTGCCTTTTATCCTTCCCACTTCCTTCCCATGACCTTGGATCCCTGCTCTTATCTAATATAGGTGCAGCCTCAGCGACACTTACCCCACAACGCTTTAGCAGAACGCTCACACATCCTCACAGCTTTCATATATCTCCATGGTGCCAAATATTCCACATCACGAGAGGCAGTGCTGTGCCTTGCCACTGCTGAAATCTTCTCCCCATGCATGGCATCCACAGCTGTGTCATAATATGAGTTGGCAGCTCTGAGGACAAGGCCCTTTGCTCCATGTCCTAGACAGCAATCTGCCTCTACATCTAGTGCGGATTTTATTTACACCTAGGACTGGAGTAATGGGAATGATCTGCCTGGCAGAGGTGCCTGAGCAAGTGTATTACCTGTGTGTTGAGTCTGTTTAAAATAGGGTGATAAATCTTTGTGGAATGAACACAGAATATAATGTAACATGCTTATAAGAAAGAAATGCTTTAGTATATGCTTATGCTTAATACATTATTTTATTAAATAAGCATATTACATTACATGAGCTTATAAAAAATAAGCACATCACCTTATTTATTTGCCTGTGTCTAACTGCAAAGAACTCTACCGTCCCCCTGCTTGAGGTCTCTGTGCAAGCCAGTGTCCATGGTGCATCAGCACTTGTTGAACAGAGAAAGTTTTACTGCTTGAGGTTTCTGCTTGAGGCGAGGGGAAGCAGGTGTCTGCGTTTTTTGTGTTCAGCATAAGAAACAACCAAATGGTAACGTTGGCGCTTGTTTCAAAATGCGATTTCTGAGCAAAGGGTGAATGGAAAAAATAAATATGTATTTATATCTGTACACACCAACACACGGCTTCCTGTTGACTAAACAAGCAACCTCTCCTCTGCTTCGAGGCTAGGTAATTACTTTTAATTATTCACCGCATTTTTGCTGTCTGATTTCTTAGCAGTTTTCTTTCTGAATCTTTAGTATGTTCCTCCTCCCCCTTTACACCTGACCACTGCTCTTCAGCCTGCTGTTATTTCTCTGTTTTTCTCACTTCAAGACAGGGAATAGAGCCCCTAGCACAAGTAATCTGAAGGGATGCTAGAACACCCTTCTGTGATCTTGATAAGCTGGAGCAGTCTCTTGCTAGACAACACTCCAAACACATGAGAACACAGACCCTTTCTAGCCTTCCCCTCTAGTCTTTAATTGGACACAAACAGAGATGGAGTAATCTTAGGTAAAACTGTCTTTTTCTCCCACCTCCAGTCCCTTCTCCAAATAAGTTTGCATTGAGCAGAAAGGAAGGAAAACCAGAGTGGTCAGCATCTCCCCTTGTGTATTAGCTCCTAGCCACAATAGTCCCACCATATGCTAAAGATTTGGCAAATTGCAGCACAGCCAGGGAGGAAGCTGGACTAGCAGCTAGATCACGGATCAGCAACTTTTCCATGGTTTTCCAAACTGTTTTTTTTTAGCTAGAGCGGAGATTACATTTGCTAATGAGCAAGATCTTGCCTTGGCAAGAGGCTGCAGCTCCTGCTTTAGGCAGAACTGCATAGAAGCTGAAGGTCTCTCTCAAAATGTTGCCCTAGACTTGCTATGAGATACTAAAAACACATTCATACCAACAAACACATCCACATCAACAAGATACTAAAAACACATCTACATCACATGCCACTGACTTTGTGCACTCACACCTCCAGTATGAAGTTGCCCGTCTAAACGATGGGCATTAGAAACCCTACATTAGTATTTAGACTAGAGAGCCCTGCCAAAGACTGACATAAATATAGTTCAGCTTTTCATTTGCTCATTCTTTCTTTTTCATCTCTGTGGAGAGCAAAGGGGCTCTCAACATTTAAGGAAAATAGATGATGTTTTAAATATCTAAGAATGAATTCTACTTAAAGGCAGGACCAGAGAAACGATCTAGTTAAAAGTTTTATGTTAAACCTTTTAGAAAATCATTAAGCAAAATTTAATTTATAGGAGATAATTAGGCTGACCATTAAGATATTTATTGACTGCTTTCAGAGCAGAAAATGTTGTGTTAAATTTTCTGCATTTGTTAAATTCTGCGTTGTGTTAAATTTTCTGCAGGGTTTTAACTATGGAAATTAGGAGCCAGAACAAGAATAAAGCTGAAGCTACCTTAATTTATCTGATGAAACACAAAGAGCTGTGGTATATAAGAAGCAGATTTCCTGGGGTGTGTTGCTTTTTTTTTTTTTTCTTATTTTTAATGTCTTGTGTAACAAACATCCTCCTTGCATTATTAGAAGAAAAAACTGGTATGAAAGGAGGATAAAATGACTCTTGGTCTGTCTGAGGAGACTTGTCGCAAGGTGTTGTTAGGGCAAAGGCTGAAAGAAGGCAGCTGTTTCATTAGCAGGAGTGTCCTTTTAAACTCTGTTAAGCAGAACAGGGCAGGACTGCAGGTTTTTCTAGCTTGGGTCAAACACCAGGAGCCAGATCCTCGAAGGGGATAATTGCCACAACTCTTGAAACCAATGCAACTTCCAAAATGTGGATTTGTTGTGTGTGTGCCCTTCCCAGACATTTCCTCAAGGAGTAGGACAGCCCAGCCCTGGACTTTCCAGGAGTGCTTTTCCTTTTCCTGGATTGTGCCCCAACAGCCACTCTCAAAGACAAGTCCTGTCAGAGTGCTGGGCTAGAGAATCGTCTACTCTGTTCTGGCATCTCATCTCTCCTTTTCATGTTTTTGCATATACTGGTTTCACACGGTCTTAGCATGCTGAATGTCAGTAAGATTAATAAGGAAAGTAAGTGAAGCAGAGAAAAAATGAACAGCTACCCTAGCATGAGGTAAACAAAAGCCCTGTCTCTCAGGCGTAGCACTGACCGTGCCCCACTTGAGGCAGAAACGGAGCAGAATATCCCCTGGCTGCCTTCTCAGCACCCTGCCTGGCCGAAAAAGCTATCCCTTAGCTGTCTTTCAGTCCTGCTGAGGGGATGGGTGCCCAGGTAGGAGCTGCAGGGCTGTGGTGGAGCAGAGGCTGGGCGGCAGAGTGTGATGTTGGCAGAGCAAAGCATGTGCACCCTGAGCGTGAGCCCAGGCGTGACACCACCGTACAACCACACGCCTGCCAGGTGCAGCCGTCAGATGGAGGGTCCCCACAACCACCCTGCTGCTGGCAGATCTCAGTGCTGGTGCCACGTGGAATAGCAGGATCAGGTCCTGAGTCGTTCCCCGCAGGTCCTTTGCATACGGCTTTGTAATGCAGGTTTGCTACCATTCCTGGCGTGTGGACACGGCTCTGGCACCCATGGCCGTGTTCAGACGCTGAAGTGGGGCCAGGTGCTCCTTATCACACCCCAGGCTGTCTCTGGAGCTGGGTCCCTCTCAGTCTCCTCTTGGGCCTTGGTGTTGCCCCGTGCTGTTAAGTAGCTGCTGGGCCTTCCAGAGGGATATGGAGGAGGGAGGAAGCCTGACAAGTTTGGTGTTCCCTGAGCTCCTTCCAGCTGTACGGCTATGGGGCACTGCGCAGAGCTCCCTCTGCAGTGAGACAGGGCAGGGTCACCATCTTCACCGCACAGCTGCATGACCCGAGGCCTGGAGGGGTAGTGTGGTTTTGCCCACATTCACATTAGTGGTACACAATGTCCCAGGCCCACCTCTAACCACTAGACAATGCTTCCTGCCTCGTTATGTTATTGATATTAATTCAGAATGATTTTGCAGGTGGGGAGGGCCCAATAGGGAGTGCAGCGGGGGAAGGTGACCAATGACTGCTGAGCATCTTTCAGAACCGATGCCCCTTTGCATCTCAACCCTTTGCTCTTCAGCTTCTGCAGCTCCAGAGACCTTTCTAACTCCTCCCTCAACCACACCCCGATGAAATCTGGCAGGGGGTAGACAGGGGTGAATGGGGAGGGAACTCGCGGGGAATCCACATTTCTGTACATCAAGTCAGAGGGCTGCACAGACGGAGCCTGCGAGACAACCTCCCTGCAGTTCCACCGCCTGAGAGAGACCCTGGCAGTCATGGACAGGTAAAATGAGTGCCTCCAGTTTCTTGCTCATATAAGAAATGAGGGTCTTTCTCCTAGAATTAACCTGCTCCCTGCTTGGGGCTCGTGGTCCCTTTCCCCATCTGACTCAGTGATCTAACTCCCTGCCTCAACCTGCTCTCGTATCTTGCATCTCTGTGTCTCAGTCATCCTTTCTCTTTGACTGTCGGCTACCCTGTACTCTTTTCCCTTTCTGTCATTTCTCTTTCTCATGACTATTCTCTGTTCCTTTTCATCATTTTTTTTTCTAGAAACAAAAGAAGATAATAGAAATATGAACGTTCGGATGCTCTCCGCCACTTAAACACCTTGATCCCAGCCCTCTCTTCTCTCTTTATCCACCTGTTCTTTCTCTTGCACCGGATTTCCCTTGTGCTGCTAAGCACAGACTGTTCCAGCATTGGATTCCTCTGCTTGCACTGCAATTGCTCTGTGAGATAATGATCACTTATCACTCTCCACAATTGCATGTCATTCACATACCCAAGGACCTTCACTCTGATTTGAGGACTGACTTCACAAATCTTTATTTGAGGAGAAGGTCCCTGTTCAATCTGCTTCTTCAGTGCCCATGTATAATCACAGCTTCTGTGTCCTTGCTGCTTTCCCTTGAGCTATCCTATAGCTATAGGAGTTGCACATGTATCCAGCTACTTGGTACTTAGCTGCAAATCTGCTCAGTTGCTCCATGCAACATCTGTTCATTCATTCTTCTTCTTCTACCAGTCACATTACTAAATCCTCCCTAGCAAAAAAACCCTTGGGATGGCAAACTCCAGATGAAAGGGAAACCAGGAACTGATATTAATGAACAGTTCCAGTTGAACAAATGTCTTTTATGATTCAAAATTCACTTTGTTCTGACACTGAAGAATAACCCAAGTGATCATCATTTGATTTTTCTGGGTTTGGGGGTAATTTCTGGTTCTTCATTCTTATTTGCATCCACGTGCTCTTTCACAGGGCAAAACTATTGAATAAAGAAAAATAGGAAGAAGTGAGAAAAGGGAAACTTAGAAGAAGAATCAGAAACATTTTGAAAGCAAGTATTTTTTTCCCAAAACTTAAAAAAAAAAAGAGAGAAAATGGAAATCCTGTTTTCCCTGAACTTTTTAATGTGTTGAAAAGCAGTTTCCATTGATGAAACATCAACATAATTGTCATTGTTTTTCACCTGGCTTATACGGTTCTTCAACAAGTGACTGCATTTTTCACAACTCCTCTCTGTTTTCTGCTGTTCTGGCACACCCCAGGTAAAAGCTTTGCAACCCTCCGGCCTACCATACCTGCTCATTTCCCTTGTGATTGTCTGTGCTACACTCTCTGGATAACCTGAAGATCCGTCACACATGGCAGGGGTGTTGCCTCTCCAGCACCTCTGTGACAGGACAGAGTCTTCCCCACATCCCTTCAATAACACACGTCTAAGGGGGAGAAGCCTGAGATGAACCACTGGTTGACAGTTTTGCAAGGACTTAAATACGTGTGTGTGTGTGTGTGTGCACGCGCGCGCGTTAGGGAATATACACATGTTCATACGTGTTTGTACAAAGGCAGGGAAACAGGGTGAATCTAAGGTGGTGGGAAGTAGGGCGCCTTTAAGTGTGAGAAATAAACCAAAACTGATTATGAAGAACATACAGTGCAACAGAGAAAAGTGGATAGGGGAAGCACACACACAATATGAACTGCCAGAGAAAGGGGTGATGAAATGCGGTGGGATCAGTTTCTGCTCTACTTCTGACAAGCCCAGCAGAACAGAGCTGGGGCAGTGCTTACAGGACAGACCTCCAAGAAATTCCTGAGGCTGTTGTTGGGCTGAATAAAATGTCTAGCAGGGATGCTTTGCTCTGTGAGCATGTGCAGGACTCTGCAGTGCCTTGTCTTCTCTATGGATGTTCTCCTAGGAGGAGACATGCCACAACTCCTGTGTGATCTGCTTCTCTAGGAGCACATCTGTATAAAGAGCGGCATAACTGAGTATGTGTGTGCTTGCTCTTTCTGTGTGAGAGGACAGGTATTTTTGCACTGCAGGCTGAGGGTGACATGGCAGAAGAGAAGATGTGTGCAGGTGGCCTGCCTGTCTGTGGGACAATCGGGACAGCAAGGGTGTGTGAGGGAAGAATGTGCCTCTCTGGCAATGCAGTGTGAGGTGCAAGAGGGATTGCTACAGGAAAGCAAAGCATGTGCACTCGGTAACAAAAGGCAAGAGAATGTGTGACTGTATGAATCTGCGGTGTGATGGCCATGTGTTTGGGTGCACAAAGGACAGAAGCTCCTGGAGGGGCAGAGAGGATACCACTGCTGGCTGGAGCTGAAGTGCTGTGCAGTGCTCAGGTTTTATGGTGATGTTGGCAAACAGAGGAAGGGTGTTTGTTCAAGAAACTTCTCCTTGCTTAGACTCTTAGATTTAAATTGGATTTAAATTCCTAACAAATTCAAATTCCCAACAAATTCAAATTCCCCTTTCCTAGACTTCACTGGAGAACGCCCAGAAAATCCAGCTCAGTGTCATTCAAACTGACTCCCATCTCCCTGCTGAACATCAGCTTGTCAGAGGGAAAAGATGACAAAAGACAGGATTATTTTTAACCCATTGATTTCTGTTTTACATTGCTGTGGGGGAGGTGAGTATCTCACCTCAATGAACACAGCTGTTCTCAACTGCCTGTGTACCTCCACTTGGCAGTGAGGCTGTTAGATACAGCTCATGACTGCATCATCCTTTCTGTGCTCCTGCTGCCTCTCACCAGCAGGATCCTTGGGCATGGGAGCAGTCCCTTCCAACCTCACTGTTTGTCTAATGCGGGAATTTTACTTGCGTCTGGAGATGTGTCAGCATGTCTACCCCATTATGTATTCTGTAAACTACTGTATGGCACCTTACCTAAGCCCCTAGCCCTGCACCATTTCAACCATGCTCTTTCTCTGAGCAGTTCTAGGAAGAAACTCTGTCCAGTCTTCTGTAAAAGGCTGTAATTTGATCCATCCCTTGCTCCTTTTCAGGATCTCATACAGCAAAAATAGTACTTCTTGATGACTGAAACCCAGGTCTTCTCAGTTGCCTTCACCCTTCTCCCTCATTGGTGTCTAACTTTTGGATATTTACAGATATTTTCACGCTCTACCCAGCCATAGTTGCTGTTTGACTGATCACTACTAATTCACTTACTGTTTCCACTCACAAGGTCACCTGCTTCATCCCCACAGTCACGTCTTCACCCTTTCCCTAACACATTGCATGCAAATTACTGATGGTCTTCTTGTTCTGAGAGGCCTGGACAAGAGGAGGGTATTTTTGGTGCTGAGCCCCCAACAAAGACATGGCCAACTGCTGGTTCCAGGGTGGAGCTAAAGTCTCTCTTGTCTCCTCTGGCAGCCTGCTGATGAAAAGGAAACTCTTCCTCTACAATTTCAAGAACCTGCGCTGGGCCAAGGGCCGGCGTGAAACCTATCTCTGCTATGTTGTGAAGCGCCGTGACAGTGCTACATCATGTTCCCTGGACTTCGGATATCTGCGCAATAAGGTACGGGGAACACCTTGGCATCCTGCTCATATATCCATGCTGAGGTGTATGCAGCTCCAGGTTCCCTGGAATAGCAGGGAAAGGAGGGCTGCTCACTCTCCCCTCCGCAACCGTCTTACACCCTGCTTACTCCCCACCTCACACCTTGCACCTCTCCCTCTTTCCCAAAGATGGGCTGCCACGTGGAAGTGCTCTTCCTGCGCTACATCTCAGCCTGGGACCTGGACCCAGGCCGCTGCTACCGTATCACCTGGTTCACCTCCTGGAGCCCCTGTTACGACTGCGCCCGACACGTGGCCGACTTCCTGCGAGCCTACCCTAACCTGACCCTCCGCATCTTCACCGCACGTCTCTACTTCTGTGAGGACCGCAAGGCAGAGCCTGAGGGGCTGAGGCGCCTGCACAGGGCAGGGGCTCAAATTGCCATCATGACATTCAAAGGTGAGATGTGCAGGTGAGAAAGAGGTGCTGGAAAGCTGTGGGGGAGTTAGGAGGACCCAGGACGATGGGAAAAGCTAGGATGAGGAGTCAGAGAAGATGATGGCAGGATGTAATGTTTTAGTGATCCTAGGAGAGGTCAGTGTCCTCTCTGAGGCGGCCTTGAGCACTCTTTAACTCCCCTGTGCCTTGCATAGATTACTTCTACTGCTGGAACACATTTGTGGAGAACAGGGAAAAGACATTTGAAGCCTGGGAAGGGCTGCATGAAAACTCTGTGCACCTGTCCAGGAAACTTCGACGGATCCTCCTGGTGAGGGCAAATTCTCCTTCCCTTTTCAATGCCTTTTCCCTTCAGCTTCTTCATCTCATCCTCCCTATAGTTTTCTCTGCTCTTGCTGCGCATGTCTACCATCTGCCATTTCATTCATTCCTGTGTCTTCACATCCTATATCCCTCATTCCTCTCTCCCCCAACTTCTTCTATGTCCTCCCCTCATTCTTCTCCCCTTCTCTTCCTTCATCCCATCTCCTGCCATTCCTTCCTTCTTCCCCATAAGGAACCTGTGCTCACTCAACAACTGACCCACCATTTATATTTTGCCCTGCAGCCACTGTACGAAGTAGATGATTTACGAGATGCCTTTAAAACTCTGGGACTTTGAAGTGAAAGTCATCAGCAATTGCCCACAGTGCCTCCAGCTGGTACCAGAGGTCACAACTGGGTGCATCACAAGTTTCCTACAACTTTGGGCTCCTGAGTCACTCTCAGCTTGAGGAATTTTGATCAGGAATAGCAATGAGAGTTCTTTGCAAAGCATTAATTTGCAAGCATGGTGTTGTATATTTGTTTAACATAGTTGATATTATTTATATAAATAATGGTCTTACAAATGAGCATTTGTTTTTGTCATTATTTTGGTACCATGTGGGTGCGGGAAGTAAAATTTGACGCAGAAGATTGATCTCTTCTGATTTCTGGAGGCACAACCAGACACTATCCTATAAAGCTGTCTTTATCCTTTCCACTTGTAACTTTGAAATTGTTGACAATGTCACCCAGCAGATCAAGGCAGGTGAAGTGTTCAGACAACAGGTACTTTGGAAATACTACCAAAAATCTATGATGTAAGTGCTAAAGTTGTTCAGGATGCTTCTTTCATTGATTGCAAGTCTATCGTCCCCATTCATGACTCATACATTACTAAAGTGAACACAGAAGTGCTAACTAAGCATACTTCACAAAACCAGAAGTGAAGCAGAGTTGAAAAAGGACCACTCTTTCCCAGCTTTTGGTATTGGCCTGTACAACATTGTTGTCTCACTCTCAGTGAAATTGTTGGAGAGCTAATAGAAAATGTAGCATTTTCTAAAAAAGCAGTTGAGATACTTTTGCTGAAATGCTGTGAAACATCGAGTTGAAGATACCTGTTGAAACATGACAATTGATAACATTGTACAATAGGAGAATAAAGGCAATGAGTGAATGCAAAGAAGCATGCACGACATTCAGGATACATCCTAGGTTGCTTCTTCTGAATTTAAAGCAGATTAAATTCAGAGTGAACTGTTTAGCTAATCCATGTGATTTAGCTGTAGGGATTTGGCTCTCCTGCTAGAGTGATTCTTTTTAACAGCATTTTTTCTGTTCTCGAATACCAATTCCTATTATTTGATACAAAGTATTCTTCGAATTGGCATTATTAATTAATTCAACCTCAAATACATTAGGTGTCTCTGCCAAGAATACCTCCCTGGAGGATGACTGTTATGTAGTGACATTACTTTTTCAACCTAAGACCTTTACTTGCTTTGTGTTAATAGACTCTGTATACAGGCAACATTTCACTACTGCTTATATACTCTTGAGTACCACTTATGTTTACAACCTGTCCTTTATGGAGACAGGCCTACATTCCTAGCTGAAAACCTCAGTCTTACTTGTTCCGACATCCCATGGCTTGCAGAAATGAATAAAAGCACAGGCACATCCAAAAAGCTGTATAACTGCTGCCCCAAGCTGTGCTTTCCACAAGGGTACCCACCTCTCAGTTCTCTTGTTACTCACACCCTGAGGACTAAAGCCACAACTGATGACAGGATACAAAAGATTGCCAGCAAATCTGGCACAAACATGAGCCCTCATCAGATCTGTTTCTGTGACTGTGTGTGTAATGTTTTGGGTGCTTTTTCCATGCTCAGGCTTTACACACCATTACTGTAAGCACGCATTCACAAGGCCTGGGGAGCTGCAGAAAATCATCCTACACACGGGCTGGGGGTAGCTCCTTCATCCTCTCTGAACATCATCCTGCGTATCTCTGCATGATCTTTTGGCTATATCAGACCCTCGGGACACATCCAGTCTTACAACAACTGCTGCGTGCGTTATCATCCCAGGGGCTGGGATACAGAGACCACCCGCTCTGTGAAAGCTCCAACCCTGCAGCAGAGCAAGGTACAGGGTTGGTCTTTGATAACAGAGGGAACAGGATAAACAGGGAATGGGATGGTCATTGGTAAAGTGTGGAAAACCAGGCATGGCTGTCATCTCCTGGTGCATGGGGCTGTTTGGCACGCTTTACCAGGGTGTTGGCTGAAGGGATGTTGTTCCTCGCTGCAATCGGCTCCGGGAGTTCAGCTCTCTACAACCCTCAGAACATGCCTATTAAAGAGCACGACACTGACATCATTCCCACAGCTGCACACAGCATTACTCCAGGTCAGTACAGAGCGTCCTTGGACATCACATTACAATAATAAGAAACAGATTACCATTAAACAATGCAAAGACACACTCCAGGCCCTTGCAAAAACAAGGGGGATTTTAAAAGTGTGTCTCCCCCCACCCCTTTGGCTTGCTCTCTCTCCCTCTCCTACATGCGGGTACTTGGAAACTAGGACAGAAAGGGGCTTCAGGGCCATGGGGTCCAGACCCCTGCTACTTGCCCCTTAAGGGGTTTTTAGCCTATATGTATTAGTGTCCAACATTGTCCTCTAGCTCAAAGCAGTTTTTTCTTCCCTCCCTGGTGCTGACCCTTTGGTGTTTCTATGAGCAGAAATTACGTTATTTAATCACATATGTATTAAATACTCAGGTTTTGTTCACAGAGGAAATGTGGAGGGGTTTGGCACAGAAGAGACCATTTGTTCTGACAACACCAGCAGGGATACGCAGAGCCTCTGAAGGGGAAGAGAAAGCGAGTTGCTGCCAGAGCAGAGGTCAGAGCATAAAGGTAGATGCCAAAGTGCGTGGCAAGTATTTTGAAGGCTGCCTTTGACTTTTAAATCTCTCATACACTTTTGTGATAGGCAGGTTTCCCTTCAGGCTTCCAAACCTGCATAAGATATAGCACCATTGTTACTGTTGTTGTAATTATTATTACTGAGCATACCATTTGAAGGACTGACGTGGCTTTCAAAGGTGCAGGGCTAATATTGAGAGAGGTAATCTTCCTGCCTACAAGGGGCCTGTCTCCTCACATGGGTGAGCGCACCCAGGTTCCAGGACAGGGAGGATATTGATGGCTCCATGCTATGATCTTGTTATTAATCACGGCTAAGAACTATCTTGCTTTACAAGCTGGAACAGTGTTTTTACCAGTTCAGGGGGACAGAAGAATATGAGAGTAAACCAGCTCTCTTCTGTGATTACCTCTATAGGCTAGCAGTGTCGTATACCCACCTACAGGCCTTTACACACCAGTGGAGGCACAGCAGGGATACAGCAGATTTCAGGTTCAGTCTGGCAGCTAAAATTGGTTCACAAAACTTCACTGGGCTAACTTTGAACTGACAAGATTCCAAGTGGACAGGAAAGGTTTGTCCTCCTGCCTTCAGTGGGAAAGGGCCGAGCCTTCCATGAAGAATCATGCACTGTGGCTAATTCATAAAAATGAGTCTGTGCACTTCAGTTAAGATAGGCACTTCCGTGCAGCTGAATGACTTGGTAATGTCCAGAGCTGACACAAGCAGTAGCAGAACTGTGACTCATGATATGGACTGGAGATGCCAGAGATCTCTGCCTCATTACACCCCAATGCTCAGCTGCAACTGGGACACATGCAGACACCAGCCTGTGACAGCATTCACTTCAGGGTCCAGGCTCCACTAGGAGTGTGGCATCATCTCTCACACTTCCCTGTTCACCATTTCTGCTTTGTTACATGTCCTCTTGCTCCCTTAGGGATAGCCCTACACATTACAGGACCATCACCACTGCAAAGTTCTCACCTAATAGACTAGGAATGGTGCTGAGCAAAAGGTCACATCTCTGGTTCACCACTCTGACACAGACTTTCTTGTACTGGGGCAGGGTCACAGGACCCTGATCACACTCCAGCTGCAGTTGTTACAGCCTCCATAAAAACCTTTCAGCTGTTTCCAAGATCCTGCTTCACATCCTCTCCCAGAACACCAGCGTAGCTGCTTGCACTTTAGAAAGTTTTATTGAATACTCAGAAACCATATTTAGCTTGAGAAGAGCTGAGGAGAGCAGGAGCCTAGGAGTGTATCAGGTGAGAGTTATTACATCTTCTCACTTTGTTTCCTCTTCCCTAGTATTTCCCTTTCAGGAACCTATTGCTGTGTTTCTCTTTCGGGACTTCTAGCAAGACTGATTAGCCACTCTGAGAAGGTGGACAAACAAACAGGAAGTTTGACAGTAAACCAGCTAATTACAGAGGACACCAAATGAAAACACTTGTTTTGGGAGTAAGAGTTAGAAAGTTACAGTTTTCTGTAACTACAGGGAGATGAAAAGGGACATAAACCAGCATATCTCTGTGCAGGCATCCTGTGCTCTCTGTGGAGCCAGTGGATGTTTGTCATTGTTACTTCGAGATGGAACAGGAGTAGGCCAAACAGCTTCCAGGATGTGCGCTCAAAAATCATCAGGTCGCATACCTGTCTCATATTCTTGCTAGTGCTGATATACCGTTATTCATCCCCAAGGCATTCCTCACAACCTGAGAATTACGCCTACTGTACCACCTGTGTAAGAGAAGCTGCACTGGATAATGCTGCAGAGCCCCATGTTAAATGAAACTGAGGAGCCCAATGGGATCTCATTTTCTTCCTCCTTCATTGATCATTTTGTCCTCTGTTGTTCTGCTATATATCCTAATTTCTCTCTGATTTTTTTCAGAAAATCTCTCCTGATTTTTTTCTCTTGGCCACCATCCCACTCTCATCCAAGGCTCTATGGCCTGGGGCTAAACAGATGAGTATTAGCTGAAGTTCAAAGCAAGAATAGGGTACCCCTCGGTGTGCCAGGCATAATCTCTCTGTCCTGCAATAAAGGCACCATCCTCTACCTTGCCTGCTGGTAAATTATTTCATGCTAATAGTTCACTGAGATGGGCCTTGGGCTGTCAGGAACAAAGTCAGAGGATTCACACCAGGGTCTGTACCTGCCCTCAGATGATGCTACAGGAAAAAGCAATTAATTTGGAGCAG
This sequence comes from Pampusana beccarii, assembly GCA_013399365.1. Lineage (NCBI taxonomy): Eukaryota > Metazoa > Chordata > Aves > Columbiformes > Columbidae > Pampusana > Pampusana beccarii. The sequence continues at coordinate 442,779 of VWYH01008150.1, read as the reverse complement.
GTCACAATATTACTGTTACAGGATTCATATCAACTTTGGGCTGGTACATCTTATTCCTTACTGGACTACTGGTTCTTTCTCATGTAGAACAATTAGGCTGGCACAGCCCTAGCTTCTGGACCACCTAATCCCCTTCACCTAGTGCTGCATACAGAAGGCTCCTGTTTTCTTTCTTGGGTTCTCTCCCATCAATCCACCTTTCCCCTCCTAATTCAAATTCACACGTCATTTAATCTCCAGGCAATGGCATCATCCTGTTCCAAAGACCTGAGGCATCCAACCTGCCATCTTTCTCCAGAGAGCCAGAGTTTTAGGGACACTGAGTCAAAGTCTGACTGCATGTTTATTCTAAGGTACAGAAACATAGCAACACCTGCCAATATTGTTAGATTATTCCATGTGAATTAGCAATGTGTCAGTTAATTTCCATATGGCTATGAGTAAAGCCTTCTCAATGCAATGCTAAGCTATGAGCAAGATTCTATGATGCTTAAGTATTTATGGCAAGAGGCATGGATGAGTCTTCAGGTCTTGCAGATTTTCTTAATGTTTCCGTTTTTGCTGGCCATTGCTGTGTAGCTTTGTTATGTTGTATTTTCTAGATTCTCAGATGGAATTCAGCTAACCTCTGTATCGTAACGAAGTTTCAAAGTAAGACACAAATGAAGATGTTTGAAGATACATACATTGATCAAGCTCAAATCTGGTTGCCACGTTCCACTGCAAGACCAGTAACTTAAAAGTTATGGTGCTGAATGGTTATGGACCTTGGTGTACTCAACTACATGTTGATCGAGTGATTTGATTTCTCGCTGAGGAAAAAAAGAGCTAACACTAGAATGGCCAGAAAGAAGGCACGTGACATCTAGCCTGAGGACCTGGACAGTGGGAAGAAAACTTCAGGTACACTATGCATTGTGTGGAGCAATTTTATTTGGTAGGAAAAACTTCCTAGCCAGCTGCACTCAGCTTTAGATACTCTCTCAAACAGCAGAGGGTGGAGCTGCTTACTCACCCTGCAACTTTCTGTCTTCATTGTCTACTAAACATCTGGAGACTTTGGCATGGCCAAAAGATGCTATAAGCATAAATCAACTAGAAGAGATAGGCATGGTTCCCACCAGCCCCTGCCTTGTTCTTTAAATAACGATTTGTGCCTGCATGTTGCAGATCACAGCAGCAGCACATTCCCCAATGGCATCACAGAATGGGGCCTCCCGCTTGAAGGGGTTGGGAATCATGAAACACGGAGCTCTCAGTAGAATTCAATCAGATGTTTTGCATTACTTGCAGTGCAAACTGAAAACTGCTGCAAGGCACAGTACACCTGTACCTTCTTTTTGCCTTCTGCCTATAGAGATATCTCAGAGCTTTCAATATCTCCTGCTGCACAGTGCTTCCAGCCAGAACAGAAGAGGTTTTGTACTGTGTTCCCCAGTTTCCAACAAACAGCTGGGACTCCAGAGTGTGGAATAACAAGGAAAGGATATGTGCCCAGGAAGCGAACGTGGAAAGCAAAGTTTCCACAGAGTTGACATTTTCCGTTTTATTATGTGGTTTCTACAATCATAAAAACAGTGAGAATAAAATCTTAAAATGAAGCAATACAATCCTTAGTGATATAATTGTATTATTTTGTAATAAAAGCAGTAATATAATAATAACATTACATAAATACTGATAGCATCGAGTATTTTCTGAAACAGACACACGTGGCCATAAAAGTGATTTTCATAAGAAACTCTCAAAACCATAATTCATTTCTCTGATTACTTCTTTGGTACAGATCAGAGCAAGAAAAATGTTACTCACTGGCCTCCCAAGAGGTTGCTCACAGAATCTGATTGTAGAATCCGCAGACATGAAAGGCCTGATTCTGGGACATAGTCTCCATCCCCACTGGACTTTGAGGAAGCCTTGTAAATATCCAGAGCACTGTGTCCTGGCTGTCTGGCTGCATCATCTGAACTGCCTGATAGTTTCTCATGTGCTCTTTCTGCTGTGTGCAATACTTGGCAATGCCCAGCCAGCCCTAAGAGTCTTTTCTGGTGACAGTGTGAAACTCACAGTTCAAGGCTGTAGTGGGGGAAGACTGACAGGGGATGGCTCTTCCAGTCTTGCAAATAATGTTATGATGCACAAAGTGAGCTTGAAAGCATGCTACTGTTGCTTGTCAGTATTCAAAGTTTGGCAGCAATGGAGGAAGCCCCTAGCAAGAGGAAAGAAACATGAACATTAAAAATTAGATGCCAAAAGCATAAGTTGTCTCTTCAACACGATCCAGAATTTGAAAACACAGCACCTAGTCCGAGAGATCACTCTGATCCACATTCAGCATGTCAGATAGCCTCCCTTGAAACATGGCTTTCCAAAAAGCAGGATGACACCTTGGAATTTACGGTGCCATGTAAACCCCTCCTAGAAAAACACACCACTAAGAAGCAGAAGCATGTAAAAGGTGGCAGACTGTGTAGATGAATCCAGGGGAAGTGGAGCTAGGTCCAGCGGAAAGGCAGAATTTTGGGGGTTAGAAAGGCCCTCTGGAGGTCTCCAGTCCAACAATGTGTTTGCAGCATGGCTAAACTCCAAAGCTAGATCAGGCAGCTCAGAGGAAAGCTCTCGGTGTCTCCGGGGATGGAGATCTGACAGCCACTCCGGGCACATGTCGCACCATACAGCACCACTGTCAGGGGAGACTTTTTCCTTCTGTCCAGTTTGAATTTCCTTTGTTGCCTCATTTTCCCTCTGTGCAGCTCTGAGGAGAGCCTGGCTCTGTCTTTGCTGTCTTTATGAAGTGGAAAACTGCAATTAGATCCCATTTAGCCTTCTTTAGGTCTAGCAAAGCCAGTTTCCTCAGCCTCTTGTAGGGAAAGCCCTCCAGCACCCTGACCATTGCAGTGGTACTCCACTAAACCCTTTCTGGTTCTTTAGTGTCTGTCTTGTGCCAGGGAGGCCAGGACTTGAGACAGTAGTTTGTGTTTCTCTGGTGCATGTGTATGGAAGGACCTGTCCTCATTACACCTCTGCGCTCAGGGGGTCTTGGTGTGCCCCAACAATTGTGTCAGCTGGCAATGGTCAGTGAGACCTATCTGAACATGCACAATTAGTACAGTGGGACTGGGTGTTCACAAGGGCTGAGCACACAGACCTTCACACTCCTTCTGCGGAGGGTTGGTTGTTAGAACTACTGATAATGGGCCCTATTCATCTTGATTTGATGGGTGGCCTAAGTTTGTCTGAGACAGCAAAGCAGTTGAGCAAGTGTATGATGTTCAGCATGAGTGTCCAGGTGCAAGCTGCTTGGCCACCAGGGCTCTGCAGCAATCATCAAGGTTGCCAGGGGCACAGGGAAGGACAGGTCATTTGTTAGCTGGCTCTTTAAAACCAGGACCTGACGGGCCTGCTTGCCTTGTGGTGCTGCCCAGGTAACTGTACCAAGTTAGCGTTAGTTCATCAGTACTCATAAGCGTTTAGTAGACAGCTCTGTTCAGCTCACTTATAAACATCACATTCACATTATGCATTTGATCGTGCATGAAGTGCTAAATTATTTAATCTCAGACATTAGGAGACTCAGGAAGGCTGAAAGCCAAGGTAAAAATATCTCCCAGTTACATTGAATTAGCTACTTCGTTAGATCAGCTGACTGACTGGATAATGCCACTGTCTGCTTATCCCATCACCTGAACGTTTCATTCGAACAGTTAGAATTAGAAAGGGAAGGCCCTGAGGTATTAAAAGACCTATGTAAAGTTTGGAATGGATTGAACTGAACTGAAATGAAATGTTCACCTTTTCCTTATTCAGAAATAAACCAAGGCATTTACAGCATCATACAAACAGCTTAGTGTTCTTCGTTCAAAGTTTTAAGTGCCTGTCTGTATTATGCAGTTCTGTGCATCCCCTCCTCTAGTTCCTGCCATTCATTCTGCTAGCCCCCATTCTGTATATAGAGACCAATTCAAGCAAGAACTGGCTCACCCCACAAAGGGTGGCTGAGCCAGGAATTTAACTCCTATCTTGGTCTTCTCTGCTGTTCAGTAGACTAGCTTCTCTTTTGTGTATAGTAGGACGTAAGGCCATACAAATAACTTTGGAAGTTGTATGAATTGCAAGAAATAGGGAAAGCAGATCTCAGTCATATGATACTCTTATGTGTCAGCTCTGATCCTGAAAGCGAATCCACTCATCTGGGCTTTTGAATTTGTTCAGAACTTAACTAAAACCAGTGGCGCTGTCACAAGAAGCAAAAAGAGTGTGCTTGCATCATGTTTACACAGCTAAATGAGCTTTTGGGATCAAATAGCTCCAGTAAGCTGCAAGCTACTTGTAGCTGATCCATGTATAGGGTTGAAATAATTTACGCTTTCTTTAGTAAAAGAACTGGATTATTACTAAATCTATTCTCTATTCCTGGCCACAAAGGCACAATGTAGCATCATAGTCCTTGGCAATCTCTTGCCCGATTGGCCCTCTGTTCATGCAGCATCAAGTTCCTGCTCATTTTGCCTACTATCATTTCTGCTAACACCATTGCTGGGATCCTCCAAACCTCCTTTTCACGGGCTTTTTCATTACTTTTCACTCTCAGTGATTTCTTCAAGTGCCTACTGACCAAAAGGATCTGTTGGAACTCTATGCAATTCAGAAAGATGTGTGAAGTGAAGCTCCAGGGCAAATAATCATCTTCTCCATGTTGGCATGTGACAAATATTCTCCACCAGTAACTGTAATCTGAGAAGAGAGATATCCAGTCAGACTTGATGAAAGGCATGCCTAGTTTTTTTCTTCTTGAATACGCCAATGAGTCACTTCCTTCTCAGTAAGATGAAGGTAACGTAAGGGGCAGGAGGAAGAAAATCATCTGAGGGTACTCATGCAAGGGACCAACAATGACTTGCAACTACACAAATAAATTAGTGGAAAGGGGAACCAAAACTTTACGAATAGCAATATGTCTAAAAAGGGGAATTGCCTGGGAGATAGAGATCACTGCTGTGGCTTAGGCAACCCCTATCACAGACAGCAGATCAGGGCATGCAGCCAGAGCACATTGGCCAAGGGAGAAGGAACTGGTGAGTGGAAGGCTGCTGCTTTGGGAGGGACAGAAAAAGGAACTGGCACATGCAATCAGGGCTATTCAGGCATAGCTTTTGGCAGGCTTGTGCTTGATCACAGCAGCTTTGGGCAAGACAATAAACTGGTTGCTTCAGTCATTAATCTGAGTTATGTCGATGATCAGAGAAAACCTGGAGTGAATACCCTAACGTTTAGCAGTTTCGTATTGATCTTAGTGTTGATAGGATGGCCAGAGCTTCTGTCAGTGCTCTGGTGGTATAATCCCAGAGGCAGGTTCGCCAAGATAACATCCTTCAAGTTTACTTTTGACCTGGTTGGTTTTGTAACTGCACACTCTAGTAGTAAGTATTCAGACTGGTATGTGAGTTTCATCTCTCCAAATGTATATTCCTTTCTGTGAGCTAAGTACCTGGACTATTTTTATAGCTGAACATCAAGAGGCAAGCAAGACATACATACAAAATGACACACATGCAAGACATAACTGTCGTCTGTGATGCATTGTCTGAAAGTCTCTTTTAGATATGTCTCCTTCTCTACTTCAGCTATCAAGGAAAATCAATTACTTGTTGCAGCTGGCGAGCTGATCTGCACATATATGCCAGGAGGGACAAGTTCTTTCTTACTGTCAGGATTTTTCACCTTATATAAAGGAGACATGGATGGCTAGAGAAAGACATAACTCTCCTTGCTCATGTTTGGCAAGAGGAAGTCACCATGCTGGTCCTGCAGCTGTATGGGATTGGGGAAAAAATAAGGCAGAAGAGAGTGGCACTTTTGCACTTACTAGTACTTCCCAATGCCAGTCATCACCACTATTACAGAGTACAACTGCTGGGAGTGCACATAATCACGAAACTTTGAGTCCACACCTAGTCAAAGCCAAAAAGTAGTTAGGTTACCTGCGAGATTCATAATGCGTATAATGACTCCATTCTTTGCCAGGTTCCTGAGACCTTCCCGGTTACGGTTATCCAGGTGCCTGAACAACTTGGCTGCATATATTTCCAAGGTCACATTGGGATGTAACTTCAGGAACTCCAGAATTTTTATGGAGCATTTCCCACAGGGGGTAGTAGATAAGACCCAGGTGATGGAGCAAGAAGCTGATGGCATGGCATTAAAACAATTTTCCAAGAAGTTGACTTCAGCATGTTGGTTAGGATTGTTTGAGCACCAGTTCCTCCAGATGGTACCTCTTCTCCACCTGATTTCATACAGCAGGTACACCACCCTTGGTTGCTGGTCAGGCAAATAATTTCTTCTGAAGTCACTTGGCTGTATCTTCCACCTGTGACAAAAGTACTAACGGTACTATGATCCTAACACTTCAGTGATGTTTGGTCCCATTGTACATTGCCTGCTCTCAACATCAGCCAAGCCTCCCACTCTCAACCTTCCCCATCACAAATGAGCAGCTTGAAGAACGTCGCAATCTAATGACCTAAATCTGGAATTTCATGAAGGCTCCAGAATTAGTCCCCAAGAGTGGCCCTGGTGAAACACCCACAGCACTTCCTTGAGAGGTATTGGGAAGGTAAATAATCCCGTCACTACTCTGAGATCAGCACAGGTCAAAGCAGTGAGACAACTGGAAAGGAAGATCAGGGAAAGGGATGATAAGAGGAAAACAAGGCACAAGGGCTTCTTAACTTAGCTTGTTTCTGAAAATTTCCATGGGACACAGGCAGCGCACAGTGATGGAACCATATCTCTTACCTTTGGTTGTTCCTTCTGGGTGCAGGATCTATATAGAAAAGACTGTGAGTCATTGAGGGTAGTAGATCAGAAAACAAAATTTCCTCTACACCCACTGTCCTTTGGCCCTGTCAGTCTACATCCTCCCTGTCAAATCTCTTTTATCTAAAAGGTCTGAATAAGTAACCCCTTCACAGGAGGATAGTCACTCTTGGATGCTAGATTGGTGGATTTCTACCTGGGAGCTAAACTTGATGGTTGCTTAAACTACTCTTGTACATGAACCCTTGCTCAGTTTAACTCATTAGGGTTGACTATTACCTTACTCAAGTTTAACTTCACTGATTTCAGCAATACTGCATCTGCTTTTCCCTGACAGAGCAGAATCAAATCTCTTCTCCCTTTGTATCTTTCAAATCACTTCTACTACGTAAAACTTGAGCTATTTTTCTGTTGGTATTCATAACGTCAATCTAGACAAAAACATGTTCACAGGTAATGACTCTTTTTTTTTTTTTCTTAGTATGAAGCTGTTTCAAAAGCTGAAAAAATATCACTGCAGAAAGGAGGGTGATTTCCAACAAACAAATACCTCTGGGGTATTATACCTGCCTGATCATATACATTTTATCTATTGTGGTAGCAAAGAAGTTCTACCCTATGACTCATTCATCCTTTCCCAGCTGAGGGTCTAAATGAAAAGAATTGCAGATGAACAAGGCTAGTTGTTTTTTTGGTGAAAGTCCATCCATACCAAACTTAAGGATCTAGGAACCCTCATTTTATTGAAGAAAATGATTAATTTCCTTGGAATTAGGATACTAAAGGCATGTTTCCATAACTCTTAGCTCTTTAAGATGAGGAATTAGGAAATATACACAGTGAAATTACATTCCAGCAGAAATAAAATAGTGTTCCATATCAACAGAGACCTGATCAGTTCCTTACACAGCCTTATTGCACTGATTTTTTTAAGAGGCATTTTCTAGTTATTCATTGCATTTGAAACAAAATAGGTGAAAAAATAAGCCAACTAATTTGCTCCATTTTTAATTGCCTTTGAGATCTCTTTCCACATTAAGACCCCTTTTGGAATTTGAATTCTTCCTGCCTAATGCCACATCAGGATTAACAAAATGAGGCATTAGTATTTTGAACCTAAGCCTCAAGATGCAGTAGTGCACTCAAAGAGATGACACACACAAATCCACAAGTGCCTCCTGTATATCTTCATGTAGAACATACATTTGTCTGTACTCACCAGTTCCTTAGATACAGCTACAGTAAATATCCACACTGAGTATGGAGAAATAGACCTGCTTTTCATATACATGTACTTACCCCTATTAGCGACAGCAGCCATGGATAGTTCTGGATTTGTCTGTCAGCTCTTGGGTGATGGGTGCGTTGCTTTATTAGTCTCACATTTGTTTCAGTTTCTGTTCCTGAAGGCTAAACTCTGGATGTTTGTAATATTACTCAGCTGAATATTTCTTCCAGTTGACTTGCTCTTACACAAGTAAACTATCCCATCAGGTGAAACTGAGAGCAAGTTCCTGATAACAAAAGACTGTAAAAGGGGGTGTATCATTCAGAAGTGGATCTGTGGGTGTAGACAAGGTTGTAGCAATGTACTTGACCGAAGAATGATATTAAAACAGCCTCATGGACTATCCAACGAGCCTTGCTGCTTAGGCCCTGGTCTAAGGACATGATGTAAACAGCAAAGTTGCTTGAGAAGGCATAATAGCAGGAACCAGCAAGAAGCAGTTAACTGCAAGAATGTAAACAGTTACTCTATATGGGGATGTGTGATGTAGCAGCAAGAGCCAACTAGCAACGTAGCTGTGTGTGTGAACAGCTGATGGACAGACCGTTTATCCAATCAATTAACAGCGTGCCGTGTGTACAGAAATAGGCAGGTATAAAAACTGTCGGCTGATGTAATAAAGGGTCTTCAACTTTGGTCATATTGGTCTGTCGTTTAGTCCATTACTTTGCTCCCGCACAAGGTTGCCTGCCAGAATCTGGAACTAACAGGTGAGCCATTTTTTTGCAGCGCGGAGTAGAAATAATATCGCTTTATTACCACTAGCCCCAGAATAGAAAGGCAATTCTTCTCTAGTCACTCCAATGCACCCAGAGAGAAAGAGCATCTGCACAAATGGCATCGAGTTACAGAGCTGTGACATGGCAGATAACTTTTCTGACACCCAGATATCATCAGAAAGTTGAGCAGAACAGAGTGGGGAGGGCAACAGAAGATTTTATGGATCTCCAGCAGATGGTGATGGTTACTGCCATTTCCCTTCATGGGACTATTCTGTGGAGTTCCAAGGACCACTCATACACCTGTGAGCTTAGGTCCTCACATTAAGCAAGGAAGACTCACACTGTGTGTAAGGACACATCTACGGCTGTGGTTAGCAACTGGGCAGACACCCTCAGGCTAACTCTAAGCAAGCTGCCCAGCATCCAGGACAGCTATGGCATCCAGGACAGCTATGGCAGTGAACAGCTTTTTTTGTTTGGAAACACACAGATATTCATGAAACTTCACAACTGCGAAGAACTCTATATGCACACAGGCACCTTGAGAGCAAGACCTGAGCCAGCTGGTGAGTATCTGCAGAACCTGTTGCTCATGACAGCTCAGTGGTGTAAAAAGACCAGGCTTTTTCCAGTGCCCTGAGCAATCTCAGCATTATGAACTGGGCATCACCTTCCTGTGATCTATTATGTAACTCACTCAAAATGCAGCAAAAAATATTTTCCTGTTTAATCTGAAAAATGACTGAAACAATGCTAGTTGCTAGTGAGGAGCTTTATTTCTGACTGACACACCCAAAACTGGCTTGCAGACCAAAGGGATTAAAAAAGAATTCTTCATGTGGCTTAGCTAGAGATGACTGTACTGAGTCAGTCTCTGTCACTTACAGTTTCCCCTGGTTTTACGACACAATTGTTTTGTGACCTGATGCAAGTGGCAGAAATGGTTCCCTGGTGAGCCATCATCCAGGCATGTGCACTCCTGGAAGAAAAAGCCATTGCCTTCCTCAATGGCAAGTCTGACTTGGGACTACATAGCTAGAGAACTGAGTTACTGGTATTCTCCCAGGCCAGCGCTCAATATTCTATTGGCAAAAAATACTCGTTTTCCTGCAAGGGCAGAACAAACAGAAGCGAATGCGAGTGGTGGAGTGCAGAGGGAGGAGAGATCCAGGCACTGGCAAGGCCCTCTGTGAAGCAGAAGGCTGGACATGGCAGATTATCTGGCAACGCAGCGCCAAAACAGGGTCTGCTGTCAGGGCCTCTTCTGCTGCAGGGTCACCACTCCACAGGACAGAACTGTTCCCCGGTGTTTGCATTACTTCATATCTTAGGAAGAGGGAATGGGATCAACTGAGACACTCAGAAAGTTCTTGAAACAAAAAAGTGTTTGACTAATGTGTTTTTGAGTTCATGGACATGATACTCACTAAGGCCAGAAATATACTGATACTACAGTATTTTCTCCAATAAAGTCTCTCTGCAGTAGATACTTACAAATATGCAGTTATTAATTAGACTTCAAGATGCTTAGTCTGATCTGCTAGAAATGGCTTGATTAGCAACAGTGCTCTGTAGAAAGTTCCTGGTGTAAAACCAGAAATGTGTCACAGAAAGCAGAGAGAGAAAAAAATGGGTCCAAGCAGAAGCAGGGAATTTGCAATACATCATTTCCAGGTGTCTCCCAGAAGCTGAATGTGCTCTATTAGATGGTGAAAAAACAAAAGTGAAAAAAAAAAAAAAGGAAATGTTGTTCTGTCATTTCTGACAGCTTAATGTGAGGAAAGGAATCCCTTCCAAATCCAGCAGCTGGTTCAACTCTAACATAATCAGAAAGACAAGGTTACAATACAAGTGAATTTTCGTGCCTCTAGAAGAACTTGCACGTCCTGTCCATGGGGAGCAAACTTCAGTGCTTCGGAGGATGAGAGTAACCTCCAGAAGGGCCACATATCTGTGTGGGAAAGCTCGTTCTTGGCCTTCATGAGCAAATAGCAGTAATCCAGTACGCCTTTAAGTTGTTACATGTCTGTAGCATGGGTGAGACCATGTTTTACTCAAATAGCTATAACCAAAATTTTTTTTTTTTTTATTTATCATGCTGTCAATTATCTCTGCTTGCGGAAGTTGCCTAAGGTAATGTTAGAGATAAATCTGAAGGTGGTTTGTAATGCTGAGCTACTGGTAACATCTGAATATATCTGAGATCCACTCCAGCAAATGGATTTTTTAAATAATCATCACCACTTTCGTATACATACCTCATAAACATAAATACATTTTGGAGGAACATACACAGCAAAGGGCACACAGAACGGTGGACATACACTTACTCACGACTCCTTTAGCCTCTAGGTTCCTTAGACCTTCATAATGTTCCAGATTCACTAGGGGTAGTCACCTAGACACTTCACCGTTTTTTCAGAACACTTTGCAGGGGGCCTCCAGGATATACAGCAGGGGATAGACAGGTGGGCAGAGCAACTGCGAACTAGCTCCCTACAGGTGTCTCCCTGGAAACAGATTTCAGTATACCAGTCCTGCAGCATGACAGTATTACAGTGATGGCGTCTACTGGATGTACCACTCCCCCAGTTTATCTGTCTGAGCCAGGTGTGTCTCAAGAGGACAGGCACATGGTTTGCAGTTTTTCTCAAATGTCTTTTGGCTTATTTGATGCTTTAAGGCCAAGATGTATGTCTGGAAGTACCAACTGCAGCATCACACTGAACAATTTTATTCTGCATAAAACACAATTTTGAACTGAGGTAGAAGTCATAGAAATGGAAAAATATGGAAGAAGTTAGGAAAGACAGGCAGGACAGAGAGAAGAAAGAAGAACAAGGGAGAAGGAAAGTTAGATCAGATATCACAAAAGACAAAAAGGGACGAAGATTGAATCAGCCAAGCTTGCAAATCTCAGGTTTTACGGTTACTGAACTTTCTATTCTCTGGCTGAATGATTACCCAGTGGAAGTCCGGAAGCAAGAGGGAAGGCAAAACTTAAATGTGACTAAAATCTTGGAACTCATGCCACAGAGGCTTAGGTCTCAATCTCAATTTACAAACTGCCTCCTGAACTTAATTTGTAATGGTACATTTTGTATCAGTTCAAGTATTCTGCTGCTGGCGTATTTGACAGTAAAAGGAAAAGCCACTGTATATTTGTTTGGATTTAATTGAGTTTTCTCAGTAGATACCCACATTTTTACAGAAAGAAAAAATACATAGAGCCTTTCAGGATTTACTCTGTTAGCTTCAAATTTTTAAAATGGCTAAAACATGTCTGTGTGTATGTCCTGGTTTTAGTTAAAACAAGATCAATTCTCTGTTAGTGAATTTTCCTTTCAGCTAGGTTCTTCTAAGTAACTGCATTTTTCTGAAGTTGGCTGAATGTTTTTTGTACAGTGTTCAGTCCAGAGCTGATAATACCCAATATTTACAGTTTTACCGAGCTAATGGTAGGAATGATACTGACAAAAACCCCAGGCTTAGCTCTTATTGCTATAGCAGCCAAGACCATTCGTAAATTTCACACGTCCCATAAGTGGAGGGGTCATACTTGCAGGGAGGGGTGGACAGGTGACCCGAATTGACTAATGAGGTATTCCATACATGTCACACACAGTTTAAAGCTGGGAGATCACAAGGGTCTCACTCTCTTCCTCCATGGCCAGCATCTGAAGAGGACCCTGCCTGTTTTCCTGTCTGCAATCTTGATCCTTTCCAACTTGCAAGTCTCTCTCCCTTTTCCTCCTATTCCCTTTCTGTAGTGGGGAGGAGGCGGCCACACTTTATTGTTGCCCTGCAAGAAACGGTGACAGTGTATGAGTACACACACAGATATTTATATATATAGATATGCATAATAATGCAATAGTGCATATAAAAACAAGCTTGTAGATAAACAAATACACATGCTTAGCAACATATGAGTTTACAACTCCGACTGATAAGCACAACCACTTATGACATTTTATGTCTCCCAGCACCTTTTCTTTCTTCTGCAGATTACACAGCATAACCAGAGGTTACTGAGACTCTTGTCACATATGAGACACAAAGGATTAAGATAACTGATGACGCCCTGCTACTGCTGGGTGAGCTTTATGAGTCTGACCCCAAAGAATGAAGTGGAATGGCAGCCAGCCACAAGGATGTGTGGTCACAGCCCTGACCCACACAAAGTCAACAGGTGATCAGTGGGAAGGAGTCACCTGTGTGTTTACTTCAGTATTAATTTTTCTTAGCTAAACAAAACATCTCCATCTTTCACACTAACTGGTGAGGCTATAGAAATCAGAGCAGTGGATCAAATATGTTTCATGAGGAGTCAGTGTGAAAAAAGAAAACCTGCAAGTGAATATATCTGTATTTTGGACTATGATTTTCTAAGCAGTTCTTCTACAGTCATCTCACACTACTTCACACAAGTTCTACATACTTATCTTTCTGATTTTGCCTTGTTTCAATGCATGTGCTGTGTCAAAGCACTCAGCAGAATAATAAGTACCCGAAACCTGGTGGAAATCAGTGTGTCCGTACCCCCTTTGAGAGCTGAGTCTGACATACAGTCATCACACAACTGGCAGAGTCTTAAATAGCGAGAGGGACAACAAAACCAGGTGGACCTCACTCGAGAGAAAGCAATGATTCATCTCTTCCTTTCTTATCAGTCATACCAGAGAGCGTTCAGAGCAGCTCGAGGAACTTTCAGCACTGAGCTTCTCTTTTCTAAGCACTCAGGGAGTGCTCAATGGTGACCATATGGTTAAACTCTACCCAAAATTCGCTTGTAAGCTGTTTCTCCCATGGGAGGTAAAACCTCTATCAGAAGCAGAAAAATGGCTGCCAGAACTAGCAATTACAACCATTGGGCACCGTCAAGGATGGAGTTAATTTTCTTCATAGCAGCCTGTATAGTGTTGTGGTTTAGCCTAGAGATGGAAAAGGTGTTGATAACACACTAACATTTTAGCTACTGCTGGATAGCACTTGCACAGTCTCAACGCCTTCTCTGTTTCTGACTTTGCTTCCAGCTAGGCTGGGAGTGGCCAAAATGCTGGGAGGCACCACAGCTGGGACAGCCAACACAAACTGACCACAGGGATCTTTCATGTAGTCTAGTGGTATGCTCAACAATAAAACTCGAGGGATTTTTCTATGTTTACTGTTGCTTGGGGACTGGCTGGTCATCAGTCTGCTGGTTGTGATTGCCTCTGCATCATTTGGGATGTCTTCTTTTTTTTTATCCCCTTCACTTATTAGACTGTCTTTATCTTGATGAATGAGTTTTCTTGCTTTTGCCCTTCTAATTCTCTCCCCCATCCCATGAGGCAGGGAGAAGGGAGGCCAAGCAGCTGTATGGTGCTTAGCTACCTGCCAGAGTTAACCCACCTCACTATCTCATGTCCATAGGTTAGGCTAGAAAGCTGCCCTACTTGGGTATCCACAGGTAAGCTGCTAAAGAGGTCTTGTAAGAAGTTTTCAGAAGACTCCAGAGATATGGGGTTGCTCTACCAGGACTTCAACTGTTCAGGCCCTATGTTGCTATGTAAATAGTCTCTCCTTGACAGCTAACACTCCTTCTTCTGTCACTGACATGGAGTGGGACTGTGAGATAGGAACATGTATGTTTAAGCAGCAGTAAGTGCTTTATTATATTTCTCATAGCAGAGGCAGGACCATCTATCAGTAGTCTTGACACCTTTGAACTTGAACAGTCACGGCATGTGGTGCAGTTCCAGGGGACACCTGGTACAGCTGTGAGATAACCCTTCAAGGGAAGAGATGTAGGGAATGCAGCTGAAGCAGTGGGTTCCAGTTACCTTTTCCCAAGTTGAAACTGTGTTTCTTAGGCCAGTCCGCAGTACGAGAAGGAGACACACTTGCCACAGTGATGGTTATAGGTTGTGTTCATTGCATCTGAGTAGATATTAAGAGAAGTGAGGGATTCAAAGGTGGATATGAGGCTAAGCGGTGTTTGTGAGCAGCAGATGGCAGAAGTGGAAAACAAACGAGATGGAAATCAAGATGTATCAGGGAACTGTGAGGGTGAAAGGGCAGAACTTACATCCAAAAATCCAGCTGAGCTGTCATGGTTCACTCAGATGAGTACACCCAACGGGGTCAACTGTAAATGCTTGTCTCAAATAGTCTTGGCTCTGGTTCTATGGATTTGGCATTCACTGATCAGGATGCTACTATGGAAAGACTTCACTATGGGGTAGACCAATAATGGGGATGGTAGTTGGAAATAAAGGGAATTATGATACCATGTCTCAGCAACCTGCCCTGTCACAATTTTCTTGTCTTATCTTAGAGAAGTCATGCATGATGCTGACATGGAAGCCCTGCCAGATCTCACTACTACAGTTAACACAGATTGCAGATTTGGAGGCTAACACGGTTACTGCTTGACCTGTAAGACAGGCAGGGCTGCAGGATGGGGAACATATCCATCTGCAGCTCCTTTGCCACAGCCTACTGTCCAGTCCACAATCCACCTTCATCAGAGACACTTAAACTGAGACATTCTGCCTCTCACCACCATGGCAAACAAGGCTACACCAGTGCAAAGCACTGTGGCTCTGCATCACATCTCCGGGGCTGAAGATCAGGAAGCAGCGCTGAGCCAGGCCCTCAAAGCAACTCCGGGGAGATAAAGCTCTGGCTGCTCCCTGGGTCTGTTCAGACCTCTGGGATGCTGCCAAGTGACCATTCAGGTGCACAGGTGCGACAGCACGTACAGAGCATGGTGGCACAGGAGCTCTGGTCTGCTGAAGGAAAAGCCCAGGTCAAAACAGTGATGGACAGGTCTGAGCCTCAGCAGGGCTGCTGCAGAAGGGAGACAACAGCACTTTTGTCCAGTCAGGAACAAGACTGTGAGGACAGCAGTCATCATGCAGTGTAGCAGGACACAGGCTCGGACGGGAGGTGGGGAAGATGTAAGCACATCAGACAGCCAGAATGGAGTGCTGGATGAGGCCTTACTCTCCATATCACCCATAATCTCTAAATGGCTGAGTTTAAGCACAAATTTCAGTCCATAGGACACTAAAATGTCACATGCATCAAACAGGGAAGAGGAAGACCACAGTGCATAAGGAACTAGCTGTGACCGTAGAGGCGCCACCTGGGACTGGCTTCAGGCCCTTCTGTTTCTCTGTATATGAGAACTAGAAGACATCCAAGTACAGAATGTCAACCCCCAGCTCCCAGACCTTTTCCCCAGCCTCATTTGCATGTGCCACATGGTTAAATGGTAGTGCTCCAGCCAGCTATGGTAGCAACAAGAGTTTTCTCCTGTTTCATGACTTGGCTTTTGTCTCTGCCTGTTCAAGAGAGACAGCTTCTGATTTCTAAGTTACTATTGAGAAGTATTGCTCAGCTACATCACTCATTTCAGGCCTATCACGTTTCATTTGGTATGTTTATTTTTACTATTACTTTAGATACAGCATTCTGTATTTTGTTTCCTTGTTCTCCCACACATCCTGGGGAGAAATGAGCTGAGTATGAGATCTCTTCTTGACTACCGTTTGACCACAGACTGATTTGCTAGGCAAATGTGACTCAAAAAAAATGGCTTGAAATAAAAATTTCATCATAGTATAACAGATAAGCAGAATCTAGACAAGTGACCAGGTGTCCAGAGACACTGTTTTCTGTGACCAAGTCACAGCAGCTCTTGCCAGATACTGCTAGGGTGTAGGAAGGGCCAGCTACTCCCTAAAGGATAAGGAGTCAAGACAAGCAAGATAAACCAGACATCAAGGCAAGAATCCTGCTACCCAGGGGCCATCTCAATGTATTGAGAAAAGAAGAGCAGGACAGGCCCAGGGCTAGCAGCCAGGATCAACCAAGTGTCCAGATTTTCAGGCAGGTTCATGTTGACAAGGCAGGTCCTAGTTCAAGCTGGGAAGTCAATCCTCAAGTCAGGATCAGGTCCCGTGATGGCAACCAAGGTCACATACAGACACAGTGACCACTGACCTGGTACACAGATATGAGACAGGTCTGAGATCAACCCAGAAAATCAGTTCACAGGTCAAGAAACAGATCAGCAGGATCCATGGCTGGCCATGGGCATGGACATAGGCCTGGGTGTGAGAGATGGAGACAAGCACACCTACGCCTTAGCTCAGGCAGGGACTAATAGCACAGACTCGAGCTTAAATGCAGCTCCTGGGCCATCTATGGGCAGTGTGTCAGTGGAAGCCCCGGGTGAGGGTGGTCAAGGCAACTAAGGTTTTTTCAATGTGCTCAGGGCCCTGGAGACACAGACCATAATAATTGCCTTCAGTTTTTATGGTGAAAACAGTTAGGGGTTCTTGCTTGCATGTGACATAGGAAAGTCACAGCCTTGCTTTGGCCAAGATCTGGTTACAATTCAAACAGGAGCTGAGTGTGGTAAGCCACAGCCAACAGGACAACATAAACAAGAACTAAGCATGTTGAGCCTTGACATGGACAGTGGATCAACAAGCAACAGAAACATACCCAGAGCTGCTGGGAAGGTATGCTGTGATATCAATTTAATGGCAGCCTGTGCCAACAATTAACTACAAAGACCTTCAGCGGTAGAGGCTGAGGGGGAATATTTAGTCCGCTTCGTAAATTGAGCTTAGAAGTTTCACATTGTCTATGTTTCTCTTCCCCTCATAACAACTTGTGTGATCAATTTTCTCTGAATCTTTAAGACCAGCTTTAAAGCATCAGCTCCTGAACTTGTAAGATGTAAAGACCCATATGTAAACAAGAGGGCACATCTGCCAAAGCAGATGTTACTTAAATGAGGAGTGCTGCCATTTTGTGAGTTACAGGCTGTCGTCTCCTAGTTTCCATAAGCAGCAGCCAGATTCTCTTTAGGCTATATTGGTCCAAAACTTTGAGTAATTCTACTGATTATGTTAAAAGATTAGCAATACAAATGAGAGAAGAATCAGTCCCAATCATAGCTTTAAAGTTAATGACTAAAATGGGTATAAGTCAATGAATATTTATCCTAGTCTTGCAAAAATAACCTAGCATCAGGAATAGGAGATGGAGAGAGGTTCTATTCCCAAGCACTCGGTACTAACAACAGGGCTTGTGCCTTGGCATAGTACAGAGGAGCAAACAACCCAGCTTGACTACTGCAAGGGGTACAGCTGCATTCCTATTGTTCTTTGTGCAGACTGATGTGCTTTGTTTTTTAAGGTGTTTTCAGTGGATACATCTAGTGGTCCAGTTCCAGGATGGGCTTGCATATAAAAATACTTTGTTACTAGTTTTAGCCAGCTGAGTGGAGCTTTTGAAATGCAATGACCATGAATACCACCATTATAATTCCACAGTCACATCGCTCGGTGGATGGAGGATTTGTTTCTGTTGAATGAAGCATCCATGGATTTTTAAAACTGGTCTTCTAAGATCAAGTGCTGCTGTCAGTCACACGTTATAGGTCCCAGCGAGCCAGCGAAAAATTCTCTAGGCTAGCACAGTCTTTCAAATGCAGACAAGTGTTGCAGTGATTAATGACGAAACATTAGTATAGCAAGAACAGGCATTTACTGTGAATAGTTTAAGACAGAGACAAGTAAGACAACTACTTATTTACCTGGCAAGCTGTGATCTGGAATCTGCTGCCCCAGTAAACTGTAGAAACAGATGGCAGGACAGAGTAAAAAGAGATCTGAGAAATTCGTGGTAAGAAGTATATAAACAGACACTAAAGGGAAGATGCAGGGTTCCCAACCACAGTCAGCATAGATATCAAGGTAGCAGATAGCAGCCAGACTGGTCTGCTCTCCCTAAAAAGTGTCTCCTCCTGCCACTACTAGATGCAGTGTCCGGACTATGCTCTCAACCCTGATAGAGCATTTTCTATGGTTTTACGTCCACTTTTGTTCCTCATGCAGAATGAGGTAGGAGACAAGGCTAGCCAAGAGGACAGCAAGCCTCCAGAGATGTTCCTTTTAGCACCCTGACCTCCTCTTGCCAGAGATTCATTTTTCAAGAGTCAAGGAAATAGCCTGTTTTAATCAAAATTCATCAGTTGAAGTAAGTTACAGTGAACTAATCAGATGTTTGGGTGCTAATTCAGCAGTCCTCTTTAAATACCCTTTACCCAACAGCCTGTGCACCACTGGGTCACAACAGAGGATGAAAAATGTTAGCAGAGTATTGGGCCTGGGACACTGTTCACCATTATGGCTGCTATCTGCCTCCATTTTCATGTCCAGAAGTTACTCAAGACTCCCAGCAACAAGCTGTCTGTCCAGGATATTGGTGGCTGTTAGAAACTGGGGAATGCCAGCGATGTTTTATGCCATTTATGAGCATAAAAGCAGTAAGACAGCTGGCCATCTTTTGTGCATGATATCTCTTAGTAGAGGATCAGAGATAACATTAGTCCACTACTTGATGAGGTTGGTCACCTCACAAATAGGGATAGACAAAGCAGAGATGTTTAAAACCTTCTTTGTCTTTGTCTTTACCACTGATTACGGGTCCTGTGACCCCAGAGCCCCACATTGGAAGACCATGACTGGGGGATGATAAACTCCCAGCCAACCCTGAACGTGTTTGAGACTTGATGCTCCAGCTGGATGCACATGGGGCCCAAGGAGATTCATCCCAAGGTACTGAAAGAGCTCACTGATGTTATTGCGGGACCTCTCTCCATTGTTTTTCAATGGCCTTGGGTGTATGGAGGGGTCCCACTCAACTGGAAGCTCGCAAATGTTGTCCCAATTTTCAAGAAGGGTAAGAAAGAAGACCCTGGTAATTACAGGTATGTCAGTCTCACTTCATTGCCTGGTAAACTTATGCAGAAGATTTATTATAGGAGTTACTGAAAAACACTTGAGAGACAATGCAGTCATTGGTCATAGCCAACATGTTTAACCAACTTAATTTCTTTTCATAACAGCATCACCCATCTAGTTGACCAAGAGAAGTCAGTAGATGTAGCAGGTTTGGGTTTTAGCAAAGCTTTTGTTACTGCCTCTCAGAGTATCCTTCTGGATAAACTGTCCAGCACATAGCTAGACTGTAGTATCTTGGGTGAGCAATTGGCTGATAGGTTGGGCTCAAAGGGTTACATTAATAGTAAATATGGTTACATCAGGCTGGTGACCAGTCACCAGTGGGGTTCCCCAGAGCTCAATTTTAGGGTCACTGCTCTTTAATGTTTTTTTAAATGATCTGGACACAAGAATCAAATGTACATTAAGTAAGTTTGCCAAAGATACTAACCTAGCTGTGGACTCCTTGGAGGGTAAAGAGGCCTTATGGAGAGATCTGGATAGGCTAGAGAGCTGGGCAGTCACATCATTATGAAATTTAATGAGAGTGATTGCTGGATTCTCCACTTGAGATGGGGTAGTTCTGGTGCTCATCTCCTCTCTCCGGTGACCAGAGACAGGACACAAGGAAATGGAATGAAGCTGCATCAGGCGAAGTTCAGCTTGGACATTAGGAAAAGGTTCTTCACTGAGAGGGTGGTTGGCCACTGGAACAGGCTGCAAGGGAAGTGGTCACAGTACCAAGCCTGGCAGAGTTCAAGGAGCATCTGGATTACACTTTCAGTCATACAGTTTAGTTTTACGTAGTCCCCCGAGGAGCAAGGAGTTGGACTCAATCCTTATGGGTGCCTTCCAGCTTGAGATATTCTATAATTCTATGATACCATGAATGGAAGATCCTGAAATTAAAATAAAAATATGACATTTAGATCCTCGGACTTTGGATTTGCTCTGATTTGAAATGTACATAGCAGGAGAAGTCTATTACTTGTAATAGCCCAGAATATTTCTTTCCCACAGATGCCATACAAAATGGATTTCCCAGATGTTCGATGACCTACTTAGCCATAGATTTCTTTAACTCTGTTACACTAAAAGTAGCATTTGTCAGAAAACTCTAATACATTGAAATTAAAATACTGCAGAACTTATACTAGTTTTGCTAGTTTGGTTTTGTTTTCACACAGTCCTTCCAGACCATGGATTTGGATCTATTTGTTCAAGCAGGGTCTCTTGTCTTTAGGGGCACAAACTTTCAGCATCGTTGGTGAACACACTATCTGTTGTCTCTCCTGACTTTAAGGAGGTTTGGCACAAAACAAAAAGAGACATTGGGTTTTCCCAAGGGACAGATATTCTCTTTTGAACAGCTTTTCTCATCTCTCAGAAGCTGTACTCTTTGACCAGCCAGGGAAGTTGCTGAATCAAATCTGGAAGGGACTTTAATGAAATATGTAGGGGCCCAGTGACTGGGAAGGGATAGCAGACCACTACAGATATCAACAGAAAGCAGCTGAGCAGCATCATTTAGTGAACCAAAATCCATGCTCAGATCAAGATTAGAAAGGCATCTGGTGGAGGATTTCTGGGATGAGACTGGAGTTTCAGCTGGTAATCAAAGGATTTCCCACTCTGGAGTCTGAAGGAAAAAAAGCTGCACTCTCAGCCTTTGCTTCATAATATAATGGAAGAAAATCCACAGTACTTCTCTCCCTGCTCTTTACAGCTCAGTGACCCAGACAGTAAACCATTTAATGCAGTTGCTCTGTTCCCCAGACTCTACTAACCTCAAAGACATCCTTGAGCTTCAAACGATTCCTAGTTATCTCTGACTGAAAGCCCACAGTCCAGGAATCATCATCAGTGTCTCCTTGGATAAAGTTTTCCCAACAGTAAGTATAGTCTGGAGAAACAGAAGCAAGATGGCTAACCTGAGTTTATTCAGATACCAGACAAGCTCAGGAAACAAGACTTTTTAACCTCTTCCACGCGCCAATGACACAGAGACAGTTTGGCCATGGACAGCTGTATGCTATTCACTCCATAATTGGAACCAATGCCACTCTCTCTGGGCATTTTTTTTCTCTCTCTCATCAGTGAAGGGCCCTTTCAGCCAGCCTTATCCCAGCAGCTGCATTTGGTCCTCTAGGATAAGGGAGAAGCACCGTATCTCCCATTCCCTCAGGAGTGAAAGAAAGATAGTGTCTCTAAACAAAGGAGATTTTTCATTCAGGTCTGGTTGCTAGAAGTCCTGTCCCCATCCCCCTGCAGTATTTGAACTTATTTTTTGGATGCGACACTCAGTCACTGCATGGCAATGAATGTGCCCCCAAAGAATATGGGCAGGACACGGGGCACAGAAGCAAGTCCATACCAGTTTCACCTATACACAAAATTCACCAGTTCACCCCTTCCCAGTCCCACAAAGCACAGGAAATCTTGCCTTTAATTTCCATGACAGCAATGGTTACTTTCCCCGAGCTCACAAGCTTCTTCAGACCCTGGCAGACTTTAAAACATTGTATTTTATAAAGCCTTGCTACATATATGTCTATGTTCACATTAGAGTGCTTCTCTAAGAAATTCAGTATTTCACAGCAGCAGTTTGCACAGGGGCTCCAGGACAAGTACAAGGTGATGGAACAGTTGACATAATTTTTGGATCTTCTCATCTTAAAGATCTTCTCCAAGAAGTACACTTCAGCGTGGTACCGATCCTTTCTGACCCAGTGTATCCAAGGTCTGCCAGTATCACCCCACCGCAATTTGCATAGTAGGTATGTGTCACGTGGAAATTTGCGGGGGTCAAAATTATCCTTTAATGTCCTTTTAGATATATACATACTGAAAGAGAAAAGAAACTTCAAGGAATCACTGGTTATAACTTTGTTTTCAGTAGTTCTCCAGTACACAAAAAAGGGGGAGGGTGGAGGAAATGAGAGAAGAACTGAAAAGGGCAAAATATGAGAGAGCAATGCAAGGAAAACGGGGAGGTAGGCACCACAGCAGGATAAAAGAACCAAATTCTGAACC
The DNA here is from genome assembly GCA_013399365.1 of Pampusana beccarii. NCBI lineage: Eukaryota > Metazoa > Chordata > Aves > Columbiformes > Columbidae > Pampusana > Pampusana beccarii. The sequence continues at coordinate 420,130 of VWYH01008150.1, read as the reverse complement.
ACCTAATCTCCCTTTGTTCGCAGCTGCATGCAGAACTTTCACCTCCTCACCTCTCCCTATGGCTGTCCTCTTCTTCATCAGCTTATTTCTAGAAGCTTTCTATATCTTTTTATATGTCAGACATTTTTTCCAGGGCTGCTGTGTAGCCCTTTTTAATGTAGTGAGCCGTTGCAAATTTTTTAAAAACTAAAAAAATAAAAGAGAGAAAATAAAATCACTGATAAATTATGAAGCTGAGAGTTTCTCCTTATTTTCATAAGGATTAGAACATTCAGCACAGTTCTACATGACAGAAGGAAAAAGAAGTGCTCTATACAAAAAGATGCATCTCCTAAAAAAGACATCTTCTGACAGTCCATCTATTAGATCCAGATCTATTCAGTACAGAAGAGACCTCTAAATATTGTCAGTTAAGTACCTACACAAAGACTGCTGGTGTTGGTCATGAATGTATCCTTTATATCAGTAATTATCAATGATACATAAATAATATATGATTTTACCACTAGTACTTTGAAGCCTTTATACAATTGCTTTATATAGAAACTTGTATGAGAATGCACTTCAGATACGTATTTTTCCACATCAGAGTAATCTGGAATAAATCTAGTAGACAATGTGACATTCTTAAGAGAAACAATAAACCTGTACATTGTTTTATAGATTAGTACCCACCAATAACAAAAAACAACACTGTCTGAACTGAAGATAAATTAAATCTTGCAGATCAAGCAATTGTCACATATTCTCTAGCTACAGGAGTCATCAACTATGTAAAAAAGCATCTCAATTATCTGAGTCAGTTAGAAGACTTTGTCTTTTGACCCTGTCTCCTTCCTCATCCCAGTCTCCTACACATTGAAATACATATGTACATAAGCCCATTTATAAACTATAGAGTGTATCTCTGTCTATTTTCTCCGTGCAAACTCTGTGTATATAAACCACAGAAACTATGCATGCAGGTTTCTTTATCAGACTTTCTATCGAATTTGTGCAAATGTAGCAAATGTAAGTATAATATCACCAAATCTTTAATTCTGGTACAGGAATAACTTTATTATTATTATTACATTTAATTCCTTTAGTATGTTGTAAAAAAAAAAAAAAAAAAACAACAACAACAAAGCAAAACAAGCAACAACCAGACAAAAGCCAGAGAAATAAAAGTGAAGTACACACTTAATTTTTTTTTCCCATTTGAGGTGCTAACAGAGATGTATTTTTTGTATTTCTATTATGCTATTTGGAAGTTAGTGCCTATTAGCTTAGATTTCTTTATAACTTGATGATTAGGGAATATATATATAAAATAAGTATTAATACATGCATAATATACATAATATGTGTGTGTGTGTGCAGGTATACATGGGATATAGTGGCAGTGGTTGAAATTCACCAGCGAAAATACATTGAACTCCCAGTACTCAAGCCAAATCTGTTCATTTGATTCTTACAGAAAATATCTTTAAGACTTTGGAAAGCAGTGTTACAATAGATTACAGAGATCTGATTTGTTCAAAGGTATCTGTAGGTGTTGCAATCTGATTATAACATACAAACAAGTTAAAATTTCTAGGTCTTACTTAAACTGACTTTAAGCACCCCCTTGCCTGTGTCTTGACCATAAAATATTGAGCTTTGGATAAGCTATTGCAGTGGGTGTCCTGTGCATATTTTCAAGGACATAAAACCATTTCTTTAGAACAAACTTGCATTATACTAATCTTCAAGATATAGCCACATTAAAGATGTGTTAAGCTAAGTGCAATTTGTTGTGTAATCAACTTAATGCACTATAAACAGAAGTCTGGATTCTTATAAATCTCTACTACAGATATAACTTGCTATTTTTAAAATAATGGATTAATGTAAATTTAATCAGCTCTAACGGAAGGACAGAAATTTAAAAAAAACATGATAAAACATTCCCACACTATAGAATATATAAAGAATCCCAGCACCTCTTCCATTTTCTCCCCAAAGCAGAGAAGGGAATACTTGTTACAAGTTGGGAGTTTAAATTGCCGAAAACCATGCAACCTCTTCAATTATTTGTTTTTATAGCTATCATAGACAGTCCTTGCTGTTCAACATTGTTTTGTATGATACACATATACACATGGAGCCTAATTTTTAAAAAATCAAACACTTAATAGCTGGTTCCTTAATACAAATATGAGAGAAAAATAAGAGTTAGCAAATAATAATTTTTAAAAGTACTAAAACTTTCTTGATTTCTTTCTAAATCTGGTTCATCAATCTCATGAAAGTGAAGTTGTAACCCTTACAGAATTTAAGAGCTGCAGAGAAATATGCCAACTGTAAAGACTGAGTGTTTGACAGGTGGATTGTACCCAAAAACCTTTAGAGGTGCTGGGGAAGAAAATGGCAGAGGGATGACTGCCAACATAACTGTCTCATAGGCTTTATTTTCTTTTCTATTAAAATGCAGCTGCTAAGCAAACACGAATTAAACGTTGAAAACATATTGACTGATTAAAAGTATCATTTAAAATGTGGTATTTATACCTTTTCTATTGTTCCATCATCAATAACTTGAACAGGAATGCAATTAGTGTATTTTAAAATGTACTAATTTTATAAAAACAGCTCCTAAAACTAATGTCTTTCTTATTAGAACTTTACATAACAAACTGCACCATAATAGATATTTAATAATTTTCCTTCCTTCCTCTAACACCTTTTATTAGAAACTATTTAAAATTATTCTTATTGCAAGATAATAATACAAATAATGATCATATCTAAAAATTCATGAGCACAGATGTTTCAAAGTTTCTTTATTCCACGTTTTTCCTCCATTGCTAACACTTTGCACAGCCGATGCATTTTTTTACTGAACTTTGCATTAAAACTTTTTTTTTCCCCCGTATTGGACAGAAAGTGATTGACATTTCCTGTTTATTTTGTGGCATGACAGCCATTTCAAGACTTCGAAACAGTCAAATAGGGAAGAGGCATTTTCAGATTCTCTTGCTACCCAGCACTGGGGTAAGCCAGCTCCTGCCTTATCCGTTCCCCAACACACTCCCATCTTTCACTCATTTTTATCAGCACCTTTTGTTCCCCACCATTTTACGGCTCCAGTGACAGTTTTACGATGGTGGGAATTTCCTCAACAAGTTCATACTTTGGCACGGCCGCTCACCCGCTGCAGTGACACTGGGGACCAGAGCTCCCACTCAGGTACGCTGGCACCCGTATCGCACTCACCCTTCCCCAAGCGAAGCAGAGACTTTGCACGGACAGAAAGCACACCCCTGGGGCGACAAAGCAAGGGGTCCCCTTGGGCTGGAGCAATAACAGCACAGAGCTGAAGCTGGGTTGTTTTTTGGGGGGCGGTCAGCAATTTTTTTTTTTACCCTCTCAGCTTTTTCTTGTGCATGGCCTCTCCTCTCTCCGTGAACCCTCCAATACTGCTTTTTTCCTTTGGTGCTGCCCTCCTTTCTGTTCCTGTTCCAGCAGACCGGAACTCTGTGTGCTGCTGGTGACTGAGCAACGCAGGGTGATGTAAGAGCAAAGGGAAAAAACAGTTTGATCGTGGCTGCTACCACATGACATGTCTTAACAAGCCCGCCCCTAGCAACACACTTTCCTCACTTCTTAGCTGGGAAGTGAGGGCTGATACATGTTTCCAGTTAAAAACGTAATAACTGGACAGTCGCTTTGAAGCCTGCTTGTAAATTTCAAAGGCATGGTAATGCTTTCTTGGCAGAAAAATGAGATTTATTTTTCTGTGCAGGAAATTCCTGCCAGCGGTGCAGCTGTTCTGTGTGGCTCACAGGCCTTTCCTCCCAAGCACCTAGAGCCTGGCTGTGTGGAAAGCACAGTGGTTCGGCCTCAGGCACCAAAAGATCTTTCCATGCTGTCAAAGCTTTCTCAAGGATGAAGTGCTCACAAATCCCTCTGATAAGAGACTTTACTCACAAGGTATCTGCAAAGCTTACTCACCTTTCCTGCCAAACCCAGGAGGTGGAGAACTCCCCTATGAAGGAAGAGAGGGGATGGTGCATTGGGAGCCTTGCAGAAAAAATGACATTCAAAGCACTGGTGATCATGAACAGGCTATGTCTGCTCTCTTGGGCCTTGTGTTTGGGGATGGAGAAGCCTGTATGTTACTAATGTAATCTGTAATTTATATACACAGGTCTGTGCTGCCCCGAGCTGCAAGGGCAATGTGGCCTTCAGGCCCTGCCATGCTGCACAAACCCCTGGGCTGCAGGATGAACTCAGCTGGTGGATTGAAACAGAGAAACCTGCAGGCAGCTCTCACTCAGCACCAGCAACCTGTCCCTGCCGTTATGTGCAGGAAGTTCCAACAACCTTTACGAACAGAATTGGGTTCCTGTAAGAAAATATGTAAGAGTTCAGATGACCAAAAAGGGGGGGGCTTCCCTTCATGGACTGGCTCTGTGCAGCACGCCATAGTGAAATCCATCCAGGGTCTGTCCGATGCTGCGTGAAGATGAGGTGCCCAGCATCTGAAAGGATGTAAGATTTACTCACTGTCTATATTCCCTTCTTATTCTGTCTTATTAAAACAGCTGGTTTATTTAGCCATTTGTTGTCAGGCCTTTCTTACTGAGATCCAGTAAGTACCCTGCACCATCTCTCTCGGATGTAAGTGATCCTGGCCAGGCCACTGAGATGCACACATCATGGTGCTGGTAAGTATATGGATGAGACAGTGCAAGGGGGTAGAATCAATTTATTTTGAGATTCGTAAAATAAAATCACAGTCCTCTTCCTTAAGATCTTTCTGAGTTTTGTTATACTAATTTCCTATGGAGACATATGAGAAAGATAGTAGCTCCCAAATCCCACAGAGTTACTACTGTTCACCTAACCGCTATGCTAGAAGAATTCAGTGCAGCTCAGCAGCTTTGCCAGCCCTCTTCCGAAAATATGGCCAAGGCAAAACTAGCAAGACACAATCCTAAAGTGACACCAAAGAGCAGCTACAATTACCAGTCACTCAGCAGCTCATGTTCTGCTTGCAGATTAACCACACTGTGGATGCAGAGAGCCTAGCTGGCTTCATGCAAAGTCTGTCTTGGTTCATTAGCTGAGGCAGAGTACTGCCTGCTGAGGTCTGAAAACATTACGAATCCTTTCACAGGACACCAAGCCTAAGCTAAAAAGGACCAGATGTGTCTAGAGAGAGTGCTGCAGAGACGCTGCAGACATACTCCTGAGACTAGGAGTCCTGGGGAGCAGTGGGCAGTGACACCCAAGTGACTCTTCATAGACCCACGAAGAGGCCAGCTCTGCCTCAAGGTGAGCTATGCCATACTCTGTGTGCTAACAGCACTCTGTGGGCCAGAAGGGTAGGTGACCTAAGGCTCAACTCTGCTTAGATACACAGAGCTAGCTTTGGCCTTGTACAGTGACAGAGCTATCTGGCAGTCCAGGAACCGGCTTTGTCTTTTTTTTCAATTACACAGGATATCCTGAAACTCCATGAGTTAACAGTATGAGGATTTTGGTTTCCATTTCTCTTTTTAGGGAGTACCTGAAGAAAATTTCTGAGCCCTGTCTCTTCAGAGGGACAAGAAACTTCAGTGATTTCAGGGCTGATGCTGGAGCTAGTGCCAGATGTTGACACCAGCTTGTCAAACTCTCTTGGCTTAAGTGCATGACCAGTGTGTTCATTTTGGCATGGTTGCTTGTGTGTGCATTGTAAGTATCTGTGGTGACACTGCAACTTTCTGAAAGCAGAAAAGGATCACAGATACTAGTATAAAAGGTCTATTAAGAATGCATATGTGGGAGGTATTAAATATGCTACTTCTGTCATTTAAAAAAAAAAAAAAAGGAAGTGCGTGGTGGAAATTCATGAAGCTCAAGTTTGTGGTAAACTCACCTGTGACTGAAAAACTTAATTACTAAGGAATAGACCTCCTTGGAGATTTCAAATTGAGATGTGGAACACTTTTAAGATAAGATGGCAGCCTGTGATGGACTGAGTGGAGATTTGATGGGAAAGCTTCCTGCAGGATAATGCACAATATGCATTTGTTTACATGATCCATTCCAGCAATCATGCTCTGACAGCAATAAACATCACCTGAGACGAAATCAAGAGATAAGATGGTATTTTCCTAAACTGCAGCAGTTCTTTTCACTAGAATGTGCCTGTCAACACCTTCCTCCAAAGATGTAAGCAGTATGTGACAGGCTGCCCCTAAGCAATGCCTATGTCTCTTTTCCAGAAGCCATTTCCCATTCTACATATTACTTCACCTCTAGCTCCACAAACCACGTTGCTTGTATCTGTGACCTCTGAAAGCCTATAGTGGATGAACACACACTCATTGCAACAGCTATAATTTCTTTAATCTATGATTCTCAGTCACAATACTCTCCATCATGCAATCAACGTTACTGAATGACACAGGGTTATAAAACTATTACAACCCAGCTTGAGATACAAGAACTTAGCATTTCCTAGGTCAGTTTTTTTTTCAGTCTTCCAGAGACTGCTTTTCCTGCTCTAGGCTCCATCGTCTCCTGTATACTACAACAGAAACACAGCACGGTGATCTGGATTTCCCACAGCTTGGGGAAAGAAACGTTTCTGCTCTGCAGTGACAACTCCACATCCTGTTGTCAAGCCACAGGTTAACCTTCTCTGAGTGAGCTGGCAACAAAAGGCTGGATGTGGAGGGCTTCCAGTTTCCAGAAACCCAGGCCTTGACTACATCCTCCTGCTGCTGCAGTGTCCTAGGACTGGGTGAAAATGACAAGCTGCACTGCTGAGATAACATTAGCTCTCTCACTGCAGAGTGGGTATTCTTTACTTAAAGCCACATCCTGGGATTGCGATTGCTCTCAGAAACAGCCAGTCCCTTCCTGGAAAGCTGCCCCAACATCTACTCTGTGAAACAGGAGTGCATCCTTGGAATGCACAACATGAGACATGCTGGGTACCACCAGGAGCACCAGCTTCACACGTGCAGGCCGTATGCTGGCACAAAATCACAGCTGGGGGTGGTCAGCAGAGCTCTGTCAGAATGTGGCGGTGGGCCCACACCTGAGCTAGAACAAATCTGCAGCACCTACAGCTGACCAACAGCACTGCCTGGGTCCAGCATTAATGGTCAGGGGTCTGCTGAGTAATTAATAAGTGTTATTAATCACAGGGATCTGACGGGGTTATAGAGGAAGCAGGTTAGGTAACTAAATCTAGACACTCAGTGAAGAAAATAAGAAAACTGATTAATTTGATTGATGTGTCCACAGTGATTTCACATTTTGAATACTCTAGACATATTTCTTATTTCAGTGAAAGATTGGATACCATGATGAAAAACATGTTATGAGATCATCAGCAGGTAGGTAACTCAAGCAGGAATACAAAATACTTTCTGCTGACAGCTCAATCATGGGATATATGAGTCATAACCTTTTATTAATAGTTCCATTTATCTCATTCGATATGCTGCTCTTTATCTTTATTACTCAATGAAATAGAAAGCATAACATAACTGCATTTTTGTGATTTATTTTCCCCTTTCAAAAGCTTGCAGAATATCAAGGAATATTACCTATGCACATATTGGATATTTGTCCCCCAACAGTTGGCCCTTTCTGTCTCTCATGTCTATTTGGGATCTTGTTGAGAAGCCTTTATCACCTCCCAGAGTTGAATAAGATAGGAGAATCTGTACAAGCCAGGACCTTTATAGGAAAAAATTGTCTCCAAAACCAGTGTATCACAAAACTACAGTGCACCCTAGCACATCTCTCTGTAGCTTCTTGGATGCTGTTGACATTTGCTGTCAGGTTCTGGAGTCTTTTCTTACATCTCAGTGCTTCTAGCCTCAGACCTGCGTCACAGCCATTCAGCTGACATTATATATTTGTCCACACCCCTGGGACAAAGGACAAGAGGGACAGTTCAGAGCTCAAAAAAAAGATAGCAATAAATACCCCAGAAAAATTACTGATCCCTGTTATTGAGCTTGTTTACTTGTTTTATAAGGCATGTTCTGCCCTAATGATTTTCAAAGAGTTTGAAATGGATGATAATAGGGGCAGACAGCAAAATAGCCTCTGTTTTGAGAGCTGGTGTTTGAAGAAAGAAAAAGGGAATGAGAAAAGTCTGCATGAGCAGTGCAATAGCATAAAGGATTTCCCTCATTCCTTCAAGTAGATCTCTTTTTTCTGCATTATCCATGTGCCATCTGGATGCTTCTCTCCTCACTGCCAAGAGGCTGCCCTGAAGGGTGACACTGCCCTTCAATTACTCTACCTCAATTAGCTGGTCAAGGAAACTCTTCCCTTAGAGAGGGAACTTGAGTCAAACAGAGGCAAAGAAAGCCAGGCTGGGATACAACACATCTCTGTGCAAGCTCTGGTTGTCCATTTGCAAGGACCAGAGTAATTTATTGAAAACAATTGGAGTAACAAAAGCCCATCTGCCCCTCAGCAATACCCAGCTTCCCCCATGCCACCCCAGAGGCAGCACGCAGCTGCCTACACACCCTGCCAGCACTGTGATTCAACTCTAGTGTCTGCAGGCTTCTTCTCAGACACAAATGCCTGAGCGTCACAGAGGCAGTGCAGCTAGGCAGTGAAATTTGTCTCTGATCTCTGTCCCCAAGTCAGCCTTGTGTCCATCTACCCTCTTGAATTTGTGTGTCTCCAGAAGGACAATGCAAGCTGCAGCAGTGAGTAGTAGAAGATGGAAAGGAGACATGGGGATAAGTAGGTTCTCCAAAGGCATGGTGGCTGTGCAGAGAGTGATAGAGCCAAGGGTTTTGGCAAAAGCCCACGGCAAGGGAAAAAAATCCAATTTCAGGTGAAATCCACTGTGAGATAGGGAATGACGAAAACTTCATATTCTCCTCTCTGGCCCCAGGCTGTCATCGGTCTTTAGCCTCAGAAAGATATAGCATGGGGCAGGACAGCTTTATCTTGACTTCAAGCAACAGATCGTGTCTATACTGGCGTTTTGTAGTGATGCCTAAAGGAGAAGGAACAGGGTGAGCTGCGAAATGGGTTCAAGTCCAAATCCCAAAACAACAGTCATAGTTGCATTATTGGGCTTGTATCATATGTTTACAGATGGTTTGAAGCAGGATAGCTCCATATGACAGCACAAATTATTCATAGGGCTGCAGCAGGACTGTCCCTGGCTATTTCTTTTTGCTGTTCTCTTGCCAGTTACCACCCTTGCAGTTCTGTTACTGAGAAGGACAGGATGAATGATCTTCTCCATAGATTTGTTAACATCTAAATCTAATGCAGTCAATTCTGCAAGCTCGTAAAAGAGCTTGGAGAGCGGCCCTGCAAAGGAAGAGATGCATTTTGGACAAAAATAACCAGGCATGAGAGTAAAAAAAGTGGAAACCTGCAATGTGATATGAAACAAGGCATCACAAACTTTGGAAATTCCATTTTCCCAGAAATACCTTTCCTAACAGACTTTAGCCAAGCTTGAAGACAGCTGGCCAGAAATCAGCAGTTCTGTTTCCTGAAAAGCATCACACTGACGAGATGTTTCTATTCTGACTCACAACACAAACAGGGCCCCTCCTTCCCTCCCAGTCTCACCCACATACTGTGTTGTCCTCTGAAACAGCTGATAGCCTGTGGCATGCAACTGGGATGCCAGTTTAAAGATCCAGGTTTAAAAAGTGGTATGAACCTGAGTCTCACCGAGGAGTGGCTATCCAATTAATCTCCTTTTCAACCTGGAGGCTTGGAGAACCCTTCCTCCCCCTGCACCCCTCAAAACAAACAAACCAACAAGCAAACAAAAATCTTTTGGTTCTCCGCAAGCAATCTTTCCCTATGAAATCCAGACAATCCTGGCCAGCTCAGCTTTCATTTATGCATGCACTGCTGTCTCTCCAAGGCAGAAGCCAATGCTGTAGAAGCAGATTGTCCTTAACTGAAGAGAGCAAAAGCTAGGACTAAGCACACATGGGTGGGATTTATGTCCTGACAGCTTCATCTTCAGAAGGCTGAGGCTTTTCTTAAACACAGTATTGGACTCTGCTTCTGTAGCCAGTAGAGCTCCTACCGTTTCTTTTCCTGCTGTTCGCCACCCTTACTGTCTGTCACTGCCACTGGAGCAAGAGCACACTGTTCCCTGAGGTGAGCCTCTGAGTTTTAAATAAGGGGTGAGCACTGTCAAAGCGACTGCTGAGCTGGTGCATGGCTCACTGAAAATAGTATGGATATTCAACATAATAGTGTGGGAAAGCCCTTCTGCCCCCAACAGTGAATGGCCATGAACTCCTAAATCTCACTGTGCTACAGCCACAGAACCTTTGCTTTGTTGGTGTAATGGACAATCTTATCTCCTCGAGTCTGGGATCCTGTCATCTTTATCATCAGACAGGAAAAGATTACCTGTGAGGCTGTGTAGCAGCATACTAGATGATAGGTGGATAGGGCTTTCTTCTAAGACACGACATGCTTTGACACCAATAAAGAGCATCTGCACACACACAAACATTAAAACACTTGGAAGTTGGAGGTTAAAAAACTATTGTTGCTTTGGCTTCTGTGGGCATGCAAAGAAGCCTGACGCAATCTGTCTGTGATTTAGGAGGCAGAGTTGAAAAGTAGATGAAGCTGACAGGTTAATACCATCCCCTGGTTTGCTTGGAGAGATTACCACCATGCCAAAGAGACTGTTAGAGCAGCATGGTTGGTAGAAAATTCTCAGCACCGATGTGCTTGACAGTGCCCTCAGTGTTGCCAATACCATGCATGCTGAGAGCACCTAACTATTTCCAAAATAAACGGGCAACAATGGAGGATAACAGAACAAGAGAATTCTCCCTCTCCATGGAAGGGAGAAAAACCAAACCAAACAAACAAAACCACACCAAAACCACAAACAAACAAAAAACCTCCAAACAAACATAACAAAACAAAAAAATGGTATGGTGTCTGCATCCTTGTAGCTGATGGCAGCTATTGTTGCAGTCATGTTGGTACAAACAAGGGGTACATCAAAATCAACTCAGTCAGCAGCTATGTTTGTCTTCAATTAAAGTTTGCTTTGGTTACAGGCTAGACTGCTGCATGTCATAAAGTAAGGAACCAGAACAAAGAGATACAGAGTCACAAAGGAAAAAATACAGGGAGATGAGGACCTGGAGAGCCATCTGGATAGCAAAATGAACAAAAAAAAAACAACAACAACAAAAAAGCATGAGATAAATAAAAGCAAATAAGGGAGAGAACAAGAATAAGCAGAACAGCCCAAGGAAAGATCAGATATGAGCCAGGCACAGGAGACTTCCCTGGTATGCCACACTTCCATCCTGACTGTGCAAGGGGAAGAAAATGCTGGATACTCCATGCTACGTGGCTCACTCCTCCCATGCACACAGAAGACAGACCAGAAGTTTATGACAGGTGGTGAAGAGGAAGGAAATCCTTCTCCTAGCTCAGCTGAAGCCTTTAATCTCTGCAAGCCTGGCTTCTGGCATATGCCTCAACCCTGCCAAGAACTCTTTATCAACAGCATCATCTTAAAGCAGGGGAAGTTCAGCCACACAGCCTGCTTGATTCCCTCCAGGAGCTCAGGCCAGGTAACCTCATAGTTGACACTCTAGAGAGTAAGAACTTCAGAACCCATTCCCGTTGAAGGGCTCATTTGCACAAGAAAATTTCCCTAGTTGTGGCCTTTATCATAAAGGTATCTGTCTAGAGGAAACTCTAGTGTGTAACTCACCTGCAGCACAGGTAGCAAAAATAGCACCCAAGGAGAATTTGAATGGTCTGCAGCAAAGTCAGGAGTTGGTAGCTGTGTCATGCTGAAAGAAACACAAGTAAAGAGCAGTGAGTCTCAGCTACTGCTGAGAACAGAACAGGTGAGTCAACACCTCTGCAAGATTTCTGTAACACAATTAGTTTTTCCTTTGCAAAAAGACACTTCCAGTCTGGCATGTCACTCTAGAAAGGATGCTAGTCCCTCCCTCTGTACAAACAAGCAAGGAGGTGCATTTTGCAGTGATTAAGCTAGGCCCACCTTGCAGCCAGTTAAGTTGATGCCAATGTAAATACCAGTTTATAGAGCTTGTGTTTGGGACTTGCTGCCAGGAACAGAAATCATGGCCAAAACACAGGTGCAGGTGAGTGCTATGAAGCAGAAAGGCACAAGAACCATTGTGCAGGGGGAGGGAGGAGAAGCTGTGCTTTCAAGCTTTTCTTTTGGATACGGAATGTGTAAATAGAATTTTCTGGCTTAATGTGCTGCCACTGCATATCTTGTTCAGGTTCACAGTGCTCTCTGGATGTCTTGTGAAAGTACATGAAATTGTCATCTCACAAACAGCCTTCAGGAGGCAATCCTGTTATGATTGAACAGGCAAACCAAGAGGAGAATAAAGGAAGAAAGCTCACGCCACTAAATTCCGCAAGATTTTACTCATGTCACAGCGGTACACAATGCTATGAGAGAAAATGCACAGCATTCCCCCTTCTGAGGAGGTGGACTTCTTCATCTGGATGATATTTCACAATTTGTCCTGTGTCTCAGCTGCAGCTCAACTCTTGTTTTGAGGCCTGTAAAGAGTTGTTTGTGTGTTGGTAAGAGGGGCCCAAGTTTGTAAAAGACCTCTGCAGTTCAAACCTGTCTCACCCTTTGTGTGGAGCAGGTATTACAGAAATCTATGTTCATGGTGCCTTGCTGCAGATGAGGAGGAGTCATGGGCAACATGTCAGTTGGAGGTCACCTTGGGCATAGTGATCATGAAATGATTGAGTTTTCTATTCTTGGAGAAGTTAGAAGGGTCATCAGCAGAACTGGTACTTCGGAATTCCAAAGGGCAGACTTTGACCTGTTTAGGAGGCAGTACTGAAGGACAAAGGACTGAACCCTTAGTGAGTTTGTAGACAACACCAAGTTGGGTGGGAGTGTTGATCTGCTGGAGGGTAGGGGGGCCGTACAGAGGGATCTGGACCAGCTGGATCATTGGACTGAGGCCAATAGTATGAGGTTCAACAAGGCCAAGTAGTGGGTCATGCACTTGGGTCACAACAACCCCAGGCAGCACTATAGGCTTGGGGAAGAGTGGCTGGAAAGCTGCCTGGTGGAAAAGGATCTGGGGGTGTTGACAGCTGGCTGAATACGAGCCAGCAGTGTGCCCAGGTGGCCAAAAAGGCCAATAGCATTCTGGCATGTATCAGGAGTAGTGTGGTCAGCAGGACTACAGAATTGATCATGCCACTGCACTTGGTGTTGGTGAGGCCTCACCTTGAATACTCTGTACAGTTTTGGGCCTCTCATCATAAGAAAGACATTCAGGTACTATAAAGAGTGCAAAGGAGGGTGATGAAGCTGGTGAGGGGCCTGGAGCACAAGTCTTATGAGGAGTGGTTGAGTGAACTTGGGCTGTTTAGCCTGGAGAAAAGGAGGCTGAGGAGAGACCTTATTGCTGTCTCCAACTACCTGAAAGGAGTTTGCAGCATGGAGGGTATTGGTCTCTTCTCCCAAGTAGCAAGGGATAGGACAGGAAGAAACGGCCTCAAGTTGCACCAGCAGAGGTTTAGATTGGATATTAGGAAAAAAATCTTCATGGAAAAAGTTGTCAGGCATTGGAACAGGATGCCCAGGGCAGTGGTGGAGTCACCATCCCTGGAGGTGTTCAAAAGGCATTTAGATGAGGTTCTTAGGGACATGGTTTAGTACTAGAGTTAGGTTATGGTTGGATTTTATGATCCTGAGGGTCTCTTCCAACCGAAATGATTCTATGATTCTATAGCAAGCAGGGGACAAAGAGGAATTTCCCAGTCGCTGTGTCAGGCAGTACTTTTCCTTCATGCAGCTGCCAGCTTGAGATCTCTTGGAGACTGTCTCTGGGAGATAGGAATGGCGGGAGGACAAAAACCCCCAGCGTATCTCAGCCCTGTGTCTCAAAAGGGGCTGGGGCATCCGGGGTCAGCTCGCTATTAGACGGAGCCCTCTCCATCCGTTTTCCCTCGGTATTACCTTGCCCTGCTCGGCAGAGGCAGCAGCGGGGGGGATAACCCACCCCGGCTCAACTCCCTGCCTCTGCCTTGCGCAGTCCTGCCCCCCCCACGGGAGGCAGACCGCCACCTCCCAGTCCCCTCACCGGCCTTGCTTGCAGCCTGCTCCCGCTTCACCTGCCGTATACTCGGCGGCGCTAAAAACGCCCTCGCCACCCCGGAGGTTTTGGGGGCGCTGGGACAGCCCGGAGGGCGGACAGCCCCAGCACCGCCCCAGCACCGCCCGGCTCGCCGGGCCGCCGCCGGCGGGAGCGGCAGAAGAAGGGGGACGGGAGCCGCCTGCGCCGGCCCCGCCGCGGCTGTCTGCTGCCCCTCGGTGGCCGTCTGAGGGTGAAGCAGCGGAGAGCCGGGGGGATCCCCCTGCCCCAGCCCCTCGCATTCAGCCTCGGCGCGACCTGACCCAGAAGCCTGCCTTCCCAGGCCGAAGGGTGCTCTGGCTTCCTAAAAGGGACCTGTCTGCAAAACGCTGGCCTCGGGAACCTTCTGCACCCTTTCCGCATCCCTGTGTCCCAGGGCTGGCTCTCCCTCGTATCAGGGCATAGTCACTGAGTCTAGGTGGGCTTCAAGCCAAAGGGCTGAACTGCAGACATTACACCTTCTTTTCAGGTATAAGATGGAGCTGACTGCATGAAGCAGCAACGCCGGTGGAACTGCTTACTCGGGTCAATGCAGTTATTTGGACTAATGTGAAGCGAATCTCTGCTTGAACTGGCATTTCCACAGAGGTTTGAAGGGAGTTCAGCACTGCAGTGTGCCATCCCAGGATGCCCCTATGCCTGGGCAGCAGCACAAGGCAGGAGCACACAAATGAAGTGCAACAGCTTCCTGCCACTGTGTTTCAGGACAGGGAGTTGCCAGCTTCCACACTGGCTTTCTGGGAAGGGGCATTTGTCCCAGCAACCCAGCTGTGAGAGAAGCTGTCTTAACAGGTATGTGATCAACCCAAACAGCCTCCCGCTCTGCTCTGTGCAGCACCTATGGCTGGGGCACAGAAAGCAGCAGTGTCACACAGCCCGTATAGTCTTTCCATAGAGTAAAACCAATAGTCTGGGCAGAAGCCATTGTCAGCGTGTGGTCCTCAGGGCACACCTTCACCTCTTCTCAGCCAAAGCAAGCAAGGTGTCAAAAACAAGTGAATCACCTGATGCTTGCTCCGAACACAGAAAAAAAATCAAAACTCAGTGATGCCCAAGTCCACGTGAAACTGTCTTTTACTGTCATGGGACCAGAATCTATCCCTGCTGAGAAATTCTCCCAGTTACACAGAGGGAACAGAAATCAGCACCTGGCCCACTGGGCTAATTCCCTCTCTTTTGGCCTTAACTTCAGGAGGTTGAAACAAGATGTTAATGTGTTTCTTCATAAGGGAGGATTTAAAGTTTGGAAGAGGATGTTACATAGAACAGCCTGATTGTCAGCATTTTCTTTTCCTCCTGCTTCCTGGTGTCATAGCAGACTGCTGTTAGCAGGTTGCTGGCAGCCCTTGGCATTTCCATGGCTGCATCACTCAGTCCTTCGAGAGACAGGTTCACATGCTCCAAGCAGCTTTCTCAGACCACTGGAATGTCAGTATATGAAAGACACATGCAAGGGAGGGACATTGAATCCCAATGACCTGTGTACACCTGTTCTCTGGGGATCAAATAATAGAAAGGGAGTGTAACTGGGGCTGGCCGTTATCACTGGGCTGTGCTGGGGAACATGGTGTTCAACAGCCTGCCCTGGCTGCAGGGCAAAGCTGCTGCTTTGTCCCCATACTGGGTGCAGCTGGTGGACAGATCAGAGATCAGACCTCCAGCTGGGACCAGCACACGGTTTTGCAGAGCAGATGCATACTGATAGAAACTGAAATCTGCAGCAGTTTGTGTCAACATGCTGTCCATGAACTGCAGTGGCTGAGGAGAGATGAAATACATCTCGCTTGACTGTTTCTGCTGCAGAGGTGAGCAAGTCTGGTAGGTGCAGTACATAAGAGAGACAGCTGAGTTGTTACCACATCAGAGGGCCCTGATGAATCACAAGTCAACACCAGCATCTTTGCACCAAAGCCATGCAACATTCTGCAAGGTTACTTTGCATCTGCAACCACTTTGACGCTATTATGAGGCTGTTTACAACTATAATAAAACAACTTAGTCATGAGTGGGGTTAAGAGAAGTTGTTCTCAGGCCTGTCTTAGCCTCAGAGTTTGCATGGACTACACAACTGGGGTAAGAATGAGAAATTTTAGCAAGATGTTGTTCCAAATACAGTCAAGGCTCCTTCTCCTCCTTCATGACTAAACTGTGCTGGGGAAGAATTTTTATTTTGTCACAGCAGAGTCTGGGGGTCTGAAGTTCTTTCACTGTATGATTCTGTGGCTTTTTCTGACCTTGCAGCCTGGGAAGAGATGCAGCTGATAATATAGTCTCTTTGATTCTTTCTCTTTGCTGGCCCAAAAGATGTGCTTGCACAGCCTAATATGAGCTGGTTCTCCATGGACAATCTGAAGGAGATGATGTACAGATATTTTTTACCTTTATGCCACTAACTGATGTCGATTCTATATTCCCCTCCCCAGCCTCCACCATTCACTGGATTCAATTCCTAGACAAATGACATCCAGTTAAAAAAGCTACAACACCTTCTCACTGTTCGTCTCTTCTTTGTCTCTTTTCTTTCCATCTTAGTCAAGTCGGCTGTCTAAATACCGTTAGACAAAAGCAGGTAAATCTTTTTCTTCCGTCAGTCCCAGACAACATCCACTTGCAGATCCCATTCCACAGCCCTGGGCTTCACTGGCCCTACCATTCACATGTAGAGCAGGTGTCAGCCAGGGAGCCTCACACTCTTATCACTTGCTAATCACTCCTGAATGCATGTGCAAGAGCCAGTCTTGAAGAAAAGGAGAGGGTGGACAGGTGGGGGTAAGAGCCAGGCAATGTGGGGATCCCTGTCTCAACCCCTGAGAGATGTAAAGATGAGCACCCTTTTTCCCTAATCCTAGCCTTCCCTGTAATTAGACACTTGCCTCACAGATGCTCTGCTCTTGTGGGGACTTTCTGAGGCTTAAAAAAATCCAGATGGCACAGAACGGGCACAGTGACCTGCCCACAAAGTATATGCTAACTTGGAAGAGCTCGATTAGTGAGATGTATTGCAGATAGTGTTCCCACTTAGGATCTGCACAATTGTAATTACAGTCATCCACTTGGCACATAATCCTCCTTAGTTCTGTTCTGATATGCATTAACAGTGGTAAAATACATGGGATCAGCCTCAGATGAGTGATGTGGAAGAAAGCAGGTGCCACAGTGCACAGTGAAATCGAGAGAGTCTTTAACATGCACAGAATCTAGCTGCCACTTCAGTGTCCTGCTCAGACTAGAGGCTCTGGCTATGGATTTTGCAGAGACTTTTCCCACATACTGAACTGTAGGAAATTTTCTGTTTAATTTCAGAGTTCATAAGCAGTGTGTGTTGGGGGAACAAAAGGTAAACTTCCTGATGCAGAGTATCCTTTTGGAGGAGAGAGTAGGAGGTGACTCATGTTTTGAGGCTACACGGGGCCTTGGTACACCGAGAAACACAGGATTTTCTATTCCTCTCTGGTGGTGGAAACGGCAGAAAGCATTTGAACACAGCTTTGTCTGTGTTGTTTGCTTTTACTAAGAAGACATTTAATGAACCTGTCGGAACAACCACACTGTGGTTAAAGGGAAGAAGGGAGAATTCAAGCAGAGAGGATGCTTGGAAGACTTTTGCTCAATATGCACAATCTCTCCATGTACCCCCAGGACTTTCCACAGCCCTGTCTCCAAGCTGTGCTGCTTGCAAGTCTTCCCTTTGGGAGACTACTCCATATTTCATCTGATGGGCACTGGTAGGGAATGCTTCTTGAGATGAGTGCTAACAACTATAGCACTCCAGTATCGTGTGCATGGCAGGCATAGATGAAACATTGGTAAAGAAAGATCAAACCCCAGAAACTTGAGTTGGCTCACTAACCTGTTTCCCACCTATTTTTTTAACTTTCAGCTTTCCTGCCTTTTCAGGGAGCCTCTTGGTTTTGTGCCACGGCTCCTCTGTCCTAGTCTGCCTCTGCTAACAAAGGGCCGCATCATCCAGCAATTCTCAGGTGATTGAGATTGTTAATGGGAGGGAGACCTTTGTCCTTTTCTCGACCTGCTCCCCTAAAGAGTCAAGAGAAAGGAAAACTGCATTTTAATATGAATGAGGATCTAATTTTTGTTATTCTTTCTTGTCCGTCTTCCTTCCACAAACATGACATCTTGGGTCCAGACCATGAGCTGTGACCGCACTACGGGGGGCAGGCTGTCCGGAGCCAAGTGCTGGGCGAGCGCTGGGGGCTGCCAGGGCAGGAATGTTTTGACATACCTAACTCAAGGAATGTTCAATTTTTGTAAAAAAATAAATAAATCGAAGATGTCTGCTTGGGAGAAAAGCCAGACAAGCTGATATACTATATATCAAGCTCAGCAGAACGCAAGGGAGGGACTTCTACCTGCCTTCCCCAACCACGCACACCCCTGACAGTGAATGATGGCTTCCGGGGAAACCTTCGAGGGTCATGGTTCCCTGTTCACTAATACCAAGCCTGCACCCTGCCGCCTCGCTCAGTCCCATGAACAGGACCAGAATGACATAGTGACACTCAGTGGTGCTTCACAAGTATTCACTAAAACAGATGACTCACGTTTGAGCTAGCTACAGGATAACAGAAGAGCACCTAATACGTACATACAATCTGAGACAATCTCTACTGCTGTAACATTAACCTGCTGACGAAAATTAGTTTAGCAATGTTCTAAGGTAGAAAATCATAGCATTTCTGACTCAGAGCTCTGGAGCTGGATCAGCCAGCTACAGCTTCTACAGCTGTGTAAACCTGGTGTGTTTGCATCACTTCAGTGAAAGGTTGAGTTCCAGCCCTCTGAAGGTGGTGAACCTACTGACACCAATTTGGGATCCCTTATAGGGTGAACTTGCTGGATAAAAACATCTTCCAGCCATGGTTCTGTCTCACCTGTGCTTAGGTCAAGTGGCCAAGACCTTTAGACCTAAGCTTCTATCTTTGCTGCTGAAGGACTATGGAAAAGGCTTGTTAGAGCATACTTCAGCCCAGTGAGTGGCTACATTCATTTCCATATACTTAATCAGCCAAATTTATGCTTACTCATCTGACTAATGCTCCACAGTATTAGGCACATAATGAACTGAGAATTGCAAAAGCTAGGGTTGGCCACAGCATGAAGGGAGAGTTGGACACAACCTTGGGTCAAAAAACAAATTGTTGCTGCTATTTGGTCCTGTTGGGAAGAACAGAACTAGATTAGATCTGAACTGTGTTGCTGTTCCAGCTGAGAACAGCTTCAAAAAAACCCATGAGCGGATATTTCCATCTGCTCTATGATTCATTCCCAATAGGTATTTTTAAAAGCACATCAGCTGTAGACATCCGTGAGTAGTGCATCCAGTTCGCAGGCTGATGGTGCCACAGGGCAGATGTCTCAGCCCTAGCACCCTGAGGAGCCTCTCAAACGTCCACATAGTGCTTCCCGTAACATCCTCTGTGCCAGTATGACTTCTGGATTTACCTTCCCAAGATGTTTTTATGTGTATCACTTATTTGGGGGGAAATAACTGGATTTCTTTTCCTACATAAATTCTGACTTTAGACGATATGGTTTTATACAGTCACACAAATCTTGTTTCTCTGCCAAAGACATTTTAAAAGATACATTTGGTCACCTGATTAGGGTTATGGTTGGAGAGAGGGAGGAGATTATCCTCACTGGAAGTGGAAACATAGGAAAGAGATTTGGTGGTTAAAGGATAAAAACAAAGGGAATAATTCCACAAAGGTAAGTGGAATGAGAAAATCAAAATATTAACAAAGACAGGGAAAAAAAAAAAGGAGATAAAGGAGAGGAGAAATAAAATTAGTTCCACACACACCGCAAAGTAGGTCTGTCTCTGGGAGGGAATGTCATCTATCTGTGCGGCGGGCGCTGCTCTATACGTGAAAACTGATCTACACGTGAAAATTGCAAACTATGAGCGGTTCTGCTGCGTTTCCAAACACACACACGCGCGCTATTCCCCAAGGCAGGATTTGCTGGCAGACACTGTAAAATACTAATCCCTCTGCTGCGGGTATCCGTCGCAAGCCGTGTCCCCTCCGAAGACTCGGGGGTTCCTGCAGCCTGTCAGCCGGCCGGCAGTACCCTCGGGAGCCCTCCGGCGCCGGGCGGCGTGTCTCCAGCCGGGTGCCCTTGCCAATAGCAGGATATCAGTACAGAAAATTATTTCGTCTGCCACACGCTGTGGAGGCACACACGGGGCACCCCTTGAGCTGTCATTGCCGAGAGACAACCCAACACAAGGGCTTTGGTTTGTAGACACAGCGCCCCCCCGCTTCCTACCCTCCCCGCCCCCGCAAGCCTGTATTTTTCTCCGTCTTTACAACGGGCCGGTTTTGGTGAACTCGGAGAGTTCCCGCGGGGAGAACGCGTGTCCCGGAGCAGCCCGGCCCGAGGGGGACCGTGGGGACCGGCGGCTTTTGCTCCCACAACGGGCAGCACGATGGCTTCGCGTCTGTGGGGGAATCCCTTTCCGTGCGTGCATCAGGGGGGCTGAGAGCAACAAGCAAGCAACAAGCTACGAGGGTCGGTGGGAGGTTGGCCCCCGGGGCGCTGGGCAGACCCTCAGCTGGCACCGCTTGTTTCTCTAGCTCTTTATTTCATCTCTCTCGCCCGATTATAACCACTTTCTCTCGCGTTCCTAATGGTCTCTCCGTCTGGATCCTGTCCGGATTCTAACCGAGAAACGACATTACTGTTAATTAGGAGGTGATCAAAGGTGGGCCCGACAAGGACCCCTCCAGGCGAGCAGCGCCGCAGCGTTGCCTTGCGGCGGTAGGCTCAGGGTACCAGCTGGGGCTCGTTTCGCATCGTGACTCAAGAGGGGAGGAGGAAATATATGGAAGACAAGGGAGGGCTGTCTCAGTCGTCTCCAAAAGATTTTTGCTAGTGCAACAGGTTGGTAGCTACTCCCCGGCTTTAGTATACAGGTAGGTGCTTGTGTCCCGTTTCCTTGCCCTCGGGGAGTTGGGGAATTTACTTGATGCATCACGTGCCCTTATTTGTACTTATTCCAGGTGTTTTTCCGGGTTTTGTAACTCCCGGGCTCTGAGATCCTCTCTGTAAGCTATTAATTCCCTTAAAGGAAGCAGTGATAGTTGGAGAGAGGGGTAGGAAGAGTTCATCTTCCTCAAGAAGGTTGCAGACCCTGGCTTCAAATCCTTGAAGTCCGTAAGGCTCTCTTATAGTTGTACTGCTCTGATTTTGTGGGTAGCAAAAAAATACCCACTCTGGGTGGGCAGCAAAAAAATATTTTTTTTAGCCAAAAATTCTTTCAAAACAACAACAAAAAAGGTGTCAAATGGCTAAGGAAAGAAGCTTGAAAAAAGTGAAGTGACATAAGTGACATTCCTCTGTGCCACTGTAAAACAGGTCTTCCTGTCTCAGCCTTGGGTTAGCCGATGGAGGAGCAGCTTGTTTGTCTTTGAGACCCCCTTCTCGCCGTACAGACACCGCTCTGTAGCGCCATCCCCCCTGCCCCCAGTCTATACTCATTTGGGGGGAGGTGGAGGGCTTATCTGTTTGCAATAATAGTTGCGATCTGCAATGCAGACACGCAAAGCCTCTACATGCCCTGAGGCAGGCTTTGGGTTCCCCTCCATTCTCGCATTTGGGTGGGGACCGATGAGGAGGAGGTGGGAAGAGTGTTAAACGTGGGGGTAGGAGGGTGTCTGCCAAGCCCTGTACAACTCACCGGGCGGCTCCGCTCGGGCCTTCTGGCCCCGAGGGGAAAACAAGGCCCTTCCTCCCACCCCCCCCTGCAGGAAGGGGTGTGCTGGCAGCAACGACCTGACCCCCACCGAGAAGCCAAGTTGGAAAGCGGGGCCTGGTGTCCTAGCCCTCCCCCACGCCCTGAATACCTCCAAAGCCCCTCCCCTCCAATCAACTGACTTTTAACATGACAATGGCCATGACAATCCCTTCTAGCCAAGGCCAGGCTGGGGAGGACATAAAGCATCCCCCCACCTCCGCCTAATGGGGTACCTGCCTGCGCGTTGCCTGCAGCCTCTACTGCCAGCTCGTCGCCTGCTCGTAGCTGGGGGGCCCGGCCTGGCCATGAATGCCCACCTGGCCATGCCGCCCTACCTGCCCTACCCTGGTGCGGTCCGGTACGGGGACTACTATTGGCTCTCTCCAGGGAGTATGGACAGCATGCCCCCCGAGGAAGCTCCGCCGGCTGACGCCCTCTCTTTCCCTGCGGTGGAGAAGACGCCCAGCCACCCAGGTACGCGCCCCGGCCCGGCAGACCCCGGGGAAGCGATCGGGCTGCCCTCAGCTGAGGGATGGTTTTGTCCATTTTGTCTTTTCTACCCTGGGGGCGAGGGGCGATGCCGGTGCTGCCGGCGGCCACCCGTCCCGGTGAGGATGCGACGGGCGCTGCTCCGCCTGCTGCCTCGCTGGAAGCGGTGGCGGGAGACGGGCGCGGCTGCCAAGCGGCCGCTGTGTCCAGACGGGACGGGGCAGAGGTGCGAGCAGAGGAGGTTCTTGGTTCCCCTGACCCGAGGGTGTCGGTACCCACTATTCTGCGCTGTGCTGCCTGCGGTGCTCCTGCAAGTCCTGGGGCAACTGCAATCTTAAATTCTTCAGAGAAGCTGGACTGCAAAGTCTTTGAGTCTTTTCCACCTGACCCAGCTCACCCCAGTTCTCTCTTCTCAGATGTCTCTCCAGCTTCCTCCAGCTCTGGGACCCTCATCCAGTACACCCCCGACTCTGCCACTAGCCCCACCACAGACCGCCCATCTCCCCATCCCTCTTCCCAGAAGGCCAAGGAGGAAGGTGAGGGTGTGGTGAAGAAGGCCAAGAGCCGCACAGCATTCTCCCAGGAGCAGCTACAAATCCTGCACCAGCGGTTCCAGAGCCAGAAGTACCTCAGCCCCCAGCAGATCCGGGAGCTTGCTGCTGCCCTAGGGCTCACTTACAAGCAGGTGAGCATCTTGCTCTGAGCAGCTGAGTCACATCCCTGCTGTGAAGTGACCTTGCAAGCAAGTTTTTGTGTGTGTTTTTACTTAGACCTCAAAGATGAGTTTCTTATGTGGTCTTGTTTATGTCATTACTTATGTGAGAGAGCAGAGGGTGTGAAGACTTATGACTCAGTCTTCCTCTTAATGTTTGGTTCTAGCGCCATCCACCCACTCTGTGCAGGTGTTTAAAAGTGCATACAGAGCAGGGCTATGCAGAGTCAGGTTACGATCTTGTGTGGACATGTGTTGTCCCCCAATGTGAAGTCAGATGCACTGCTATGCAAGCTGCCTTTCTTAGAGTGGCACCTGGGTCTGTCCCTAGAGAAAGGGTCCCTGCTGCACCAGCTACTTGTGTCTGACTGAAGGAATGACTCACTCCTGAGTAGCACTGATCTTGGTGCAGCGGTGAGATGCCACTGCCCAAGCTGTGTTTCTGTAGTTGTCTTGGACTGTCTTTCAGGTAAGGTTTTTGATGTCATGAAAGATCCGATCGTGACCTGGGGAGTAAGAGTGCTGGTTTTCAAGTCTCAGTGCTGTGAATCTACAGCTACATGTGTCAGCTGCGTACTGTTAGCTGCTGAAATTATCTATAGTATTAGAAGACAAGAAGAAACTGGATTGTAGTAAAGGCAAAACATCTTTAGAATGTGTAGTAAGCTTTGAGAACTAATTTCTAATGCCCTGTGTCCTTTCCCCATGACTTCTAGGTGAAAACATGGTTTCAGAATCAACGGATGAAATTTAAACGTTGCCAGAAGGAGAGCCAGTGGGTGGAAAAAGGGGTGTATCTACCACAGGTGAGAGAATTCCCATGTTACCATCAGTCACAGTTGCTCCAGTTTGTGGGGTGAAGTGCACCATGTCCAACTTGCTAACTCAAACAAAGCACAGGATTCGATATTACTGAGCCAGTTGTATTTCTCATAATACACTTACAGTGGTATCTATTTTAAGCCTGCCCTGGCACTGAAAGAACTCAGTTTCCAGTCCACTTATCTCCCAGTTGAGACTAGATAGAAAACGAAACAGTCAAAGAGGGCCAGCAGGGCTACCCATGCTGTTTTTCTCCCCAGCATTGTGCTGCCAGACATGTTGCGCTGGAGATTGTGAACTCAAGATCTTGTAATCTCTGCTATTATTAGTTTATAGTGAGGAGGACCATGAGTACAAAAAAAACCACTACTATTTGGCACGGGGGAGAAAGGAAGACCCATCCCAAAGAACGGACACATTTGGTGTGATGCTTTCCATTACTAAACAGCCTTCTTTGTCTCTCCTAGAATGGGTTTCATCAGGCTGCGTACCTGGATATAACCCCCACGTTTCACCAGAGCTTCCCTGTCAACACCAGCAGAAACCTTCAGGCTGTGACCAACATGCAGCAGGCTTACAGCAGTGGCCAGACTTATGGGAATGGGCAGAGCCTGTACTCATTCATGGCTGTGGAGGATGAAGGGCTCTTTGGAAAAGGTGGGACAAGCTGCAATACCCAGCAAGCCATGGGTTTGTTAAGCCAGCAGATGAACTTCTATCATGGCTACGCTGCTGATATGGATTATGTCAACATGGAGTCAGAAGATACCTATGGCTTCCAGAGCACCTCTGACAGTGTCACACCATTCTCAAGTTCTCCTGTACGGCATCAGTACCAGGCCCCTTGGCATCCCCTGGGGACCCAGAGTGGTTATGAATCCTAGGCCTAAGTATTTTTTGGTTCCTTCTCCTGTTTTCCTCTCATGTGGTTTCTAGGGTCTTAACTCAAGGATCCAGTTTGTATTCCTTTCTTTTGCCCTTCCTCTCCTACTGCTGTTTTAGTCATTGGTGGGGCTCAGCACACAGCTGCCTTGGGGTAGTTTTCTGTTTAAAGACACCTGTCGGTCCATAGCTAACCCTTGGCAAAGGCGTTTTGTGTGTGAATGGTGAAACTTCATTCATGGAGAGGAATGTCCAATGCCACAGTCAGGAACAGCAGAGGTGGTAAAGGCCTATGTTTGCTGTCCAAGTTTCATCTCCCTCTGCTGCCTCTTTACCAGGTGATCTCTGATCCTTTCCCTGTTATGTCTTGCAGCAGATCTTTGCTGGTGAAGAAAACCCATCACTTCAGCAACTTTCCACCAGAAATACCCTGCTGTAGCCCAGAATCTTTCCTTCTGTCTTGCCTATTCCTGTTGTTATCTCAGTCAGCTGACTGCTAATTGGTTGTTCATCTGCATCCTCTCCTCCCTCACTGAAAAGCTGTGGGTCATCTGATTTCAGGTTACTTGATCCAGTTACTTGCAGCAACTCCTCCTGGAGGGGTCAGCAGCTGCCTACCCCTTGCCCACTGCCCTCCTGTATACATAGGGCAGGTGAGAGGAAGAGAGGAGCAGAGGAGAGAAAGTGGAGTACTGCCCATATCTGACATGGAAATTTTGGTTTCCAAAACTGTTGACTTACTTGTGCCCCTCAGCTCATTCAGGGTGGTGTCTCTGGGACCTATCCCTACTCAGTTTAGATCTTGCCCTTCTGCATCTCTCCGCTGAGCAACTGTTGGCCTGTCCCAGTCCGCAAACTGCAGCAGTGGGTAGCCCTAAGCACCATTGTTGGAAGTGTGAGGAGTGGCTGTGTGTAGTCGTTTTCGGAGAGGTGAGAACAGTCTGCTTATCTGTACATGATGGTCCCCTAGCACTTCATAAACACAGCACTGCTACAGTGCAGCTTTCTCTGGGGTAGAGGCAGGTAGTTAGGTAAAGGACTTTGTTATTGTAAACATCAGTTTAATGTCACTTATCCTGGAAACAGGATGTTAGGGACAGGGAATCCTGCTGGGTCCCAGCAGAGTTGTCATCCAAGGGACTAGAGCAGGATGGTTCTCCACTCTCTTTTCTAATCCCAGTTTTAAGAGTATAAGCTAGTAGGATTTTTGTCTCTTCCTGAATCATCCTTTTCCAGTGTGAAGAATCTGGAAGGCAGCTCCAACCTGTGTAAAACTGACTTTTTTTACAAGATGTGAAACTGCAGAGTTCAATCTGCCACTGCCCAAGAATGCAAAATGGCATGAGCTGGCGAGAGTAAATGAGATGGTAAAAGCATATGTATTCATGTGGTAGAGGGGTTCTTTTTGTGGTCAGTGCACATTTTTACTGCAACCCTGTCTTCAAATGTCTGCACAAGGGTTGTATGTCATAGTTAAACTTTCATTGCAAAGGAGACATTTGTTGTTGTTCCAGAATAATTTTTTCTTAAAGTCTGTTTTCTTGCAGTCATCTCAAGAATGTTTAATGTTAGCGTGCATGTTCTCTTTTTATACTTTTTTCTGCTTAATGTTTTTAAAAACTTGTTTGAATTGAAAATAAATTGGTTTATTTTAATGTTGAAACAGTGTCACCAGCTTGCATTGGAACAGCCTGCTATGAGAATGGTTATTTTGCACAGGTTAGACCAGCAGTACTGAGGAAAAGAGGAAAAAAGGTAACCCTACTGTGTTTCTCCCAGAAGTAGCTTCAAGGAACTGTTTAAAAGAAGTAGGTCATAAAAGTTCATCAGCCTTGTTTTCAACATGCAGGTGTGTTGTCTAGTACAGGTGAGGGGGCTCCAGAGTCAGGCAGCTGGACTGTGCCTCAGCAGCCACTGTTTTAGAAACCCAATGAACCTCTTTCTGCTCAGTGAGCTTGGGTTCATGAGAGCCTTGCTTTCCTTATATATAGCTCAGTTTGAACACCTCTGCAACTTGCATGCAGCCAAGGGCTGCAAGTGTCCCTGGAGACCAGCACTAATGGAATAAGGCAGCTGTCTGTGCTCAACATCTGATCCTACTGCTGTGTTGGCAGAGCCAAGCTCCTGTTAATAGCCATGGTTTAAAACAGAAAAAATGATGTGTTTGGCTTCAGTTTCAGGTTCCTTAAACTACAGTACACCACCAAAGCTTTTCATCTTTCTGAAAGAGATAGTTCAATAGGTACTCCCACTGAGCACAACTAGCTAAACTGACAGATGACTGCCCAGGCTCAAACTGCCACAGGTCCTTTGCTGACCAGAACCTGCTTGAGTGGGTGCCAAACCATGTCTGCTTTCCTTTTGCAATACTGTAATGCTCTGTTTCCTAAGGTGAGGTAGAATATGTGCTGGAAGGAGGAGTGGAGGTTTGAGCCTGTAGAGGAGAAAGAAATTGTTGTCCATATGTGTGTTGGCAGCCTTCAACAGTAGAAAAATGTAAACCTGGCCTGGAAGAGAGGGCAATGCCACATTCACAGGGTTTCCTGTATTTCAAAATGGGAATAATTTCTCATCCTGACTTGTCTCATGTCCCAACATCAGTTTGGGTGAATTCTGGGTAATGGTCTAGTAGTAGTAGTATTAGTTTCAACAATTCCTGTGAAAAAACAAGGCTGAACCATATATCAACACTGAAAACTTGCCTTCTGGCTTTAAGATTAGCAGCTTCCAGGTGGGGTTGTTTGGTTTTTCGTTTGTTTCGTTTTTAAGATGCAAACTTGAGCTCTAAAGAAATACACAAAGTGTGCAGGTCTTTGCAGAATGATTGCAGAGCATGCTTGCTACAGATTACACGTTGCTTGGGTGCGTTTCTCTTCTATGTTTCTGCCGCAAGGGTAAGGAGGTAGCCAGAGCTTTGCTGGCAGATGTCCTCCTGCAGAAACAGATCACTGATAAAATAGCCCTGGGACTGAGGTGACTTGCTCTGCATGCTGCAGTTTGTGGTTTTGTGCATTTCCTGTGGGACCATTCTGCAAAAATTGAGTGTTCCTTCATGGGTGTGTTATTTCCCTGGTTGCATGAAGGTTTGGCAAGTATATGTAGTTGCAGAGCTGGAGGGAACATGCAGAGTGGCTGTTGTTGGAATTTCAGTGTGCAAGCCAGAAAGGACTCCTAGTACATCATGTAGGTTTCTAGAAGCTGTGAAATTAAGTAGGACCTGCCTTTCCACAGAACTGGAGATCTCCTCTGTTACGTTGATGTGCCTGAGCCACCTCAGCACGGGAAAAAACTGCACAGGTAATTGCAGCACTACTACCAAAAATGTGGAGTTGCAACTAATCCCACCAAACTCATACTTCCAGAAGTTCTACTAGACCTACCAGTTCCTAAGAGGAAGTAAGCGAATTTCAGCAAGAGCCCCTTCTGTTGAGATGTATTACATCTGCTAGGACCGCTGCCTCTGGTGACTGCTGTGTAACAGTGACTTATGCACACTGCAGACGTGATTCGCCTTTCCAGCAAACCTTTTTAGGATCAAGCTGTAAATTCATATGGAGCTCTTCGTGTGTATGTTTGTGGGAATACACTGCACTTTCACAGTATCTCTGCAGTGTCAACACTCCAGTTTGTCAATGCTGCAGATGTAGCTCCAGTGGTACAGACAATTCCATCCAAACAGTAGAAATTAGATCTAGTATAGTCTACGCAGGCCTGAGTGTGTTCTCTAGTTTATTGTGGTTTCCAGCCTTTCCTGTCCCATAGGCAAAATACCAAGCAAGCAGACTGGTGCAAGCAACATCATTCCTTGTTCTCTGTGCCAATGTGACCAGCACTGATGTTTTATAAGCTATGCATTTCTTCTGAATGGCCCATAAGCAAGAGCTCACAGCCTCAGTCGTCTCTCCAGTGTGGATAAAAGTAATGGTATTTAACAGGCTCTTCCCTACAGACGTGTAAACATCTTATTTAGTTATCTGACTACACTGCATGACTCAGATGCTGAGCTAACAGGGTTTTGGAAATTTTCAGTAAAGCATTGCCACATATCTCTTGCTTAGGTCATCATCAATGGCCAGCAGCATCTTGGCTGATATTGAGCAGTCAAGAGGCATGAAGGACCCAAAATCATGACACTTGTCTTAGGGAAGAGAAAAAACAAACAAACAAAAAAACAACAAAAATGTTTTGCTTTCCCGTAAGGGCCATGTTATCTTCATGCTGTCCAAAGTTTTTGAAGAGCACACTCAGGTCATATCTGTGACTTTTTTTTTTTTTTTTTTTTAAAATAATCAAGCTAGGATTAATTTCTCACATTTAATTGAAATAATGTGCTCACAGAAAGGGTGTGTCTCAAGCAGCTGGGCTGTGCTTGAATCACTGAATCTTTTACTAATTACAACATGGGGGCTGCTGCCTTGGGTGAGCCCTGAGAGGCATCCAAGTGATTGCTTGATAGTAGGGAAAGACCAGAAGAGGAAGCAAGTCCTCAGTGGCCCTCTCTGACTGGCAGTGGCTGAGAAGCTGCCTGTAACAGGAGCTACATTCCTGCTGTTATTACACAGAACACTGGGAATTCAGCTCCTTACACAGCAGACATCAACGAACTCCCTTCCTGGGAGTTGCTTACTTGCCTGTTTGAATTGCTGCAGGCTTTGGTTTCCAGAACCACCTGCGGCAACAAGCTGGTTTTGAATGATGGCTTCTGAAAAAAATTACGGGTCTCTTGAGGAAACTGCAAGATTTGGCAGTGTTTGTTAGCACGGCTTTGCTGAATATCAATACTGGGGAGATCACAACTGTTGCTCTTATAGCCAGCATCCTTCTGTAAGCCAGTCCCAGAGGCTTCACACCAAGATTCTGCCTGTCCTAATGCATTCCTGAAGGAACAGGGCATAACTGGTGACTCCTTTTCCAGAGAATTACTAGTGAGGATCAATCATAACCTCAACTTTTTCACTTGCAGCAGTCTTTGATGGGGTGGTATGGAAAGGTTTCAGATGATATTCAGGTTAGTAGCAGCACGCTTGGTTCAGATGATATTCAGGTTAGTAGCAGCACGCTTGGTTCCGAAGGAGCTGAAAAAACTCCTCCTGCTCATGTGAGAGCCCCGATAATTGCTGCTATTGTACTCCACCTTCAGATGTTAGCCAGCCCCTTTCAGTTAAGCTAACTCAATCGATCCCCACCCCTCTGGTGGTGCAGTGGTTGCAAGAACATGTCTTTCCCAAGCTTAGGCACTCACGTAGGATGTCTGTTTGGGCTGCACCTTAAAATGGATGTCAAAACTGGTGTGACTTAGAAATTTGCCAGGCCTTATTTTTCCCAAAATCATTCTGGTCATACAGTTTACAGTACAGCTCTATAAACAGTGTAGCTGAACAACCAAAATGTCAAAGAGTGGCTGCATGCGGGAGTGGGGGTGGGAACAAACAGCTGTGAGGCACAAGGACATAAACCATTTTTGCAAATAGAAGGCCATGCCTCTTAATGTGCCAGCTGCAGACATCAATTGCCTCTGTTTTATGCTCTGTTTTTTAACCATGACAGCTACTTCACTGCATTAAGGTAGAGTCATTGTCATTATTATAAAGCGACAGAAAACCTGTGACTCTGGGAACCAGGACTCTATTATTAGATATACTTTGATACACACATCTGGTTTTAGGCACTTAGACACTTACCTTGTTTAGAAATTTTGGTTTAGAAATTATGGTACCTCTATGTTTTAACAAGTCCCACTACTAAATATTGCTGGGTAGGGCAAATTCTTAAGGTGGGTGGTAGTTACCTTGTCCTTCGACTCTAGATATCTGGCATTGCCAAGAGTAATGAAGCTGATTCATTCATAAGGTAGAAAAATCTATGTTCATTGTTTCAGATCAAATCAGTAATAACAACAGCATACAATTGCTATGGCTATTTATGATCCACCTGGATTTCATACTGCAATACTCTATTACAGTGGAAAAAAAAGATACGGAAAAATACATAATCCACCTTAAAAATATTTTATTTGCCAGGTTGAATGCACTGTTTGGTTTTCTTAAGAGGAGGCAGAGAAAGATACAGACCAGAACAAGGGGCTTGTTTATCATTTTGATGTTTACAAGATCATCTTACCAGCCTTTCTGCAAACTACTTGTCACATATGCCTTCACTAGACACTTCATCAATTCTATACCTTGCGGCTGACCTACAGAACTGGTGATCTAACCATCAGATGGATGCCTGGCATGTGACAGTAACTTCTCCATCTTCAGTGAAAAGTATGTGACCTGCACCTCTCCATACAGCCCATGGCTTTGTGTGTTATGTATACACAACTGTACAGTGATTTGTATAAATGGGATGCCCAAAGGAATCTGTGCCTCCTCTGAGACAAATTAAAATAATTTAGAAAATCCAGGGGATAATCTAGGTACCCAGATCTTGGGTCTTACTATAACGGAACCTGATTGTCTGTGCCAATAAAGAAAGGGATGTGTGTGTGCATGTATAAGGGCATATGAATGAAGAGCTGTATGTACATATATGGGCAAACAGGTATATCTGCATGTCTGTGTCTGTGCTTGCAGGCACGTATTGGGATGTCAAAACAATTGGTAGCTACATGATGCCCCGAAGTTGCAGGGCACACGAATAACAAAGGGAGAGATGAGAATAAGATTTGATTCCTGGGTGCTTAAGTACCCTGCATCCACAGTGCTTAGGAATGATAAAGATGGTGGCCAGCAGTGGCTGGGAAAGGAGCCGCCATGGCAGTTGAGTGGTGAAAGTTGCAGCTGTCAGCTGTCTTTGTGCTGGGATATTCCACATTGCCAGGACAGCTGTGGTAAAAGTCTACTTTGTGCTGGGCAATGAAGCCCACTGTCTGCTGGCTGCTGCAGGTGCCCCCACCTTTGCCAAAGACTCCTCCATCCTCGCTGGTCACGATTGTGTAAGTGTTCTGCCCTGCTCCGTAGTGCTGGTGAGATGGAGGCGTGGTTTGGATGTTGCTGGCTGTGGTGATTGGGTAGACCTCATGGAATTTGGGGTGCCCTTCCAGGTAAGTACCTGGCTGGAAGCCACTCTGAAAGGTAAAGACAGTGAGTCAGACACATAGCTTCCTCACTGGTATCCACAGGCATATCCACAGGGGCTCTGTCCCTTCACACTTTGTGTTTTCTCTTGATCAGCAGCAATAGCTTGGGAGAGCAAGAACTATCCCCATAGCTCAGGTCAGGGGTGGATACATAGTATAATATAATATAATATAATATAATATAATATAATATAATATAATATAATATAATATAATATAATATATAATTTTTATATTTTTGTGTATATATAACGTGAGGAAAACAGCTTTTCTCTGGAAGCGTTTTAGTGGCATAGTAAGCTACATACAGAACTTATGTAGCCTACATAGTAGGCTACATACAGAACATGGACAGTTGTGTCAAGTCTTTGCCTCTGTGCTGAACAAACCAGAAGGCAGGGTATGCTGATACTTGTACACTTAAGTTGTCCCTGTGGAGGAAAGACATCACAGGACTTATCTGCCCAGATAGAAGGGCCATGCTGACTGATGTTCTATGTTCTTACTTCTGTGAGCCACTGAGCCCGTTCAGTCCACAGACTTTGCTTCTGGCACCTTTTCAGCTTCATCCTCCTGTTCTGGAACCAAGTCTTCACCTGGGTGGGGAAGGGAGAGCAGAGAAAACATCAGCAAAGGAGAGGGAGGAGCAAATGTTATCAGATTCACAAGAATGACCAGATGGCATAGATATATAGGCAGCAGCAGATAAAGCCCTTTAAGAGCTCCTTGGGGTTGTTGCCAAGGGGAGGTGTCTGTCTAGTAGCCTCAGCAGGTGGCTAGTTCATCTGCATGGTGGGGGGAGGGAGCGGCATTATGTCCACAGAACAGTTATACCTGTGAAAAATTGACTCATTTCAATCATGGAGATGAATGACTGGTGCGAATTAGACCCACCCAGGTCTCTACAAGCCCTCTGCACTACATCAAATTTCTAAGACACTGTTGCTGCATGCTTGAAAGTGGAGAAGGGAGAGGCTTGCTCCTGGTAACCAGCAGTTCCCAAATTCAAAGCTCCTTGCTGGGCTGAATTCCAGAGCCTTTTCCCCCCAGGGCTGTGTCTGTGCTGTGAGAACAGTCTTTGCAGGGATGTGGATTGAAGGAAAGAGCAGGTTGTCCCACCATCTTTTTCCTGACAGAACCAGTTCAG
The DNA here is from genome assembly GCA_013399365.1 of Pampusana beccarii. Classification (NCBI taxonomy): domain Eukaryota; kingdom Metazoa; phylum Chordata; class Aves; order Columbiformes; family Columbidae; genus Pampusana; species Pampusana beccarii. Next base: position 387,085 of record VWYH01008150.1, on the reverse strand, counting down.
TGCACACATGCACGTGTGCACCTAAAATGCATATACAACATTTTTAGTCCCAGGGCATCCAGGCAACCATACCCAGCTCAGATATCCAAATTCCAGGTAGATTTTGGAATGGTAACTGCAAGCACTTGTGCCCCGTTCCCCAGCCCCCTCTGGTTTAGGAAGGCATCATTTGAGCCAGCACCAGTTCACTACACACTTCCTGGAAATAAGCAGCAACACCGAAAGGCTGCAATGTATGAACCTAAAAGTACCCACATGGAGTGGAGAGCAGGTGTCAAGCAGACAAGCCATGCTGAGTGTGCGTCAGTATTAGATATCGGACAAGATCAGCACTGGGAAATACTAGCAATAACTTTCAGCATGTTGCAGCCCTGGCAATCAGAGAACTGATGCATGCCAGGGTTTCTGTGAAGCTCACCAGTGCATAGAAAAAATCTGTGAAGTGCTGTCAAGCCCTGGGCAAAGGCTGTAGCAAACAACATATTCATCACTGTGTTCGCAATTCTATTACAAGTGTACCCTTAACTGACCCGTCACTGGAGAGGCCCCAAGGAGGTACCACGGTCACTCCTGTCCCCCAGAAGTGGTTCTGACCCTCTGGGCATGAATAGTCAGGAAAGCAACTGTTAGGTGGCACCTTTGCTTCTAGTTTCTGCCAGAGCCTCATCTTTCCATCCTGCCCCTGCCTTATGTGACCATTCAGCTGCTGTGACAGATATGCCATGGGTCAAAATCTCTATCTCTACCTGCTTGTAGGTGAGTCCCAGGGCAGCTGCAAGCTCCCGGATCTGCTGAGGGCTGAGGTACTTCTGGCTCTGGAACCGCTGGTGCAGGGTTTGCAGCTGCTCCTTGGAGAAAGCTGTCCGGTTCTTGGCCTTCCTCGCCCCCTCCATTCCATCTTCCCTGCCCTTCTGAGACTTAGCTGTAAGCTGTGGGGATGAGGTTGCCGAATGCGGACTCGTCGCTGAATCTGGTGTGAACTGGCTGAAATTCCCAGAACTGGACGAAGCTGGGGATACTTCTAGACATAAAAAGACAATGGGAGAAGGTATACAAGACATAATGCACAGCTGTGTGGATGTGAGCATGCTCCTCCCTGCCTGCTATAGAGCTCCTTGCCAACCAGGCAGGGAGTTTCTTGATGCAAAGGCCTGTGTCACCCTCCTTCCTTAACGGATCTGTGAGCACAGACAAGCCCACTGACAGCGAGCAGCTTCCCAGCTCAGCCCTCTGGGATGCCCATGGCTCCTTTTCACCAGTAGAAAAGTCAAGGCAGGGAGGGGAGAATGGTACCCATTGGCTCACAGTGTTACTATCCTCCTCCAAAATGCTCCAGTGATATTTCAGCCTCAGTGTGGTGTAAAAAGGCCTGGTCATGACTGCAAGCATAGCTTTGAATTGGTGACTGGGGTCCTCAGAACTGCCTGCCTGGCAATCTCAAGGTACTTGATAGCGGCAAAGCAATTGCCAACCAGGGTTTATGGTGGGACAGAGCAGTCAGTGCTTACAATGATGGGGCAGCAGGTGGAGAGCATCAGTCAGGCCTTGGATATTTGCTCACTCCTGTTTGCCCATGGATCTCACCACAGACGATCTGTCTTGCTTTCAGCTGGGATAGAGTTAATTTTCTTCCTGGTAGCTGGTATAGTACTTGTGGTTTGGATTTAGTATGAGAAGAATATTGATAACACACTGATGTTTTGGTTGTTGCTAAGCAATGTTTATACCAAGTCAAGGACTTTTCAGTGATGAAGCTGGAGGTGCACAAGAAGATGAGAGGGGGTACAAGCAGGACATCTGACCCAAACTGATCGAAGGAATATTCTATACCGTATGATGCCATAGTATACAAACTAGGGAAAAGTTAGCTGGGGGACTGCTGCTCGGGAACTGGCTGGGTGTCAGTTAATGGGTGGTGAGCATTGTGCATCACTTGTTTTGTATCTATACATCTACACCTATGAATTTACTATTACTATTATTATTATTATTATTATTAACCCTGTCTGAACTATTAAACTGTCTTTATATTAACCCATGAAGTTTACTTTTTTTCCAATTCTCTCCCCACTCCTACTGAGGTAGTGGGGGAGTGAGTGAACGGCTGTGTGTGGTGTTTAGCTGCCTGCCACGTTAAACCACAACACCGTCTCACTGCTGGAAATACATATATAGATGGAGGGATTTATTTGGCTGAGAGGGGCGTCTGGCAAGGCACAAATGAAGAAGATAAATTTGGCATAGAAGTGGGGAATGAGAGAGGAAAGGGTGATGTGTGGGATAGGTGAGAAGATAAAATAATCCTGTACCAGAGACGCAAAGGACAAAATTCAAGTGTGCAGATGAAGGTGTCCAAGCCCCTTGTCACTTGTCCTCCTACTTGTCTTAAGGGGTTTCTGTTGAGGACAAAGTTGAGATAAAGATCTAAAGGAAGAACTTCCTAAACAATCTGGGCTACTAGTCCAGACAAAAGCTGCCAAGATGCAAAGTCATTCAAGCTGCCTGAATAGGAAAAATGCTAACAAGAGAGGTTATCCCAGCACCTCTCTGTCAGTTGCCTGTTTTCTGGGGTCTGTGAGAGGCTGAGGCCAGTCTCCCTCCTTCCCCATAACTGCAGTGATAAATCTGTCTATCCCTCCTTCCTCCAGCTACTCTTCTGCAAACCCCTCTGCGTGGTCTATCTCCTCTCCTCCTACTGACATTTCAGGAGAGGGGAGGTGTGGTGAATAGGGCAGTGCCATTTTCTGACTACTGAGCCCAGTCAACAGCTCTCAATCTCCTTCCTAGTCACCCTCAGAGCTGTGACTCCGAAGCCCACTGAGACACCCTCCTCAACCTCCCAAATGTATATCACACGCAAAGTACTGATGTCCTCCTGAGGAATCGTGTCCCCATCCACCCTACCAAACCCTTCATTCTGTCCTAAGCTGAGATGCTTACTAAGCAATCACTGCAAAACCTTGAGGTGTTGCTGGGCCTCAGAAAAGTGGCCATGTCTGCGGTATCTTTTCCATATTACTTTCCTGAGTAATGCCTGACAGAGGCATACCTGTCTTTGTGGTGTCTGCCACTCTAGGGTTGCCTGCTCTTTTAGGCCTGCTCTTGGCTATTTCATATCCCTAGGAGATTATAATTACCCAGAGCACGGGCTATGTGAAGAGGCAGGTGTGTAGTGGGGCAGGTTTCTGGTGCTGGTGAGCAGGACCATTACAAATGGATTTTCTCTACAAGGAGAAAGGGATTGTCAACAGAAGAGGTGCAAGGGCCTGAGGTCTTATGTGCAGGGGGGTGCAGGCACTCCCTTTCCCATGAGAAGAGAGTGAAGGAAAGAGGAAGCAAGAAATACAAACAGCAGTGCAACAGACATAAACATGAAAACCTAAGACAGACCCACTCCCACAAACCCTTGTCATCTGTAGGCCTTTGCTTCAATGACTGGGCTCTCTCTGTGAAGAGAGGCAGCAGGAGAGTGTTTGAAGATGGTTTTTACGTCTATATGCCAGGCTCACTGGGGGCACAAATGAGTCAATCTGCCTCTGTGAAGCTGGCAGCGTGCAGAGAACCTAAGCCTTTCTCCAGACTACATGTCAAGTAGCCACATGCCAAGTAGCCACTAGTCACTCTGGCTGAGTTTCTGACAGCTTGAAACTGGCACTCCAAAAGCTCACTCCCCTCCCACCCATTAACCTTACAGGAGCATTAACTACCCTGCTGGCCATACAATAAGGCTGGGTGAAAACCTGCTTTCATCAGCTATTCTATTGCCACTTACTGGAGTGGGAGAGGAATGCCATGAACAGAAAATGCCACTGCAGTGGGACCTGGGACTTTCTTGCAAACAGAGAAAGGCAAGGCAACAAAAGCACGGAAAGGAGAGGGAAATAGAGAGAGGAAAATGGCAACCTAGACGAAGCAGCGAGTAACAAAGCTGGATTTAAAGGGAGCAGATTTTCCACCAGAGTGTGCGTGCCTTGGCTCAAGTTTAATGAACACACAAAGGGCATGAAGACTTTGTAAGGAGTAAGGGATGTTATGAGCAGAATTACCTTCAGGATTTGTTTCTCTCTATAACACAAAGACACCATTTGACTAAAAGGAGGCCGAGACATTCCTGCTGAGAGCAATGAACTTCCATGAGACCATGTTGTCACACTGCCCTTTAGCCTGGAGCACAGACCTGCCAGCGCCTGGACTGTGGAGGCTCTGTTCAGGTTCAGGAAACTGGTTCACAGTCACGGAAGAAAAGTAGCAAGGAAAGACGATGTGACTACCCAAGGTCACTCATTCTCCTTTACCACCACATCACACTTTGTCCAGCTCACACATTAGGAAAACAAGGCAGGGAGAGAGAAAAATTTGCTCAAGGTCATTAAGCAAGTGGCTGGCCTGAAACCACAGATATCCTGGGGATCAGCTCCAGAACTTAGCTGAAAGGCCTTACCTGCTGTCTGCCTCTTCCCTCTTGCCTCTGGAGACTGACCGGCACTGGTGGCTCCAGCTGGCCCAGCTGAAGTGGGGGCATGTCCTGCCTCTGCAGCCGAGTTCCAGTAAAACTCCAGGTACCCCATAACAGGCCCACCGGGGTAAGCCTGGTAGGGGGGCAGAGCCAAGTGTGCACACATGTGGAGCAGATGAAGAGGGGGTTCCCCCACCTTCTAGTAGATGTCACCTTCACTTGAGGGGCAGATCTCACCAGCGAGTTGAGGTAGCCCTGAAGTGTAGACAGGCAGTTACCTTTATAGCTGGTTATACCCTGCCTGGGACTGCAATATTCACCATCCTCTGCTCCTTGAAGCTCTTTGTCATGTTAAAGAGCCTGATTGGTGGGGTGGGGACAAGAGCAGGGTGGAGTGGGGGAGAGAAAGCCATACATGGCATCAGGGCTAAAATATGTCCCCTCTGAATTCTTCCCATTCTACAGGTTCCTCAGTCATACCTGAGCAGGGCTCTGATCCAGAGCTCCAGGAAACCTCCTCTCACTTGCTTCTTTAGGCTTAGCCCAAATTGTCCTGTCACAAAATAATCCTGTGAGCACAGATGTCCTGTAGAAGACAGCTGTTCACTGCACTGGGAGAAAAATTCCAACCAATCTCCGCCACACGGGAGTGGACGGGAGGGAGATCTGATGCTGAGCTGCTCAGTACCATGCTGGGCAAACCCAAGCCCTGGCTCCAGGTTACAGGGAGGATTCTGAGACCTTTGCTTCATGGCTTGTGTCACATTGGCACTCCCACAAGACCCACACACACATGCACACACCCTCCTGACCTGGCAGCACTTCCCACACTCTTGGTGCAGAGGTCAGAGATGGAGTGAGGGTGAAAAACAAGTAAGGATCAGACCCGGGGGCTAGAACCTACATTTTTCTTTAAACTGAAAAGGAGTTTCCTTCACACTGGCATTTGAGGGAGCTAGCTGAAAATGTGTCTGTCTCGTCTTCCACATGTCTCTGTCAGAGCAAACTCAGAAACACTGGACAAAGTCACATCGAACACCAGATCTCACTTTGCAGAGCAGACACAGAAATCTCAACTGGCTGGTCTACAGAGGTATGATCAGCACAGGCATTTTCACTGTGGAGGCTGGAAAAGATTTAGTGCAGGTGAGATCCACAGCCAACAGATTTCCTCCCTCATGGCCTTTCAAAGGCACATCCTTTCATTTACGTAGTCTTGGCTGTGGCCTTTGCCAGGCTGTCGCAGGCTGGTTGGAATAAAGAAAATGAGGAATTTCCTTTAAGCTGATATTTGCTGACATATGGCCCACACAAGGGGGACAGGCACCTGTTCGTTAAATTACTATAGGTGACTGAGCCACATAACTCAGCTATGAGCCTACAAGTTGGTCTGCTCTATGGGCTTGCTCCAATCCTTTCCCTCCAGAGGTTCTGCTCTGCCTGTGTTTAGGAAGATTTTATTACATTCACCTCAAAAAACATAGTGAGTCTGTAGGTAATGTCCGTATTTCTCAATGGACAGTCAAAAGTCCCAGAGTTAATTCAAATATTTCTTGTTGGAATCAGCCCTGCCTTGGCACAAGGACATGTGTATGCCTCATGTCAGAAGCTTAGAGCTGAGGGTGCAGATCTACAGAAATGTAAAATGATTAAACCTAGACTGTCCCTGCAACCCTCTGTGCCTCATTGCTCCTCAGGTGCTTGTCACTGCCTTCTTCCCAAGCCTGTGCTAGCACCCAGTACCTGCCCAACAGGCCAGAGAGGGGAACCTGCTTGCTGTGAGAGTTTTCAGGTATCAGCAGAGAGAAGAAACAGACAGCTGGGGGTGAGCGAGACCATAGGAAATGGGATTTAGGTCAGTTTAAAAGGATGTAGAACACCACTTCTACCAGCACTTCTGCTGCTGCTGTGTGTCTCATGGCAGATTACTAGTCCCAGCTTCCCTGTCTATAGAATGGGGGCAACTTGGCAGCCTTCTGAGATCCTTGCATGGGAAATGAAAAGGAACTGTATGACTGGCCTGTGGGTTTGCCTGAAAATCCATGCAACTGCTCTTGAGACATCGTGGGCAAACCATTCAACTCACTTGCCACATCACAGCATGATTCTGCTGCCTTGGGATCATCCACTTTCCCATGAGGTGCAGACTGGAGGGAACTAAGGGCCTAGCTAAGGACTCCTTAATTTGACATCGTTGTATTATGTTTTCTGCTTGCATTAAACACTTCTCTGTGCCTAAAAACTGCAGAGACTGACCTCTCTATGCACAAGAAATGCAGTTTTAAATATGAAACTAGCTTGAAAAACTAAAAGCAAAAAAGGGCTTTTGAGTACATCTACCCTGATAGAATCCCAAGAACATCCTGAATATGGCAATTACTCTGCAACAGTGTCTACATGGTGGGTTTGGCTTATGCCTCATATCATTTCAGAATTGCAGTGCCACAACAGTTCAGATCACTGTCCTTCATATCTGCCCTTAGGCCCTAGCTGATTAAATAAAAGGAAAGACACTAATGACATGAGCTGTAGAGAGCTTCAGACACTACCGGGCAGCTCCAGTGCCACCAAAGAGAATGTCTTGCCGTGCTTTTTAATGTCCGGCCTGTTACTTTATGTTGGTGTTCAAATTTTCATGGCCTTAGGTGCAGTTAGAAAATAAAAACAAGGTAGCAGACCTGAATGACATCAACATATCTTCTAAAACCGTTTAATCTGAAGATCTGGTAGAAAATCTGCCATGGGGTGCTGGCGTGGGTGGCAGTGGGTATTTGTGTACTCGTTGGGAGTCTCACTTTGAACTTGATCTCCGTGATTTCAGCTGCTTCTGAAGATGTCTGGGATCTTTCCCGAAAAGTGCCCAGACACCATAATAAACTAGCATAGCCACCTGCACAACAAAGTCTCACTGGGCAGAAGCCAGGGAAGAGGGTGGTGTCACCCCTGGGAGCAGATCACCCACCTGACCGGACCAGTGAGTGGGGCAGCACAGAGGGAGTCACCTCCCCAGGGATGGGAGGGGGACCAAGAGGCAGAGGAGCTGAAGGAACATCAAGGCCTCACCCCCTGGTTTCAGAGCAGCACCACCTCTCGGGGAGCACCTCACCGCCCTTGCGCAGCACAACCTGTGGTGTGGGCAAGAGCTCCCTAAAACCAGCACTGCAGGCAGGCAGCTGACAGATGTAGGTTGGCATCGAACTGAGCCAGATCCTGGCTGGTTTGGTACCATGTTATTCCAAGCTGCGCCCAAATACTCGCTATTATCTCACGATGATCTCCACGAAAGCCTTCCCTGGTTCATGCTCTTGGTTCGGAGGGCTTTCTAGTATCTTAAACAACCTTTATCTGCTCTTCTGCACCATGAAGCTGAAAGCACATGCCAATAAAAAAAGGGGTAAATTCTTCACAGGCATGTTAGTAACATGATCTTTCATCAACAGCTACATCCTTTTCTTTCTCTGAGATGGCACTGAAGACTGGAACAGTCACAGCAATGAAACTGTAGCCTGTAAATGCCTAGGTTTCCTCCATAAAGGCAGTGAGGTAGGAAGACTTGTAGTTAGAGAGACCAGGAGGAAAGAGGAAAAGTCCTCATTCTCTGTTCCCATGCCCTCCGTGATGTGGTTGTAGCTTATGCTGACTTGCACAAGGCAGCCACAAAGCAGTGAACACAGGGGCTACTGACAAGGTAACTCTAGTGACATGGAAGGCAGGAGAGGCTGAAAAAACAAACTGGAAAACTGGGATTATGGACGTCATTCAGAATATGCTTAAGCAGAGCACAAAATGAAGAACATGTTCATGGAAATGGTTTCTGTATTAGGTCCTCCATTCACTGGCACAGTCCATACAGTAGTGACAACCTGATTTTCATGCCTAACAATATTTGGTCACTGCCCAAACGTCTTCCCCACCTTTCACAGGTGACCTCAGCAAAATTATCCTTCCAGGAAACAGCTTTTCTTTTTTTTTTTTTTTAATTCTGCTTTTTACTGGGGTTTTAGGTAATCAATTACCTTTCAGATCTCTTCGTTTGCCAGTTGCTGCTCTTTTATCCTAAAAGATGAATCAGACAGGGTCCAATAGGAAAGCTTGGATCTGTATAAAGACACTGGACAGGCCTGACTCTGAGATGTCTGTGTTCTGGCGAAATGTCCCACGACAGCTAAAGTGCAAACAAGTCTTGATGTGTACAGCGTGGACGTAACAGCGCAAAAACTGGAAGCTGACAGCATCCTGAATAGACTTAGATGCTCAGTCACAGCTTGAGACCTTGTGGCTCACATCTTCTTGGTGTAGCTCTGCCCAACAGCCTCTTCAGTGAAGATACAGCCGATGCCACCAACGAGCTGTGGCAGTTTGGGCTGCAGCAGTTTAGAAGTCCTTATGGCTACCACTATACCAGGAAAATACCAACTTTCTTGGAGGCTTGGCATCAACAGACCCTGTTCAGAGTGGGGGTGGAGATTACCTCTCCCAAGAGGGACCTGCACCAGCTGAGCACCTGGCAACTTTCTGAAAGCTTTCTGGGTTATACAGTCTTTTTCTGTGACTAGTAACAATGGCAAATAATTTTTTTTTTCTGTCCAAGGTGACTTTTTTAAAAAGTATCCTTGTCAGTCCTTGAACTTGCTGAATGTGGTTTTGGTTAAGCATTCAAAGATAGTTAATGACATTTTAAGAAAAAGGGTTTATTTATTTTATAGTATTTCTCTTTTCTTTGAAGCCTTAAACAAATGCCCTGCTTTGTTTAAACATTTGCAGGGGTTTTGTGATCGGCATTGACAGTAATGGCTTAATCTAAAGACATTTTAAAAATAAAAAAGTGGAAATATAGTACAGTTTGAATTATAGGAAGCAGAGTAGCTAAAACATTGCCACATTGCAACATTCACATTCTGTTCCACTTTCAACCATTTAGTTCAGCATGCTAGTTTTTTAGTTGTAACTTGAACCTGAATTTACTTCTCTTAAAGCACCATCTTTTTCTCCAAAGACTTTCCTTTTTTTGATGATACTCTACTTTTTCTTGTCATTTTTTATGAGAATGTGCTGTAATCTAGCCAAATCCATGTGTCTGCCAGTTCTCACGATGGCCTTGTCCTCCTTGAGAATACGGTTAATGAGTCTGTACCAGAAAAGGAGGGTTTTTTTCCCCTAACACATATGGTCTTGCTGTATTGAGGATAGGCAGTGGAAAGGAAAATTAAATCAAAAAAATCATAATCATACTGCTGCTTTGTGTGTGTGTGTTGTTTGTTTGGCATTTTTTTTGGTTGGTTGGTTGGCTGGTGGTTTTTATGTTTTGTTTGGGTTTTTTTGTCATTTTTTTGGTGGCGTTTGTTTGTTTGTTTGTTTGGTTGGTTGGTTGGTTGGTTGTTGTTATTGGTTGTTGGTGGGGTTTTTTAGGTGTGTCATGCTGGGCTCAAAAATTCTGAAAAGAGTAAAATATATTCCAGTGAGGGAATACAAGCAAGTTTCAGTTGGATGATCAAAAAGAAAAAGGAAAAGGATTCCCTTTCTATTCTTAGGCTATTCTGAGCCTAGAGCTAAATAGGGTCAGATCTAGTACTTCGCTGTACATAGCAGCCAACCACTGTCACAAAACAGTAAATTAAGACCCCTAAGAGCTGGAAGATGTGAGTGGAGCTATGGTAACACCTATGTTAAAAAGACTGGGGCTAGGAAGTCTGCAAACTTTAAATAACATTCATCAGTATTTCCTAGCTGTCTTCCACTTTTCCTTCTGTAAATGCAATCTAGGAGTCAGCTTCCCATGTTAAGTGGTTTTGGTTCATCAAGGAAGGGAATAGCCTGCAGAGGCTCCTTCTTCTAAATTATTCAGAGTAACAAAAGCCCAACTTAGTTTGCTGTGCAAAATTTTTTAGTGAAAGGTAAAAGTGAAGATCTGTGTGACACCCACACATATATATATATATGCATATATTTAAATCCTTTCCCTCTGTCTTTGTCTCTCTCACACTCTTTTTTTTTTTTAATCTGGCCAGTGACAAAAATGGAAGTGCCAAGAAATGGATGAGCTTAGATTCTAACAAAGCAGTTTAAGACAAGCTGTTGATCATTATCATGAAGTGGATTTTTCTGCTCATATATCCTTCCTGAAGTCCTTCACACAGTGAGGCCCTCTAAAAGAAGTGTAATTTGACCCTGATGCTAAGAGAAAGGTGAAATTGGAGGAAAAGAACTCTGCTAGCATTGCCAGCACTCTCACAGTCTCCTGGGTCTCACCTTTAGGATTTTAATTCCCCGGTCTGCTAAAAAAATTGTGATCAGTGTAGACAGAAGATCCCAGACAGTGTCACCAGGTCTACCACTTTTAGCCCCATTCCAGCATCTCTTGAAATGCAGTGGATAATTCCTCTGGTCTCAGTCATCCTTCAAAAGCTTTTTTCACCTTCTGTCTCTTTACTTCATGTTTAAAAGGCATCTGTGGTTACTAGACAAAGCAATTTCTCTGGCTATCTGGCTACAAATTTATGGGCAGCGTGCAAGTACAGCAAATGCTTAGCAAGCCTGATGCTGCTGTGCATTTTCCGCTTCCCATAGTGCCTGTCCATATGGTTCAAGATAGGCTTTCCGTGTTCCTTTCGTGGTTTTCACTCATCCTGCTTCATGACCAGTGGGTCAGTGCAAAGTATCCTAAGAAATGGTGAAAGGGTCCTTAATATTTTGTGAGCATGTGGCATGCAAGTAGAGGATGAACTGGCAGGGAAATCTGCCCCCAGCACAAGGCAGGAGGAAGAGGAAACTGTTGGGACACCTCTGCAGGGATATAAGATACAAAGAGAGCAGATGGTGGGTTTTGGCAGATGGAAGAAGGAGGTTTCTCAGATGCATCAAATGCAGATAAAGGCTGTCTTAAGTGGCATATAGGCCCTGGAATATCAAACCTTACAGACTCTTTGACATATCTAAGACTGGGAGAAGAATGCAGTATGCTCCTTTTCCAGTCACTAGCTCTGGTATCTGGGATTCCACCAGCCCAAATGTGACAGGAATTAAGTCTCCCCAGACAAACAGAGATAACAGCAGGGCTCTGATCAAGGGACTGATATCAAAGGAGCAAATCTCTCAGCCCCGGGGATGAATCATCAGAGCAGTTTATTCCAACCTTTTCTCCTCCTTTCAAGTATCAGGTTCAATTGCAGCAACAGAAGCACAAAAGGCTTCGTCATTCTAGGTGCTGCAAAGACAGGGAAAACACAGCCAGGAGGAATGGAATTCACAGGTGATACAAGGCTGGGAGGGTGTTGCAAATACCACAGAGAACAAAGAAGTAATGCAAAAGGAACCTATCTATCTCGCTTGGGCAGGGGGGAAGAAGGAAAGACGTGGGCTAGTCATGCACCTGGGGAGAATGAATCCCAAAGGCAAGTAATCAAAGGCAGATGTCTAGAAAGCACAGCATGGGAAAAAAAAAAAAAAGGGAGAGGGCAGGCAAAAGAGTTGCACATTTGGCAGCTGAGGTATACCAAGTTCAAGCAACAGCAATACTGTTTTTCTGGCATGCAAGCTTGTGACAAAGATCCGTGTAATCTCATTTTCATGGACGGGGAAACTGAGACACCACATGGGCTCAGTAAAGGGCCTGTTATTGTGTGGCACAAACCACACCTTGGCTAGGCAGAAACACCAAGCTGTCAATGTAGAAAAGTTTTTGTTTAGAGCTAAAGGGCAGTACTGTGCACAGTTATGATGAGATTTTGCAAAGAAGATTACGTTCTGGTTTGTGTGCTCTGCAAAATGAGGGGGGATGAGGAGTCTCTCGGGAGGCCCGAGGGAGGAGCAGCAGGCACAGGAATGTTATAAAATGCATGTTCTCTTTGCCAAACGAGTATCAAACCAGAATGGCAGCATCTCATCTTCTCTGCTTCTCAGCAATCTGTGGATCTAATCTCTGCTTACATGTAGGGGGAGATCTGTCTTGTCTGAAGGCATTCCCACTGCCAGGTCGACTCAGGTTGCCCTTCCCACAAAGCAGGTGAAGACAGGTGGAAAGGGCTGAACTGACAGATACAATGCCAGAGATGTGGCTTTCATGAAAGTAAGGTTGTGTGTCACTTCAGCTCTTCGCAATCACCTCCCCTGTGTACCAGCCCACTCTGGAACAGAGACAAGCCAGAGAGCCAAGAGTGGTCCGCTTCTCTGCCTCATCACCATCAGTTACAGTTCTGCTGGGTGATCCTCCAGCAGGCTTTACTGTGGCATTAGTCACATCATTGCTGGATCTTAATAAATAATGTTGTTAACGGGTCTGATTTCCCCATGAACTAACACCGCTCTGCGGGGCAAACAGAAGTGAGGCCATCAACCCTGTAGAAAAAAACAGTTGCTCTCTGAAGCCTGCAGCCACAGAAGTGCTGCTGAGCTATAGTCTGGTTTGGGCTGTGGTTGCGCGGGGACAGGAGGGGGAGCAAGGGGGTGGGAAGGAGTTGCATGTTTTGCAGATTGGTGGCATGACAGTCGTGTTTCAGAGCAGCCCTGTGCTTTGGCATGTCAAAATTTACCTCTATGAGCTATCAGTTGCTCCAAAAGATTGTTAATGATAATTACATTGCAGATGAATCTAAGCTTTTCGGGGAGAGTTGGGGGGCGGGATTGGGTGGCAACCATCTATATGGACTATTTGCTAAGGGTGAGGCACCTGGGAAACATACATGCTGTTAGTGTGTTGCCACACGACCAGGCAGAGTAACACAGAGTCGGCACTCTCCAGTGAGGCTGCACTCACTGTCTTTTGTTTCCCTCCAGGCTCTGTGCTCTAGCAGAAACTCCAAAGTGTCAGAAAACGTTTAACAACCAAACTTTTTTTTCCGCACAGATCAAAAGACGTACCGTATTCAAATATAAAGCCTCTCGTTGTCAACAACTGTGACTACTTTAGAATGAACCAGTTCATTGCATGCTGCTGGTCAAGAAACGAGTTCCTGGCATAGCACTATTTGTAGTTACTTTTGCTTTCTCTGAGAGACTGCAAATAATAAGATGTAGAGATTAACACCTCACGAATATATTTGACTTTCCATTTAGCTATAGCTTTATTCAGCATGACTGTAGGTAAGGGTAGCAGTGAACAATCATTGAAGCTTAAAGAACATTTTAAAAATAAGTACCATGGCCTCATATTTGTCCCAAAATGGTTTGTTTTATTTTCAGGGAATACCGTTTGATTTAATTGTATTGAGTGACCTCAGGAGCAAGGAGGCAATTCATGGCCCAGATGTAATCAACCAGTTTTGGGAAGGTAATGTTAACTCATTGGGAATATAACAGAGAGAGTGGGTGGCTGCGAAAATCTCAGCAGGAAA